>CM061483.1:13534739-13968208 GCA_030770085.1 Oryza coarctata | reverse complement strand
TTCCGTGTAATTAGTTGTATTCTTTTTAAACATATGACATTGTTGACTTTTGATGTAGCATTTACCTATTTATCTTATTAAAAAAACTATTTAAATAGTACTTCATATTTATTTTGTTATGTTTTGTTTTATCATTGAATCATGACTTATGGTTTTATATTTTTACATTAAATTTTTAAATAAAACAAATAATCAAATATCATGCCTAAAAGTCGAACACATATATTTCAAAACAGTGGAAGTAGTAATTTTTTAAGTGGTTATTTTCATTTGATCGAATAATTACCTAAGATGAACAAATGGCACTGTAGTGATCGAATATATATGTGATCATCTTGATGCCTAGTGACCTTTTGAATTGAAATGTAATTCTTTTCTTAAGGCAGAACGATAAATTATGATCAATATTGATAATAGTTAAGTGAAAGGATGGAAAAAAAAGACGAGATAGAGTAATTATTTAGGATGAGCAAATTAACAATCACGTACGCCAAGCACACTGTCTCTGGTGATCATTTGTTAGTTATTAGCTCCTCGTGATTGGGTAGCATATGGTTGCTAGGGTAAGCAAGGAACAAAAGGCTATATATATCTAGTACGCCGAAACTACCAGACATAAGCATGAGAAATTAAAGAACACTAAATGAATTATCAGTAGTTGGACCCCATTGGAATGATGTAGCAATCCAATTAGAATGATTGAGCTAGACATGCATGCAAATTCTGAAATAAACAATTAGTTTTAATCCCCGCTTCAAACTAATGATGTGAATGAAAAAATAGTGATTAGGATTTATTTAAAAGAAGGGACTGGAAGCTACAAAGAGGAAAGAACAAAGAAAATTTCAAAAGAATTGTCCATGTCTTCTCACATCGTATTCGCCAGACAATCAGAGTGTGGCCTTCGACTTGTAAACACACATGTACGTTTTTCTTGTGGGGTAGAGTTGTGCCACCCTCATACCAGAGTCAATTTACAACTCGAATGCGTACGTGCTCATCTTTGTAATCACATCATGGTTATAAAACTCTACTTTCTAGCTAGACTATCATCGATCTATTGCGTAAGGAAATGTCCCTTTTGTGATCACATCATCATGATTACAAAATTCCACTTCATAGCTAGACTACCATCTTGGGTAAACAGGAAATCCTTGCATCATTTGTGTACGGCTCAAAGCATGATAAAGGCGGCACACAGTGTGTGGTAGGTATATAACAGCGTGAAGAAATGGCATTGACCAACAACCAACTGGCTAACTCCAATATATTTCCAGTACACTAGCTATATAATAATCCTAGTGCCCTAGCTACATATGACCGACTTGCACAAACAAGTGACTTCTCAGCTGCTACTACCTACTAATAGGACTAATCAATAATCTAATATTATATCTACCTCAATTATTTTCTCTGGATATGGTAAATTTGAAGTCTCTCTAAACCCCTGGTCGCATAGAATCTAGTCAGGAGAACCGGTCAAACTTATACGTACCAAAAAAAAAAAGTTGGGGTAAGAAGTGCTTAATTTTTCATGCTCTTGCTACACTTAAACAATCCTCCTCCGATAATTCATCTAAACCAAGAATGGCAATAATATCTTAAATTCCTTGTAACGTTGCAAGGTTTGCTTCACTCTTTACGTAGTTTTATAATATTCGTTGCCTGAGGTAGTAATATGGTTGAGAACGCTGAATCCAGAGGATCTACAGCAGTAGGATAAATAGCAGCTAATCCTCTAAAAAGTATTATGGTAGTAGCATCCGAATATGCAAATGTTGTAGTAGAAGTAAGCTTGGTTAAATTGTCCAATCGTTGGATGTATACTGTGATTTTTTGACAGTATTCATAAAGATTCGGTTGTAACCTGAGGACGAGGGCACTTACCTGGTACATATGTACGAGAAACATTAATATTATCTGTTCGAATATTTATATCACTTGGAAATTGGAAAAATGAGACTTAGAAAATTCAAGGGAAAATTATTTATTGACCTGTACATACATATATATATAGACACACGCGCGCTGTGGTTTCTTGGCAGCATTCATATTGATTGTAATCGGGGGCCACGAGTGCTAAGTACGTACGATATTAGGTTGTATTATGCATTAACCTAGTTGGAAATTTGGCAGATAATTATGCTTAGAAGATTTGATCGAGCTAGGGAGGATTATGTATTGACCCAGCTGGTCAACGCCGACAAGTGTGGGTCGTCGCTCCGACCTGGGCGCCTGTCTGCTGCACGCATTCACACTGTGCATGCGCCTATATAAATACATTGCTGCCTGAGATCTATTTTTATTAGCAGATCAAGAGAAGAGCACAGCAAAGTGATCAATATCATCACCTAATATAAATAATTTACAAAGTAATACAATAATTATGCATATACTTTCAGTTCCATTCTATATATGTGTGTTTTTATTAGTATAGTTACACTTTTGTCCTAAAATAACTTTATTTCTAGCCATTTGTCATTCATTTATATACCATTAACTATCCTTGGTCCGCAAATCATAAAGTTTAGGCACTTCAGTTTTTTTCCCTTCATACTAATTTAAATCTCAATTGCTAGAAATTAACTTATTCTGAGGCAGAAAGAATAGTTTGCATCAACTAGAACAATAGTTTAATTCACTAACGAAGTAATTGCATATGCATGCATGCTTAGTGACTGAAGAGAATTACAAAAATCAAACTACATGAATGGAAATTAATAAAAATAATAATTAATTGACTTGGATATATAATATGATATTGTGCAGTATTACCATGTATATACTGTTGACTAGCTAGATTCATAAGTCCAGCATGATCTTCTGGATCATCATGTCGCCATCATGCTAATTGTACGCCCCCTGATTGATTAGTATTCCTGACGATAAAATGGAGATTTGTTGGTTGGTTTCCTTAACTAATTTGATCGCCATTTTGATGTTGATCAGCTAGCCAGAGCTTGCTTGCAACGTGCGTCGTCGTCGTCGTCATGTTGTACGGTTGCCATGCCAAGGACGACGAGCCGAACGGCTCCAAGGCGGCGAGCCTCCTCCTCCGGCTGTCCACGCTGGCTCTGGCGCTCACCGCGGCGGTGGTCATGGCGACGGCGAGCGAGTGCACCATCATCCAGCGCAACGGCGTCATCACCACCGTCACCTACAAGGACTTCCCGCCGTTCGTCTACCTCGTCGGGTTCAACATCGTCGCCGCCGTGCTGGAGGCGGCGGCGATCTACCTCCAGCTCAGCAAGGGCGGCGGCGACGACGACGACGACGGCGAGGGGTTTGCGGCCAAGCTTCCCCGGATCCTCCTCTTTGTGCTCGACGTCGCCGTGCAGGCGCTCGTCTAATCGGCGACCGGCGCCGTGTTCGCGGCCGTGTCGGCTTACGGGCCGCAGATCAACGCCTGCGGCGCCGGCGCCGGCCAGTTCTGCGGGCAGGTTCACCAGTCAAAGCTCCTCTCGTTCGCCGCCAGCGTCGCCGTGGGCCTCGCCGTCGTCTTCAGGGACGTGCCGCTGCCGTTCTCCCTCTGGCCCACCTCGTCAGACTGAAATGTCAGAGTGGCATATACCGTCAGTAATCCGTATAATTAATGTATCTATGCAGTAGTTCTTTTTTTCTGGATATGTCATGCAAGGTGCTATACCCAATTTTGGTATCATGTGTTGATTTTGTCAAAAATACTTGTTTTTTTTAAAGATGAATGTCATAGTTGTAATATGCAATTTTAATCAGATTGTGTACTTTGCTTATGCATATGGTCAATGGTGTAATTAGTGATGTCATTAACAACGAGAGGGCTGATGTTAATGGGCCAGAAGTGATCATGGGCCGACATATCAGGATCTCCGTGTTCTGAGCTAATGGGCCGTCAGTTGAGGTATAAGCCCATCAACAAAACTGGGCTGCTGCAAGTTCCAGCCTCTTATCAAACACGCTGAAATCTGAATAATTCCATCTCTGACTCAAAAGAAGAAAAAATAGCTAAACATTCAGAGAGCACAGCTAACTAATTACAATCCGCGGAGCCTAATAATCTATCATGTCCTCTCATAAATGGGCGAAAAAAAAATAAAAAATGGTTTGGTCGTGGAAATAAATTAAATGGTAATACAAAACTATGGGCAATCATATATCCATACCAAAGCCAGGTTTGTAATTAATAACCACCTCAACGAATAAGAGAGATCCTGTAACAATTCAATAGAGGAATCAATAATATGTGTGAAAACCATTAATTAGGGCTGGAGCTGGCTATCGTTAGTTGAAACCTCAACCTCCCAATCACCACGCACATGTAGCTAAGTCTAGTGATGTGTTACACATCATTTGAGTATTCGACCATGTCGTCATCATCTCATCACACCAACTTGTAGATCATCATCACTAATGCATCTATCCATCTATAAATACTCATCTCATCTCAAGCTCTCTCATCAAGTCAACAACAACTTTTGCAACCCTAGCTTAGCTTAGTTAGTTAGCTACCCTTTTCTTCTTCTTCTTCCTCGGATCAAGCAAGGAAAGTAGGCAATCATGTGCGAGGGCGAGAAGAAGAAGGAGTCGTCCTGCAAGAGCGCGCTCTACTGCGTCAACCTCGCCCTCCGCATCGTCGTCCTCGGGCTCGCCGTTGCCGCGGCGGCGCTCATGGCGACGGCGAGCCAGTGCACCATCTTCCTCTACTACGGCGGTCCGCTCCACACCATCACCTACAAAGACTTCGGCCCCTTTGTGTACGTACAATTACTTGTACATACATATATAAATACGTTTGTGACGTATTCTACTTGTATTTATACGTGGTGATCGTGTATATACAGGTACTTGGTGGCGGCGAGCTCGATCGGCGCGTTCATGGAGGCGATCGCCATCTTCCTGGCCATCTGCAAGAAGAAGGACGAAACGCCGGCGAAAGTGCTCCTGCCGTTGCTGGACGCGGCCGTGCCGGTGCTGCTCTACTCGGCGACCGCCGCGGCCTTCGCCGCGGGCGACATGTCCTACTGCGCGGTCAACGGCAAGCGCGTGGGCGCCTGCACCACCGCCGCCGCCAGCAACTTCTGCAAACAGGTGCACATTGCCATGTACGTCTCGCTTGCCGCCGGTGTCGCCGTGCTGTTCGCCGAGATCGTCAAGAACTTGCCGGCCTCCGGTGAGAAGAAGGAATGCGGCGGTGGATGTTGGTCGGACTCCGACTCCGATAAGTCCCCCTGCTACCATGGCTGCCATAGCAAGCATTAGTCCAGCACTCTAGCTAGGTATATATTTATTTCTAATCAAGAAATTAATACTACTACGAGAAATTTAGTTGAATTAATCGTCGCTTTATTAATTTGCCATTTTGTCAAAAAAAAAAGCATGCATGCGTGTGTTCTCAAAGGCCAGTAATTTGTTGTACTTGTTGTAGTTAATACTTTGTGACTGTTTTCTTGTTTGATCTTTGCATGATTACCATGGATCATGGATGAAAATTAATTATTGCAATGATATTTCCCATTATATGAGCTGGTAACATAATTTAAGTTCCATGGAATCTGTATATGTGTATGTACTGTAATAAATAGTTTGACACGTGCATGTGATGAACCGGCCGAAGACTTCCAACCAACTTCGGTTACAAGTCTACGACTGATATAGTTGCCATGGCTTAAGGCGGCAATGACGGGAACATGCGGCTACGACCTCGCATCGATCATTCTCTGGCTACCTAATTGCATATGTGCAATCATTAATGCAGGCTATGAAATTAACAAAAGAAATTAACTAACTCGTTCTTTATCTTTTTAATATGGAAGATGAAATATACTATATATTTTTTAGTCTTAGCTAGAGGGACCAATTTTTTCGTCATAGAAATGGACAGAAATGAAAATTTTTGTACTGCACTAATAATTAACATCTTTAGTTAATTTGTAAATCGAGATAAGGTGCTGGCTCATCGTTTGTCCCGAGCACTATCATTTTCTCATGTCTTTATGTACATCACTTTCTTACCTACGTTATTTCATTCCATTGCTGCCGCTTCTCTTTGCTTCATGAAATGTCCTATGTTTTCATCAAACCCATGCCCACTTCGCCATGAATCGCTACATTTCCTCCTACCCTGGTTGATGCCTTCTCGTTTTTTCATGTCGCCTCTACCATGTCCTTGTTGCAGTATCTCATTATTATCAGCCAACTTGCATGACATTATATTAATTTTGATGGCTGATTGAGACATGAACCTCAACTATAATGGTTTAGCTTGGTTGTATCTAGACAAAAAAAGAATTCAAAAAAAATATTTGTTTTATGAACAAGCATAAACAATTCTCTATCTTTGGATAAGAATGCAGACCAATCATCCACGGGAAATTAATTTACAACGGATTAGTCCTTAGAAAGAGTAATACTTCTAAGGACGAGCGCGCTTTCGCTATAACAGTCAACGAAAATAAAGTTGTCCACGACTACCTTGAGTCATTAATATTAATATTAATATTGTTGGCTCAGAGGAAGTACATCTTTTGTGAATAGAGAATTAGTGTAGTCTATAACTCTATGTATAGCCAGCCACCTTCATTCCTCCCGTGACTGAACACTGGTGGGATTTAACTTGAATTCAATTTTAATTGATGGTCCCTACAAATTTCGGTTACATGCGTGTGTATACTATATTCTTATGTATACTCCATTCAGCCACGCGTCAGCAGTTTATCATTCCATCTTTGGGACAGCTTTACATGGACGAGTAGAAAAAGAGCATGCCTCTCATGTCATCTCGTCCTCTCAACATATTGCCATTCTTAGCTCGGTCATTCGGCATTGTTGCCATAGGAACCCATCTTCTTGCTTCCGAGCTAGCTACCACATCATCTATGCACCTTCGCCACTAACTTTCCCTTGCTCCAGCTACTTTCGTCTCTTCTCTTGTCCGAAGCATAGTTTCTTCTACGATGTCTCTGTCGCTGCATTTCGCCGTCTTCTCTGACCAAGGTGACATCAGATTGATTTTGGTTCCCGATCAAGACAGGAACATAACTGTAGATTTAGCTTTGATTATTGCCAGACAAAATTCAAGTTTGTTTAATTTCATTATGCTATGATAATTAAGCAAAACAGTTTCCTACTTTGGATAAGAATGCGTGCTATAATCGTCCATGGGAAATACATATAAAACATAAAAGCTGTTCGAAGAAAAATTAATGATTTATTGGTTGAACGTGGCCATGAGTCCAAACCGGGGGACAAACGTTGCGTACCATGTAAGTGAAGGGCTCATGTAAGTTGGCTTCGAATTAATGATTGCCCAACGTGACTACTTTAGTTAATATTATTTAGCTCCTGACAGTGATTGATCGATCGATCGTTGTTGGTTAATTACTACCATGTAGCCTTCATCTGATACGCTCATTAGCATTAGTTAACTGGCCTTCATCTTAATTGTCTAATCACTGTCCTTTGGCTGGACTGATTGATGCCGGGACCGCTTCCGCCAAGGCCAGCGACGCCGACGACGTGGTCTCCCCCACCGCGCAACGCAAGCGGGCCTCCTTAGCCCTCAGCTCGCCCTCCACCCCGCGGTTCACCGGCGACCGCTCGACGTCCTCCAGACTCCAGTCCTCCTCCCGTCCTTCCGCACTCCGCCTCCCTCTATCAGTGCTTTGAGCCTTTGAGGATTGAGGATGGAGGATTTGAGGTTAGTAAGAAACTAAGAAATAATCACCTATTTAGCTTACTCTACTGTCTCTACACCAACAAATTCATTATCTAAAGTTCAATTTTACCAATTCAACAAAATGCTTATCTAGATGACATGATTGGAAAGTCTATGCCTATGTTAATTATCATCATTTTTATACTGATATATTTTTAGATATTATTGATTGGCAACTTCAAAAGCTTCGTAATAGGTTTTATGAGGTAAATACTGAACTATATATACGACATCATTCAGTCGAGTCAAAGATTCATCTGAACGTGATGGCCCAAATTAAAAACTTGAAACATGATGACCGAAGAAGACTGATACATAGGCCGGGATATTTTATTTCATTATAAAAAAGAAACATATCGATTATCAGTGGCGGAGGGAGGAGGGACCGGCGGGGCCGTGGCGCGCCCAACACGCAAAAAAATTGTTAACAAGCCAGATTTTCTATTCCAAGAACATTGTATTTTGGGTCTAAGTCAGTCTCTAAACCCAGATACATTCATGTGGTCATATATTTCTCTCCACAGTTTATCTAGCTAGCTTTTACTGTTGTACTTTTTTTTCTTAAAAAGAAAGGAGGGTTGCCTTTTGCTAATCCCTTAGACAGGCACGTAGCTGCTCATCTGCTCCAAGTTCTCACTTTCTCATAGGGCAAATGCCCAACTGTCCCCTATACCCTTTGCTTCCATCTTCCTTTGCACGAGTTCTTGTTTCTTTGCAAGAAATTATAGCAAGATTTAAAGAAGCCAAGTGCAGGTAAAAAGAGATCCATTAGTATTCATCGTGATCTCTTAATTTGATGGTTAATTTTAATTTGTGTTTGATGTTACTGTATATTTTATTGCCCTAATCAGTCTTTTGAAAACAAAATGGTTGTGACTAAAACTAAAAGAAAGGCATTTCTTCGTATTTTAGATATATTTTATCATCATTCTTATTAATATAGTCATATGAGTGTTAAAAAATTCTTAATTTCATATTGTTTGCTTCTCTCGGTAACCCTATACTTTTTTTCTGACTCTGCCCCCTGTCGATTATAGAAGGCAGTAGGAAGATGGAGCTTGGATATAATCAAGCAGGAAAACTTTTTTCAGAAATTTTGTCTTGGTATGAATTTTGAAGTTATTGATGTTGTTCCTGTCATTTTCTTTACCAAGCTGTTAATGTAGTTTAGCATGTGTACAAATCTTCCTAAGAATTAGCATACTACTCCTCTCTCTCAAAAAAAACATACTACCAAGTTATAGTTGATAATTGAAAATTTCAGAAATAGAAGTTTAGGTTGCCTGACTGTTCCTGTAAATGCAGACATTGACTCAAGAGTTTGCATCGTGAAAAAAGGGAGTAGGAGGAGCAAACAAAATAAAAATCCGTTTATTCAACCCCAGTTTGCAATTTCATTTGTTGTGAGAGTGACCACCAAGTACATGACAAATCTAACTACCATACAAGAATAAAATAGCGTTACATCCTTTTCTGTTCACACAACTTTAGATGACCTGTACTTTCTCATACAAGATAAAAACAATACCCGCTTAAAGTAATCCAAGTCGTCTCTGATCAAGTCTTCCTCACAGTCTCTCAGCTACATACAATTTGAGACTAAACAAAAGATAAATCATATTCCTTCACAGAATATTCAATTTCTCTCCATGTTCTCAACAATCATTTGATCTACAGCTTGCGTACGAAGACTCTAAAGTAGAACGTCTCTAGCCGGCACTATCCATTGGAAAACCGATATAGATATAAAGTTTTATTCAAAAAGCAATTAAGTAGTATCATTAATGAACTTCTAAACAACAAGGGCCAGGAATCCTTGCAGTACATTTTCAATAAAAATAGGAAAAATGATTTATTTGTAAACCCTCACCGAAAAATCAGGTACTAACTACCTACAGTGAGAATAGGAAGTTGCATTCTCTAGCCAGTAGTCACAATGTGCAAAGTACATCAAAGCAACCAGAGGTTGTTCTAGCCAATATGTGCAAGCACATGAAAGAAAATTTCTCTGGAGATTCTTCTGCCTAATTTTTTTCACTATGTATTAATTGCTTCAGCCTAGCTACTTGCGTATTTTGAAGGTACTACTATACGCCTCCATGGAATATATATAAGAATTTCATAGGATTTTCGTAATTAATAACCGCTTTAATTTCCGTATGAACTGAAAAAACTTGCTACTACTACGTAGGAGGCCTAACGATGAGTGCGTCAAGGAACAAGAGTGTGCATGTCCACTTGTGGGTTGCACTGATTACACAGAACAGATCACTGTTGGGCAGGCTTTGGTCCTAGAGGCCTTATGATGCTGGACTGGTCTGGGCTTAGGTTTAGCTGTTTCAGTGTTGGGCTTTTCTAAGTCTAATCCTGCATTCTTGCGGACAAGTTGTTCATATTGTTCCGCGTTGTTAATAATCTTGCTCTTTTGGTTTCATAGATTGTAATTATAGAGTCTTTGCAGTGATGTTAATGCTATGATTATCACCCCTAGTTGTGATTATAAGGTTTTATGGGACAGAAAAAATAATTGTATGACTTCATGAATAGTGATATATTAATTAAAGTTTTAATGAATCCTCGTGTTGTAAATCATTCAAGTTTGACACGAGGCAAAAGAGATAAGACAGCTGGATACTAATACATAACTATGACTTGTTGGTACGACAGTTTCAGTTACGTTTGCGTGACGATGGAGATTAATTAGTTGACTTTGCTGAAACTAACTTGATGGAGTTAGTATCAAGTATCAGGCAATCTCTTTTCAAAAAGTGAAAAATTCTGGATGCCTGTGAAAACATTGATATGAATTAAACTTGGATCCATTTATTTGTGTTCTGCAGTTAACTTTTCTGCAAACGAAGCTGAGATATATATTGCCTCAAATCCGCTCTGTAACGACTTGATCTCACTGAAAAGCTGTCTAATAATTTTAGTATTTCTATGATATACTGATTACAAATAAGTCAAAATCGACCGATGTCATTCGGCCGTTGAACAACTCTTGAAATAAACAAAAGGTTTCTGAATTCGTGGACAACGTGCCCCAGTTAACAAGCCACCATTGTTTCTTACAAAGGACACAGAGAATTAAAAGTATTTAATGTTGTTTACGTAGACAACTATAGTAGTTAGATGTAGTTCAGTAGTTGGGTCTCTTTTGTTCACCAACTTGTAACGAACCTGCTCTGATCTTCTTCATTATCCAATGCGCACAACGCAAATCTCCTCAAATGCTATAAAAATATCAACAAATCTAGGTGCATCTGAAGCTTATTTTCCGTATGGGCCTCACGTTTGGAGATTTTGCGGTGATTTCTAAGTACAAGAGGCAATTATTATGCGTAATCTTTGACGACGTGAGTTAACAATATGGTTGCTTGCCCAACTGAAATCCTGTGTTCTGAATGTCTGAATAAATATAGGTTGTTATTCAGAGTGATTGGCCTCTGTCGCCTTTGTAGCTTGCGTTGGCTTTGCTATCTCTGTCCGTGTCATTTGCTTATTGTCTCTGTCATCTCCGGTGGCCGGCCGGCCGGCGGCCATGACGGAGGTGGACCCGGCGAGGGCGGTGAGCCTCTTATTCCGCATCGCGGTGGTCGGGCTGTCGGTGGCGGCCGCCGTCGTGATGGCCACGGCGAACCAGGCCTTCCCCTTCAACGACTTCTCCGTCTCCTACACCAAATACAGCGCCTTCGTGTAAGCCAAGCTATCTAGGGCTCCATTGATAACCTACGTAGCTTGCATGCATGTGCATGGAAGCTTGTGATCTTGCATTGAGATTCGTGCTGGCTAATATATGATCAGCTACTTCGTGGTGGCGACCGTTGCGTCGGCGGTGTGCTCGGCGGCGGCGCTGTACCTGTCGGTGTTCAAGGGGAACTGGGTGGTGACGCTCCTCGACGTGGTCACCATGGGGCTCCTCTTCTCGGCGGCCGGCGCGGTGTTCGCCGTGCGGAGAATGGCGCCGCTGTACCTGGGCGTGGAGGGGGCGAACGTCGACGTCGCCGGCCAATGGGTGAACGAAGGGTTCTGCCACATCGCCGGCGCGTTCTGCTGGAGGGTGACCACGTCGGCGACCATCTGCGCGTTCGCCGCCGCCGCCGTCTCCGTCACCGTGCTCACCAAGGACGTGCGACACAGAGGCAAGCACTGACGTATATATATACGTACGCCGCCGTATATATATGCGTAGCTCGCGCTGTTTCTTGGCGCCTCAGCCGTAGATTAATTCATGGGAATTTGAAGGAAAAAAAAACAGAAGATTGCAGGGGAGAAATTAACCTGTTTGGTGCAGTTGTTTTCGTTGAAACATTTCAATTATTTCAGTTATATTGATCTTGTCTACACACATATATACATCGTGTCAAGATGAAAAAAAAGTTGTGTAATTTGGATTGTACGTGTACGTACCAATGCTAATACCTGATACCATGCCGATTCAGGTTGTGATCGACATGGACTCGATTTTTTTTCTCCCTAAAAAATCGATGCTGTCTCTTCCATCATCGATTGGTGTACAACTCTCATTCGTGCTTAACTACGCGCCAAAAATATATATCTGCTGCTACATGAGAGCCTGCGAAATAGAACAAAATAAACAAACAAAAAAACATTAGTCGGATGTGCAATGTCGTCAACGGAGCTGCCACCTGATCAGGGAGCAAAATCGGGATCAACAGATAACCGGTATGCAACTGCATGTGCTTGATCATCCATGGTATACTAGCAAAATCGTCAGATTAAGACATCCGCTGCGTGGATTGGTTTGATTGCGTGCCATCCGTAGCATGCCAGCTCGTTTGGTAGATCAGCTTTATATTATTATATAAGTGTTTGAAAAGAACATTTTTGAGAGAGAGAATTCGAGAAACGAAGCTTAATTTCTCATTTAAGTGATTCTTTTGTTTTGACCACGTACGGTGTAAACCAAACCAAATTTGTTTGAGCTGGACCATCCTAGAAGGTCTTCGAACTTTTAGCACAAAATGAAACCAAAATTTTGCACAGGAATCTTCACAAAAATATTTTTTTTCTTCACACAAACGGCTCCTCGAAAAAAAAAAAGAAGAATTTTGCACACGAAACTTAATTAGCCGTGCAGCTAGAGACGTGGAAGTGGTACGAAACACACAGTGACACGTCCAACCAATCTCGTAATCGGTTGGAATTTGGATCCGATGCGACGAAACACTGTCGCTGTCGCCATGGACGCCGACGCCGGCGACGACGACCATGCTACTGGCGGCCAAGCTGGGCGGGGAGGCCCCAATTCCCTGTCTTCTCTTCCCCGGAAGGAGAGTTGGTGAGCGACTTCGTCGGAGGCGCCCAGAGGCTTAGAGTTGTTGAAGCACATCGGCCTCATCCGTCCAGGTCAAGCATTCCCTCTCTTTCTCCGTCTCTCCTTCCCCTTTTCGTTGCAGCGGCAGGGGAGCCTCCACCCCTCCACACAAAAGAGGTGAAGGAGAAAAAACTTATTATAAAATGTTTTTATTTTTTAAAAAAAGTTTGATGGAGTTTATAGAAAAGTATAGCAATATCTATAATATCAAATTAGTTATATTGAATAGAACATTAAATTTGTTAATTTTTTTATAAACTTGATTAAAATTTTGACTTTAATTTTTAAGTAAAAATGTTGGAGGGAAGCTGCTGTGCAATAGCCATTTACAATTTATTTCGGGAAATGACCCATTTTTTCTTTCTGGTGAATGTTTTTTACAAGCTGACCAGGAAATAGTGATGTGACATCTGGCCATCGGGGTGTCTCAGTGCTTTTTTGATTTTGGCCTTTTACTTCACCTCATCATGTGTTGTCCACAATCTTTCTATTGGCCCATAATGTTGTCCACAAACTTTCTATTGGCCCATAAAATAAAGGAATAAACAAATAACATCATGTATCGCACAGCAACATATATGTACGGTTGCTGGTAAAGATTAAAAATTGAAACCTTGGCAGGAGATTTGGACGTGCAGAAGCTAGAGCTAGAACCCATATTCGGCAAAGTGTTCTTTATTCAGATCGCCCCAAGCGATCCAGAGGACAAGTAAAAACACAAACCAAATCATTGTATGTATGCCTCTTTTAGTTGAAAAAAAAGCCCTAATATTTTGCCCATTTTGCAATACATTGATAATATTTGAACAACATGATTTGATCAGGGGTGAGAATGATGCAAGTGTGGTGAGCAGTAGTGAGCTTGGCGCTACTACTGCGAAAATTCAGGACATTGTCTCTGAATGATTCTCCCTCTGCACTTCATTCAACTGATAGGTATAAACATGATTTTTTTTTTGAAATAATGGAGTGGTTGTTCTTATCCTCACCACATATAATGTGTTTTGCACAAATCTCAATCCCCACTTACAAAGAGTGTATAAATCCAAATTCTGTTACATGAAAATAGTGTGGTAATTACATAATTTTTATTCTATGAGTTGAAATAGATGTTGACTGACTTTCTAGGTCTAAATTGTTTTGATCTAGTGCCGTGGTGCATACCAAATGCATGGAAAGTGATTTGCCTGATTCTGCCACTGCAGAACTTCCAGCTACAGAGGAAGCTTTATCGCCACAGTAAGCACTTCCCATGTTCCAACCATGATTGATATGATATGTATGATCATGCATGAACATTGTTGGTTGTTCTGCTTTCTTAAGACTATTATGTCTCCAATGTGTTACTCATATTTTTAAATTTAATTTTGTGTGATCTGATTCAGGTCAGAGCGTCTGACAAGAATAAATTAGTCCCTGACTAAATACATATTTAACGACATCAGAGAGGGTTTTCACACAGCTATGTTAAATTGTTTCCACAACCCATCCAAAGATGCTACTCAACCCACAGAGATAGCAGAGTCATCTAAGCCTTCTCCTCGTGAGCTCGATGCCCAATCATATTAGGAGCTAACACCTGTTTCGTAGTTTACTTATCTCAATAATATTTTGAACTTTAGGTTGTATTTTCATTTTTTTTCTCAACCTATTCATAGTTAAACATCACATTTGTATGACCAAATTTGTTAGCACATCACGATGTTCTTGATAATGTTCATCACTCAAATTCTATTATTTTTTTATGACAATAGAATAATTAATCACTTGATGGTTCTTGATAATTTCTATATTATTCAATTCTCTCATATTTGATGACACCAAACAATTTGTCGTCACGTCTTGATGTTCTTATTAATGCTTTTGTAACTCAAATTTCTGGATTCACCATGAACCAGATTAATTAGGTGTAGGAGTACATATATCAGGATTGATCCATTCGTGATGTCACTTGTCACTATGTAAAACATGTTAATTATACTAAGTTAATATTTCTATAATTATTTAGACCCTTTAGCTTTTTGGACGGTTTGCATTGAAGTGTGTAATGGTTTATATTGCTACAACATTATAAATATGTAATTATATATGGATCAAGGGCACCTGCACATCCCTAAACTTGCACGCGTCTGTGGTTTGAGTGTGGTTTGAGTCTCTGAGCATGTCAACATGTATATCTCCAAAACCATATGACTAAATCAAGATAAGTCCTAAGCTAATCCTATTATAAATTAGTGATATGGTACAACTTTACAAGTTAAAAGATTGACAGTGTTATTTTATCTTTAATGGCCAACTAAGATGATAGTATGGTGATTGAAGTAGCTAAGTGTCAAAAGCATATGTTTATGCAAATCCTTTCATAACACTTTACTACCAAAAAGCTAGTTTTCGATAATATCTTACTTCGGGTTAGAATGCATTAGTTAAGCTCGATATCTAACAAGAGATAAGTATCCTTATATAGTAAATGTATCGTCTTATTTAAGATTTTTTTGGTTTAGTTTGATATCTTAGCTAAGCTTTTACGTTTGTTGATTATCTTAATGTGTTCAGATTTGTCTAAAATTGTATTGATTCAATTTATTAGTCCAATCTAGTGTATCTATTACGCTGGTATAGAATTTATCGGCTTATTAAGTTTATCTTATTATTCTCAATCTTATATTATTTTGATTAGGTTTGATTTATTAGATTGATGTTAATAAGATAAATTTTGATAAGTTAATAGGTTTTATTCAACGTTTCATCATATTTCTAGCCAATAAGTTATCTTTATACCATAATTACACTTTCCAACTAATCTCTATTGTGTAGATAGCCGATAACTTGAGTCCTTATCGGTTTTTTGGCCGATTGGCTTATTGGTATAATTTGAGCTATTTCTCTTGTCAATTGCAGATCAAATTGACTATCATATCTCGAACTTCAAGAATTTAAAGAACTACATTGTAGCTAAACAGACATTCTAGGCCTTCATGCGTATGACATATTAGTGTAGATATTGGTCAATATTTTGCGTAAATAATGTAATTGTTGGTAAAACTAAAAAAATTATTATTAATTATACACTACGTAACAAGGATTAAAGTAATTGATCAATAGTTACAAGTCATTCAAGAAAAGTACAATAAGAATTAGGGTAAGTTGTTGATCATCATGTGAGAAAGTTTCAGTGGTGGATGGACGTAATAGAAGTGTGGAATTGTGGCTAAAAACAAATTAAAATGAGCTAGCCATGTTAATGTTATTTTCTATTGTTTAGTTAAATCAATGGTGAATGTGTAATAGATCAACAGGTACATGAAATACTCCATAGCACAGTAAAAGGTTTCCCATTCAAAAGGCACATGGAGAGAGACAAATATATTACCTTGCTTTTGCAAAGTTCATCAAACAATAAGACATCCTCAAATAATTATGAGATAATAATTTGTGATAAAAAGAGGCTTGTTGCTACCTTCTCCTCCATCAGTGATACATGAGGCACCACCACTGTTGTCCTCACCATCGACCTCAGTTGCCTTCTTGCATCGCCGAGCATCCCCAATAGCATCAGCTTCCTCCAAAAGACTTTTGCCTCCTATGGTGGCATCCACTGCTCCTGCACCCTTCTGTTAAAAATATGATTGTTGTATATATATGTATAAATAAATGGATGACAAAATATCTATTCCAATAAAAAGTGCCTAAACTCAAACTATAGATCTCCCTTTTTTGGTCACAAAAATGTCATTACATAGGGGCGAAACTACCCATTGGGGAGGGTGGGGCGACTGGCCTAGATACAGCCCACGTCGCCCCACCCTCCAAACCCTATGCCCAAACCAACCCCTTACCTAGAGCCTAGCAACAGCTCATGGTCGAGTGCCAAGCCTATGAATGCACGGTACATTATGTGTGTCTAGCTGGGTCCATCAATAATCAATCTTCTCTTCTATGCACGAGACATGATGCCCTACAACCCTAACTTCTCGATTGATGACCACACCGTTTGATAAGGACATCCCAGCCATCCGTAACCTGAGTGCATCGATTACGTCGGCTATGTCACTTACACCATCAGTTACACCAAGTTCAACTAAGGTTACACTTCAAAAGACAAGTGCAACATCGGTTACACTTCAAGAGACAAGTGCAACATCGGTTACACCAAGCAAAGCCATGGATACACGCACTCAATCCTATGAAGGACCCGTTACACGTAGTCGTGCAAAGTTACTCCAACAATCGTGTACTCTTGGTTACACCTTAATATTGATGAGAATTATATACTGCCTAAATTGTGTACTCTTATGTTACTTAGGTTTACACAAGAGACGACAATGTCGGGTTACATCAAGGACGCTGAGGGTTACGCCAAGAACACCAAGGCAACTGCTCCCGAGGAGAATGGGTTACGCGCCAAGACCTAGTGTTACACAGCAACTGCTCTAACTTTTAAGGCAAAATTGTACCATCTCGGAAAGAGATGGGGGTCATAATATACATGGTTGGAAAGTGCTTCAAGTCTAGTTTCCAACGCAACTGACGACACGTCATTTGGACTTCCGAGCTAGGAGTAATGTCCATTATCGTAAAGACTGCGTAGAAGACCGCCGACCCTAAGAAGCGCGGGAATTAAAGACCATCTCGAAAGTGTTGGACTTCCACCTTTTTAATATGGAGACTTCAGTTTATACTTATCTTAGAGATCTGTTACTAGTATAAATACCCTTATGTACTGCTGCAAAAGATAATTTTTTATTATTTTGAACGAACACATAACCTGTATGATTTTGCAACCAAGCTGCTGAGTGCCTTGCACATCCTTGTTATTTCTTTTTTTTTTTGGACTTGTGAAAAGATCCCTTAGGGTCCTCTACTTTGTACTCTACGGTTTCTAGTACGGCTACACCGTTTTATGTAGATTAGTCCCGGTTTGTGGTTCTACGGTCGTTCGAAGATTGAGTTGAAGTCTTCGTGGTTTCGATGCCTCTCTCTCTATCGTTTGGTTGCATCTAATCTTAGTAGGTATAAAGCTAGTTATTCTTCGATGTTCACAGCAAGTTATCTTGTGATTTATAACCTACTATCGTAAAGATCGGGCCATCTCGAGAAATTTTCTATCGGTATCTTGTTGTTAATGATCTCCGACCCAAGATGAAGAAGCATGATTAAGATGACTGGACCGAGACAATGTTTTTCGCTGAAGTAAAGATGATTTGCAGGAGAAAGCACCATTTTTGCTGTCCACTGGAACCACATTTGTTGATTTTTTTAAAAAAGAAATCAAATATTAGAACATTTGTCAATATATGAAGTTCTCTCATGCAATTTGCTTGGTTATTTTTCTATCAGGTCACTGTTATGCGTGCAGCAACCAAGGAACGGATGACCTGAGGCATCCAGCTACAGGTGGATTTGAGATGGGCTCAACTGACACTGTGTTTCCTTACATTTATACCAGTGACTGAGCTTGTGTTTACTCAAAAGATGTGTATATGGATGATCGTTCGGAGTAATCACTTAGATTATCATGATGTCTTGGATGCAGACATTCTATTGGTTTTATATTATTTTGAGCAGTACTATTTCGCTTGCTTGTTGTAATACTGAGAACCTAAAAATATTATACAACTCTTTTGTCTGACAGTACTATAATAAAATTGATTTTAGAAATAGCTATAGGCCCCGGTACCAGATCTGTACTAGAGCTGACATCACATCAGTATCCCGCACCCTAGTCCTCAATTAATTTGCATGGTTGAATATCCAATACTTCTGGCCAGATTGGGCTGAGGTTTCATGCACCTGCAGATTCAAAGCATAGGCCGGCATGCTTACTACGTTGGTCTGTGTGAAAGGCCTGCTTAACACTTGAACGGGGCCGCACTTGAACAGGGCCTGCTTAACTCTTCAAAAAGTCCGTTCCATATTGTCTGTCACATTGTTTCCAAAATAAATTGATGTGGAATCATGGAGAAATACAGATATATAGATTTTGCAGGTGCGATGGTTTCCTGACCAAGTATGAATATATGAATGCTCAGCTTCTCTCTCGGGCCGTGCTAGTTTGATTCTGAACTACATTCAATGACTGATCAGTCGTGCAAATATCTCCGAGTTTCAGATGTCGCACCCAGCCCACAAATTTAACTGCAATTTGCTCCTTATTGAGTTCAGTTAACTCTACTGCTTTAAACTCAAAAGAAACCAATTCTTTATTTTTTTTTGATCCTCTATAAAGCAGAGACCTCTGTCCATGATGCATGACCACAATGCAAGCAAGCAGCAACCAACTGTTCTAGATACCTTGCCCAATGCTTCAAGCTAGCCGTCCAATAGGACAGCACAAGCAACTAGCAAGTACTATAAGAGAAGCAAGTACTACTAGTACTAGAGAAGCAACTAGCAAGCACGGAGCATGCATGAAGCCTCGAAAGGAGCAAAAGTAAAGCTTGGATCTCAAAAATGAAGTGTTTTTATCTCATTGATAGCTTAAATCTGTAATACAGAAAAGTTCTTGACAACATTTTCTAAAGTTGAACAGCTGTCTCACCCTCATTCTCTTACAAAAAAAAAAAGTTGTCTCACTATCACAGTCTTAGTGCCTGTGGGTAACTAATTGGGTACCACATCGCCTCTTCACAACTAAACCACTGTTCTGGAGAGTTCCAAGGCAAATGCCTTAAAAAAAATGCAGATCTCTTGACCTAATGATGTTTCCTAATCTCCTGATCCAGTGGCATGGATCCCAAGGACCAATGCTGAATAGATGACAAGATAAATTAAGTAGATCTATCCAATTCACACATTATTTTACTGGAGTAGTACATACCACAATGGTTTGCCCCACTCCTTGCTGCCTACTGACAGTAAACCGGCTGATCCGTTTACGGAAAATATGTAGTAACTAGGGATGGATTAATTTTTACCGAAAGACCTGTCAGATTCCATATGAAAAAAAAAGCGAATTTAACCAGAGATTGTTTTCAAAATTGCTGGACCACGAGTCCACAACAGCAGATGTTAAGTGTAGGAAGATCATTATGTAAGTTTGTTTGGTTTTGACTCAAGCCTGGAGCCATACATACACAAACCCTGACATTATGCACACACATTCAGAAACAGGTGAACTGTTCAGACTTGCATACTGATCAAGCTCTACAGTAGCCATGCATGCAAGATGCAACACAGGGAGCACTGTGTTTGTTCAGCCACCCACATGGGTGGGCTTCATACCTGTTGCAAAGCTTTGGTCCTTGACAGGTCTCCTTCCAACCCCCTATTTTTCAACCTAGTAGTATGTCATTTTGGCATTTACTCCATAGTACAGAAGAAGAACTAGTAATAAGTACTAGCAATGACAAGAATACTTGGTACATTATCTCTCTATTTTCTTTCTTTCATTAATGGTGCTACCACTGGTTTCCTTCTGAAGTACCAACAGTGCAAGAAGATATATAGAAGCTGGGGCGTATCCAATGTATCCTGCACACCGAATTACTATTTTTTCCTCTCATCAATAATTTGAGTAAAAAAATAAGCGAATAAAAAATAATTTATAAATAAAAATCTTATATTTTTGTCATTAGTGATTTAAAAGTCAATACATAAAAATAAATTACGATAAAAATAAATAAATAATCAACTCTAAAACGAAGTTCCAAAATTTAAATTTTGGTTAAGCTAATAAGCAAACAATTAGAGACTAGATAGGTGATCATCTAAAGCATCATAAATGAAGCACATGATGTTTGAGCAGTTGATTCCTCTGAAAGATTAAGTCCAATTATTAAAGACAAAATGGATTAAGGGGCTTTGAAGAAGATATAAAAATATCAATAACCAATATTTTCCTATATTAAAATCTGTATGGATGTATTAATAATTGCATGGTTGAGTAAATATACCATTTCATCTACTTAGGGTCAGTTGAACTTGGTATCCCATGCAATAGGGGTGATAAGATAGGGGTAGTTAGCCCATGCTTAGTTTGGTCTATCTGGATCAGTTGAAATCTTGTCTCTTAGGATGTAGATTAGAGATCACACATTTTTTATAGTGGGCATCCACTGACTTGTAAAACCCAACCTAGCTTTCAACAGGAGATGCAATCTAGACCTTATTTTACATTTTATTAGAAACTTTATGACTTTTTTTATTAGTACCAATCAGACTGTTAGGTATAAGTCAGAGCAATTAACCTGCTAAACTTGGACAGCAATGTTGCAAAAATGTTAAACAGAAATGCTTATAAAAAGATGGTTTTATTTAAGGGTATTCTCTTTCAAAAGAGCCAGGAGGATAAGAGTACATTGGTAAGAGAACTATACTTTTGGATGTTAGCAAGAAATACGAATACAAATTGTTGTCTCTGACAAGACATTCTACCAAAACATGGTTCTTATCCAAGAATGCGTTAACATCCATGTATTCATTATCCAAAGCTTAAATTGCATTTAGATTGCAGATAAGCTAAAATTTTGTGACAGTCTTTTGGGCTGCTTGGTGTATTTTGTTTCGAGATAGAGATAGTGACTGAAGTTGAATTTACCTACCTCCAACAACCAGCAATGACTTGACAAGATGACGTCTGAATCATTGGATCTTTTCTTGAAAAGGGAGAACTTTGAGGAAGATTCTCTTCTCTTGTGTCTTCTGCAGTTCCATTGTCATGCAACAAGTGTGCTTCCTACTGGTATGATGCACTCTATCCAAAGCTTATCAAATGACATATGGTGAGGAGTTGGCTTCTTGCCAACTGCCATGCTGGAACTGAAAGTTAAAAACAAAATACCACAAACAAAATCAATCCTTCATGTGAGAAGAACGAACTCTGTAAATTTTGCAGTTGTGTTTGTTTGTTTGTTTTGTAATGTGTGTGTAAAAAAATGATTTACTTCTATGTAAGACTCAGTTTGATATATTGGTCTGATTTGTAGTACCCTACAATTTACTGAAGTTTGGATCTATTTGCAGTTGTGCAGCGTATTCTGCAGTCAAATTCCGGGACCATCTACTCCTATGATTTATCAATGGATTACACAAAGCAGGATACTTTATCCTAAAAGTATAGCCGGATTTTCTATGGCACTTCAGTAGGCGCTATAGCTCTTGAATAATATGAGAAGTTTACATCTACTCACAGCGATCAGAGGATGAATGACTGTGAAAGTTAAAAATAAAATTTAACACTTCTCTCTAATAAAAAAACTACAAACCATGTTTTTTAATCTAAATAAAATACTTCGTTACTAAATAAATTATATCTATACAACCATAAATTTGACCGACTTAAAAATTTTATAGAATAAACTACGTACAATTAAAAAACATAACTAAAATCATTTCAATTGAACTTTGGATCTCCAGATATTAACGGAACAAAATTGTTGACCAAAAGTTGACCAAAATTAATTAAATTCTAATTAATTAATAACACGATATAAAAATAATTAACCGATTAAACTTTTTTAAAAACTAAAAACACACTAGCCAAATTTTATATCAAAGAAATTAATTTAAAACTAGAGAAAACAAATTAATCTAAAATCAATAGTTAGAAATAGATTAAAAAAGAGATTAATTATCACACTAATCTTTCATAAAATGTACCTTTATTACTAAAATCGTGCTTACAAAAATCACACAAAAAACTCTCCTAATTTTCTGTATATAAATATTTAACATCTTACCCTTTATAGTCAAAAATCCTTAAGTAAAAGACTTTGAGATTTTGTAACAACTACTCTATTTATTTTCAACAGTCGGATTCGAAACCGATGCTCCACGCCATGTCACCAGGTACACCGAAGACCACAAAATCCAACATGTTTTCACGTAGAATTCCGCTCGAACACTATTCTATTCTACCGTCTCCACACCAATCCAATTATGACACGCCACTTCCAGATCTCATATGCCTACATGCACACCATATCTCCAATCTAGTCTCACCTATCAGCCACAGCACTACCACACCACACGCCCATGTTCGTGCCTGTGCTTACTAACATGCCTTGTTCACCTGTTAACCGTTGCACCACTGTGCACCCTCACACCCGCACTCGTTGATAGCCTTGGCTCACCTATCAACCTTACTTTCTCCCGTCGCACACACGCAAGCGTTGTTGGGGCATTTTTCCACCATTAGCCCGTTTCGCCAATCTGCTAACTTCTCGGACTGCCTGCCAAGTCAGTCTACCAACCACCACCTTAGTTGTTTTTGCCTATTTCAATACACGCTAGCCTATTTACACGTCGTCTTTAGCTAATTTTTAGTTAGGCCGTATCTGTAATATATATACACAAATAAATAAATAAACATTATCCAGCATAGATATTTACAACCCGATCTATGTCACGCACAACACTTTTTATAATTAATTTTAATATAAACTAATTAAACAATGTCAATTTTAATATAAACCAATTTCAATATAAACTATTTTTATCAATTTCAATCTAAACCAATTTTTCATCATTTTTATTTAACAAGAAGTTTGTAAATCATTTTATCAATAGACAATACTCCTCTGTAAAACCATCTGGAAACAAAATCAAGCATTTCGTGTTAACTAAAAATTACAAATGCAAGTCTTGACAAAAGTTACGAATATACTCTTGATGTTAATAAATTCAAAAAAAAAATTCATGAAAGAAATACAGGATCAAATATATGAACTCAATTATGAGATTAAATAGTAGCAACAGTAAAAAGCAGTGCTGCCTACTTTCTCTCTCTCTCTGTCATATCGCTACAGACATTGAATCTTTTCTTACTCTTTACTGCCAAAACCACTTAAATTTCTGAATCATGTTATTTACATTTCATTGGTGATGGCATAAGATAAAATCCCACTCCTACATTTTGTAATCTCATACCATCATATTATATTCTGTATCCAATATTCCGATTACAAAATAGACCTTTCTAAACCTTTCATAAGCAAACTTTTTTTTAAACCCAAAACAAAGTCATCAACACCAACATTATATCTGCTCCAGCACATCAGAAAGTCAGTACCATCTTTCTTAGCCAACCTCCTTGCAAATCCGTTGCCACTGTCACTGCTTTAAGCAACCAAAGCTAAGACAAGCAAGAACACCTCCATAAAAACAGAGCTACCACTACCAGTGTACTACTCAAAATCCAGCAGACAGCACAGCAAATGCAGTGCCAGAGAATTTTTACCAAAAGCTGGCAAACTTCTTATTTCTCTCCCCACCACAAACAATCCGGCCACCACCACCTCTCCCTCTCCCTGTCCCTCTCCCCTGCATTTGCGCTCTCCCTTCGTTTTCTATCGAGTGGTGGGGGTGCATTGCTAGGATTTTCTAAAGCCAATCACTAACTAACTGTCTTCTTACCTGGACTTGCCATGCAGATGCAATGCTAGTAGTATTCTACTGCCATTGTGCCACATGCTCTGCCTCACTCTCTCTCTCTCTCTATCTATCTATTTATCTATCTATCTCTTTCTTGGAGTTGCTGTGCATTGATGGACATCTTCGTCTGAATTGTTTCCATTGTGTGTGGTGATCTTGGAAAGATCCCTTTTTGAGACTTTCCAGTGTGTTGTGCAGTGCTTTAGTGCCTTGTGGTGGCGTGTAGCTTGCTTGTGTTGTGCTGCGCCAACCTTGAGTGGAGTAAAGCTTGTGCATGGGGCTTTAGAGTTTAGATAGGATTCTTGCTCTTCTTTTTCACATACAAGGTGCTGCATTCAGCTCTGGGCTTTTGGACTTTAGTAATTACTGCTTGCTACCCGCAACTTTCGGCATCAAGGTCCAAGAAAGATCAGGACCAAAAGTCTTGAGATGCAATCATTAGGATTTGGATTGTGGAGATTCTCTCATAGCCCTTACTCTCCTCCTCTCCGGTTCTTGCGCTGGCATTGGATCAAGAATTAAAGAGTACCCTGTTTCTCAAGGGGAAAAAAAAAGGAAGAGGGACAGGCTCTGGAAGCAGCAGATTCTCCCCAAGGTAACATGCTAAATCCTATTGCTGAAGGTTCTTGGATTTCTTGGATTCTTTCTTTCAGGTCAGTGAGGTTCCAACATGTTTTCAATTTGATTGTGCAGGAGTAGTTTTGGAAGAAGAGATTAAGGTCAAGGAGGAGCTCTAGGTGCAAAAGCAATCATAAAGGTGCTGGAGATGTTCGTTACTGTTATTGCTAGAACTACCTGTTTAAATTCCATTTGAAGTACAACCATTGATGTCTTCCTGCTCTTCATGCGGCTAATCATTGCAAAGTGCTGGGAATCGATTCCTTCAGCTCTGATCATTCTTTTCTTGATGTGAGTTGCTTGAGATTCCACTTCACAGGCTGATAATTGGTGTCTTTTCAGTTCCAGTGGGGAGAAAAAGCAGATGAAGCTCTGCACAGGCAGGTTGAGAGGCTTCTTCTGCTTGAATCAGCTCCTCTGAAGAAGTAAACCTCTTCTTTTCTTTGCATAAGGCGGGAATGGAAGGTCATGTGATTGTTCCACTGGAGAACTTGAGCTTGGAGCTCCCCAATGGTGGAATGAAGCTTAACCATGACAAGGATGTTTCAGCTCTGCAAGGTTTGCATAAACATCACTTTCTTCAGTATCTAGTACATGTGTCGGTGCATGCAGAATTTGAGACAAATACTGATATAATCTTTTGATTTGATCTTGTTTCAGAGGAGATTTCGGCTCTAAGATCAATGCAGAGGCATCTTGACCACAGAAGACAAGAGGCACTGGACAAGCTCATAGACCTGAAAGGTACTGTCCATTTGGTCTTCTCCCCCGTGTAGAACTAGTTCTTGCATGTCCTGCAACTCAGTCTGGCCAACATTCAGGAAGTATTAGGGTGTTCTGCCGGGTCCGGCCATCGATTTCGACCAACAAATTCATGACCAAATCACCGGTTACTGTCGAACAGGAGAAGATCGTAGTTCGAGCAGTGGGGATCAAGAAAGAGTTCAGTGTTGACAGGGTGTTTGATCAGGAGTCAACGCAAGGTAGCTTACTCTTACTATCTTATCACTGAACACTGCTCTTCTTTACTCGAGCTAGTCACTTCTCTTCTTCTTAGATGTAATTGGTTTGAATTCTTGTTCATAACTCAGAGGATGTCTTCCAAGAAGTGAAGCCAATTCTCAGATCTGCACTTGATGGGCACAATGTCTGCATTCTTGCTTATGGCCAAACTGGGACAGGAAAGACCTATACAATGGTAGGCTGGTGCAGTTTTGGCCATATTTGAGATACATTCATCAGAAATTAAATCTGTATATCATCTTACTTGAAACTGCTTGCAGGAAGGAAATAATGGTAAACTCGGTATCGTGCCTCGAGCGATTCAAGAACTGTTTTCTCATGCTTCTCAAGACAGTTCATCCACATATTCTTTCTCCATAAGCATGCTTGAGGTCTACATGGGGACTGTCAGGGACTTGTTGGCTCCAAGGCAACCTCTCTTCAGATCCACAGAGTGCAACACGGCATCGTAAGATTACCAATTCACCTGTAAATTACTAATCAATATAATCAACTTTTGAACTGGAAATGTTCATTTTTTTATTGTATTTTTTTCAGAATTATCAGCATACTAGCAACTAAAAGTGGTGCTGTAGAAGTTGAAGGTCTAACAGATGTTGCAATTCAAGACCTCAAGAAGGCCAACCAGTGGTACTGCAGAGGACGGCGAGCACGGTCGACATCTTGGACAAATGTCAACGATGTTTCGAGCCGATCACACTGGTGGGTTGATGAGCTGTTCAATCACAAATTTTCAGTTAGTGCAGTATAGTAGCTTGGACAGTACCCAATTTTATGTGCTTTAGCTCTGTTTGTGTGTAGCTTGACAAGAATTACCATAAAGAGAAGAAGTGGAGGTGCCACTGAAGAAGTCAGCAAGCTCTGGCTCGTCGATCTTGGTGGAAGTGAGCGGTTGCTGAAGACAGGTGCATCTGGGTTGACAATGGATGAGGGTAAGGCTATAAACCTCTCTCTGTCAGCCCTGGGTGATGTCATTGCTGCACTTAGGAGAAAGAGAAGTCATGTTCCTTACAGGTAATATCTTAATTATCTAGTTTCCTTGTCAGATAAATTCTGTGTTTCAGTTACATTTATGGTTTGTACTTTCCGATCACCTGTTTTTTAATTTTTGCAGAAATAGCAAGCTTACCCAGATTCTTAGTGATTCTCTTGGTAAGAATAATTTTACAGAAAAAACTTGAAGCATCAAAAGTTCTTTTGAATAGCATTTAATATTGTTGAATTTCTAAATAACAGGTGACGGTTCAAAGGTTCTGATGGTAGTACACATCAGCCCTTCTGATGAAGATATTGGTGAAACAGTCTGCTCACTGAGCTTTGCCAAAAGAGCCAGGTTAATCGAGTCCAGCAAAGAACTTTCAGAAGTAAGTATGGAGATCTAATATTATGTTCACTTTGAGGAAATGCTTTTCCTGATATGTAAAGATGCAACTTTTGATGATTTAGGATATAAAGAAGCTGAAGCAGAAGCGGCTTGCAGAGCTTGACAAGCAAATATGCGACGCCGAGCAAGAGCTCAAGGATCTCAATGAACAAATTAGGAGAGCTGAAATCTCACTTGAAGAGAGGAAGAAGATCTCTTCTTCTGCCTGTCAGGCTCTCAGTGATGAGAAGGGGTCACCGAGAAGCACACTAGTGGTAGTAGGACACATTGATTCTGCAGAGAGACCTCAGGCAACTGAGAAGACAAAGAGCAGAGTGTCTCATGGATCAGTTCCTCACTTCATGTCCTCAACAATTTGCAGCAGGCAAAGACATAGTGCGGCAAGCCATTCTGCCACTAAACCAAGGCTGACAAAATCAGTGAGCAGGTACCCAGCTGAGCTCAGTGGCAGCCAGTCCTTCAGCTACTCAAGCTGCAAGAATGTAGCCAAGGCTAGGTCAGTGGCATTCTCATCTAGCATGCCTAAGATGAAGTGTTTGCCAGTCAAGTCTGATCAGATCAACATGAGCACCAACAGCATTGATTCGACGGCAGCTTCGGCGCCTCGACGGAGGGAAAGCTTCATTTCCAGACCAGCTCAGAGAGCTCCTTTGCATCAGCACAGGAGAAGGATGTCTAGCCTAACATAATCTTACATACATACTGATTGACCAGTTATGTTTTTTTAACACCCTGTTTAGTGGTGAAATGTTTATTTATGAAAGTTGTTTTGGTTTTGGGGGTGTTTGATGGCTTGATTGTTAACGACGTAGTTCATAACTTGTAACTATTTCAGGCCTTTCCTTCGCTGTTTTTGGTTTGGAACGGAAGGTCAAAAGGATGTGGGAATCATATTAAGTAGTACTGTAATGGATTTAACTGATGCTTTTGATTGTTCTATGACTTTGTAATCTTGACAAAAGAAAAAATTATACACATCAAGAAAAAATTATGTACGTAGTTCATAACTTGTAACTATTTCAGGTGCTGCATGTTGACTCAAAATCTTGCATTCCATCTCTTTGAAGTAGCAATAATTAACCACATGTACATGGCTGCTGTAGGAAAAAAGAATATTGTACTTTATCATGGAAGGCCTACTCTGAATGCTGAACATAATAGTATGCTTTGTTCTCAGGTGTGCAGCCTTGTTGCCTAAGACTATATGAATATATTCCACATAATCTGGGTGACTTATGAATATGGAATAACTAAAATTTCATGAAAGTATCATAACTAAAACTTCGTGAAAGTATCACCTTTGCTTGTTACAGAAGTCAACTTTATGCCATAGGGGGATGTTACTTCAGCATCTCAAATAGAATTTAGCTTTAGACATGTAACTCTTAACTCTTAAGTTGCTAAAAGGGCAATGTAGAAAGCATCACTCCAAAAGCAGCAGCCTGATGTAACTATCATGCTGAGAGAATAAAGAAAAACAGCCTAATGTAACTATCATGCTGAGAGAATAAAGAAAAACAGACACGCAGTCACAAATATCTAGTCCTTAGCTAAAAACACTACAAATATCTTCCTTTTTTTTTCTGAAAATATCTACATGCACCCATCATCCTTGATACAAAAGTGATGGGCATTCAATTTTCCTGCAGATTGTCCATATTAATTGTAACCTGTCCCTACTCTCTCTTGTGTGATCCAACCAATTACTGACATGGCAAAGCTGTATCTTTTAGTACTGTAGTACTAGTATATGATAACGACCATTGCCTGCTGCTCCGGCATGTGAAAATTCAGAGATGTCATTGTATCTTCCACTGCATCAATTGGCAACATGGGCATCAATTTGTAACTGAAGAAAATCAAATTCATGGAGGGATCCATCACTTCCAGAATCCAGATGATTTTCAGGAACAGACTGCAGCTACGCAAGTCAGAGTTCAAGCATCAACATCTCGTAAATCCTTAGTATTCCCTGGATCTCAGGGCGCACCAAATAGCATCCAAATCTCTCGCTTTCGTCTCTCAGATTCAGATCGAAATCGCACGACCAAATCCACTAATTTTCCACAAGGAAACCACAAACACAGGAATCACCAGTGGTTGAGGAACAGAGAGAGAAAGGACTAAGTGTTCCACGAGTACGCTGACATGAGGGCTCCACACGAACGGTGGGCCCACCATGACAGCGAGAACTGCCACGTGGCCACCTGTGCGCCCCACGTCTCTGCCCCGCGCGGCAAGAACCCCCGTCCGACTGGAGGTGGGCCACCCCGCACCAGATCCCTTCTCTTCTTCTCCCTCTCGTTCGATATAAAAATCGAATTTAACCTAAGAGGAAAAGAGAAAATTTCTTCACCTGTAGAAATCGTTTTCGAATTCCTCTTCTTCCCCCAAGGAATTGAGTTCGTCTCCGGCTCGCGGAGTTGAGAGAGTTCGTCTCCCGCCACCGATAAAATCCCCAAAATTTTCGCATGGACCCCCTCCGATTCCCACCCCGAATCCGCCGCTTAAAATATCCCAATTCCGCCGATTTGTTTTTCTGATTTTGTATCGAGCACAAAGGCAAAGTTTTTTCCTCCCAATTCTGCCGCCTTCGTCTACCTCGTGGAGGATTCCGGGTCAAATTTCGACTTTTTTGGTGGGGTTGCGTGCGAGAGGTGGTGTTTTCTTGGAAGGCAAGCGTGTGGGAATATTTGATTTTTGGGAGGAAGTGATGCCGTGGAGGTGTAGGGTTTGGAGGTGATTGGAGGAAGCGGCTGCGGAGGAGGCGGTGGAACGATGGAGCTCGGGTTGGGGATGGCGCTGGGCGACCCGCCGGCGGACTACGGCTCGATCGCGGCGGTGGGGCTGTTCGTGGCGCTCATCTGCGTCTGCATCGTCGTCGGCCACCTCCTCGAGGAGAGCCGCTGGATGAACGAATCCATCACCGCGCTCATCATTGTGAGTCGAGGAGTTCCGTGTGGCTGTTCGTGTGTTGTTTGTGTGAGATTCTGGGCGCTGATGGTGGTTTTTGTTTGGTGTCTGGATTTTTGCAGGGGCTGGGCACTGGTGCGGTGATTTTAATGGCTTCGAGCTGGAAGCATTCGCGCATACTGGTGTTTAGCGAGGATCTGTTCTTCATTTACCTGCTCCCGCCTATCATCTTCAATGCAGGGTAAGCTGTTTCATGCGAATAAGATGTGCTATTATGGTGTTTTTCTTCGTAATTAGAGCCTTTGCATAAGTACTGATAAGCAAGAAATAGCAGAGTGGCAATTAGTTGATGCTGAAATGTGTTATAACTGGGTTGTTGTTAAACTAAGCTGCTATTTACTTCTTTCCTTGAAATTATCATGCTAATTAAGGCAATAGCATTTAACAAATCCATGTGTTTGTGTTACACATCTAAACTTTACCTCTTCGATTCAGTCATTGGAAGGGGAATATTACTTTTCCACTTGTTTCGTTTAAACTGATTTTGCTAATTAAGGTATCACTAGTTATCAAATGCATATAAATGGTGCACATAATTACACCAATTCAATTCTCTCATCTTCAAGTAGGAAAATGCTACTTTTCGACTGTGGCATACATTAAATTTCCCTTAAGGTATAACCTTAATCAGCTTGGTGATGTATGGCTTACTATCCATTTTCTTTCTTTCCTGATCCAGGTTCCAAGTTAAGAAGAAACAATTTTTCCGCAACTTCATGACTATTACATTGTTTGGTGCAGTTGGGACCCTGATCTCTTTCACTGTAATATCTCTCGGTATGTTGTTCCCCCTTTAAAATTTTACCTTACGTGTTGCTTTTTGCTCAGCTGACTCACTCTTACATTTCATCACAGGTGCCCTAGGACTAATATCAAGACTGAACATTGGTTCCCTTGATCTTGGAGACTATCTTGGTCAGTTCCTAAACCTAATGTATAAGCATTTTGATTGCGTGTCTGTGGTTTTTGCTTTTGACTTGGTCTGTATGTGAACTTTTTTCAGCACTTGGGGCAATATTCTCGGCAACAGACTCTGTATGCACCTTGCAGGTGTTGAGCCAAGATGACACACCCTTGTTGTACAGCTTGGTTTTTGGGGAAGGCGTTGTCAATGATGCGACATCAGTTGTGCTTTTCAATGCAATCCAAAACTTTGATCTTGCAAATTTCAGCAGTGTTAAATTCTTGCAATTTATTGGCAATTTCCTTTATCTGTTTGCCGCAAGCACCTTTCTTGGAGTGGCTGTAAGTTCTCTCATGCCCACTCCAATCTTTAGCCTTGTCAAAGTTTCTTTTTGCTAAAGCGTGCTATTACTGCAGACTGGACTTCTCAGTGCTTATATCATAAAAAAACTGTACTTTGGCAGGTTTGTACTTAACACACTACATTATTTGGTTCATACCTGTATGATCAATCACCAGACAGTTTGTCATAATTCTCTAATCCATTATTTTCCCCCGTTACTCTGACTTTGCATTCATTCCAGGCATTCCACTGATCGTGAAGTTTCTATTATGATGCTCATGGCTTACTTATCTTACATGCTGGCTGAAGTAAGCACCCTGTACTATCAACATCATATCGACACTGCACATATCAGCAACATTGGCTAAATGTAATTGTAACCAATACTGACCTGTTGATTTTTGGGGCAGTTGCTTGATTTGAGTGGTATTCTCACAGTATTCTTCTGTGGTATTGTAATGTCTCACTATACCTGGCACAATGTAACAGAGAGTTCCAGGGTCACAACCAAGTAAGTATCTCTATGGTTTATTTCACCAAACTTGCCATCCCATTTTCATTCTTTGAACCTGATGATTCCAAATATGTCTTTCTTAAAATTATGGGCCACACTGATGTATCTCAATTACTCAACAGGCACGCCTTTGCCACATTGTCGTTTATCTCAGAGACATTTCTATTTCTCTATGTTGGTATGGATGCATTGGATATAGAGAAGTGGAAGATTGTTGGTGAAACATACAGGTATGCTCTCTGCGTGTTTGTGCATGTGTGAAGTAACCGTATGAAACAGTTCAGTTGCTCAATTAATCTATAATTGTACGATGTGTAACATATTTCTGTCTGCTGTGCAGCCCAATGAAATCTATTGCCTTAAGCTCCACTATTTTGTTCCTGGTGCTGGTTGCAAGAGCTGCTTTTGTTTTCCCACTATCGCTTTTGGCAAATTTGACCAAAAAAACTGAAGGAGGAAAGATCTCTATTAGGCAGCAAGTGAGAATTTTATTTTGCAGCTTCTTAGGCTTGTTATCTTCTCTTATAAGAAGGGGATTTCAGGTTACTTACATGATGTCGGTTATTCAGGTTATTATTTGGTGGGCGGGTCTGATGAGAGGTGCTGTGTCCATTGCACTGGCCTACAATAAGGTAAACCTTATGTTTGATACATTTGACCTGTTCTTTGGCTTGTATCATGGTCAAGTGTGTGCAACCTCGAAATTTCATATTTGCCTGGCTGCCTGATAAAGGCATGCAGCTGGCCTGTTTATAAACTAAATTGTTCGATGAGAAGGCTGGATTTCTTTTGTGTGTTCATGGCTGTTTCCAATTTGTTTGCTGATCCAAAACTTGTCACTTTGGCACTTGCAGTTCACAAGGTCAGGCCATACTCAGCTCCCTAGCAACGCTATCATGATCACTAGTACAATCACTGTTGTTCTTTTCAGCACAATGGTAAGTTCTGTCTCTCAAACAATGACACTCCTGTCTAGTACATCCTTTGATTCAACAAGAGGCCGCTAATATAAAAGCCAATATCCGAACGATGCCACGACTCAGTTTAGAATAATAAAATCTCTTATGTTTTCTCAGCTCTTTGGGCTGCTGACCAAGCCATTGATCAGACTCCTGGTGCCAACATTGCACCTCAGCAGGGAACCCAGTGCACTTTCAGATCCACCAAGTCCGAAATCCTTCCTTGATCCACTGATCCCGAATGAGTCCGAGGTTGATCCTGAGATCCGTACTGGCATTGGCATTCGCCGACCAACGAGCCTCCGTCTGCTACTGGCAAGCCCGACACGGTCAGTCCACCATTACTGGCGCAAGTTTGATGACGGCTTCATGAGGCCAGTGTTTGGGGGCCGAGGATTTGTTCCCTTTGTCCCCGGTTCGCCAACTGAAAGGAGTATGCCATTACTCCAGGCAGTTGAGAACTAGAAAACTTCAACAAAGGATCGTGCCATTACTCCAGAGAAATGAGAGCTAGAAAACTTCAACAGTAAATGATGCAGCGATGATCAGTAAACACGCTTTCCGTATATCTGAAGTAGCAGAACAATCAGTGAACACAGTTTCTGTAAATTAATCCGAGGTAGCAGTGTTCTTGGTAGCTGGTACATGCTGAAGTATTGTATAGGTTAGTTACCTGATCTGTACATACCATGGCTGTATATGGCCTCTGTAATTTAGCAAGAAATGGTGCTTAAAATTTTGCCACGATTTATAAAACACATTCTACCTAATAGTGAAAGTGCTATTGATTTTTGGTAAGTGGATTAGAGAGCCGATCTAGAATAAAATTGATTGAGATTGAATGCTACAGAAAAAAGAGCACATCTTGAATTCGGTTTAATAAAAATAAAATATTATTTAAAGGAGATCGAATATAAGAAGAAGCTATAGTAAAAAAAATGTACGAAGATTGTTTGAAATATATTAGACTTTTATAACTCTAGACTATAAATATAACATATCAATCATAAATTAATTTAATCTCGGCGTATTGCCGCTCCTGGTTTATCTATATTTTTATCGGTGAGTTTTGGCTCTTGATACGGAACTATATTGGTTAACTCCGATATCTGACAAAGGGGTAAGTCACGTTACTATTCTAGTGTATCCGCTCTATCTAATACTGCATCGATTAGATCCAATCTCTTTGTCCAATTAGATATTATACATCACACTCGTGTAGGTTTTATCAGCTTATCGTGCTCTTCTATTATCATCGGTCTCATGCTACATTGGTTAGGTTCGACCTACTAAACTGTTGATAGTGGATTGAGCCTTAAGTCGATAGGTCCTTACACGACGTTTTATCGAAGTGTCCAGCTGATGAGTTCTTAGTATCGACTTCTTAGTCAATATACATATATCTTGCTCAGTGGTTTATATGCTAGCGATCAATTTGATTTTGTTAGATCTGGTATCGAGACTTAGCGAGTTTTGTTTCCCCCATCGGCTGAGCTAGCCGATGAGTTTACTTACATGTCTACATCGGACATGCAGTTGATGGGTTCATTCGGTCCCTTCGTCGTTTCATCCGATCTAGCTTCTGTCATTACGGTACCGTTAGGCTTAGTCTTATACTGTCTTGGTCAGTCCGATCTATTAAGACTAGCTCTAACGATATCGGCATTGGTGATCACTGGGTCTCGTCTCTTTAGGAGATCGGACCTCGCTCTCTAGTGCTTACTGTGTATTCTGTTCGGAGCATTATTGGCTCTACAGTCGATAAGTTTTTTACTTTATTTCTCGATATTCGGCTATGACGTTATCGACTTTTTAGCCGATGTATGAGTGTTACAGTTGCTATCGGCTAGGGGTGTATCGAACTCACAGTTGATGGTTATTATAATCCTATCGGCAACAGCCGATAAAATGAGTCCGTATCAGTTTATCGGCCGATTGGTTTGATTATCTAACTTTATCTGTCTTTCTTGTCAATTAGAAGTCAAATTGACTGGCACATCCGTAACTCCAGCAACTCGACGAAGATACCTCGAAGCTGAAGGACCTGCACTGGAGCCAAGCAGACCTCCTAGGCCTTGGCGTATTCGGGCGCGATCGCATTGAACCTTCATCGGCGAACACGGAGGATCGATTTGGCTCGAACATATTCTTTGGCACGCCTGATGAGACCATCGGAAGTGCACTCCAATGAACTAATGACCCAAAGGACCTGCATTGAGCTAAGCAGATCTCTCAAGACTAGGCGTGTCTACACGCGCCTCCATCGAATCTCCATAGGTTGACGCTCGTGTTGCCTCTCGGTTCACCTCCGTCTAGTCCGATCTTCCCTGCGTGCACGCGAACAGGAGGAAAGGGCTGACAATTTCAAGGTGGATGCATGGAGAGGGGTGCGGAGTACGAGAAGGGGTATGGGAGATGGGAAGGAAAGAGTTCGATGATTTCGAGGTGAAAGATGAGAGCAATCTAGGACGTTTGATCCAAGCGAGACGATCCTAACTATTGCATGTAGTATGAGGTATGTAAAATATGGGATTGTTGTTAGTGAATTATAGGGTAGATTAGAGACTTTGTATAATTACTATAACAACAACATAGTCTTTCAGTTCCAAATAAATTAGAATATACTAGAGTTAAAACCCAACAAGAGTCTCTAATTACGGTTCAGCCACGTTAATAGCTACTTTCTGAGCATTTTTATTTAAATACAGATTTTTAGATATATTCTAATCTTTTAAGTCTTTTCTTATTGTCTTTTCTCGTATTAATTTTAGTTTTTCTTTATCTCTCATTATATTATTATCTTAATTTAGAATTCTATAATGTAGGTCTCATTTAAATATAGTCAAACTATCTCAACCGATATTAGATAAATTTTTCTTCAATTGATGCTACCGCTAGTCGATCATATATATTATCGTTTTGAATTTGATCTATTTTTATATGATCATAAATCCAATATAGTATATATATTTCTACGACACTCAGTTGTTAAAAATAACATCATTTTATAATCCAACATTCTACCACATATAACATAGAGAGTCTAATCGTCGTTCTATAAAATTTACTTTTTAACTTCTATAATATATCTTATCATAGAGGATATTAGATGCTTAATGCTTAACTCTACTTTAACTAATCCATTTTGATCCTATAAGTAACATCCGTATCACTATCCTCATTCTTTGTATAAATACGGGTAAGAAAAAAATAACGAAGTGGCAATTAGTTGATGCTGGAATGTGTTATAATTGGGCTGTCGTTAAACCAAGTTGCTATTACTTTTTTTCCTTGAAATTATCATGCCAATTAAGGCAGCAGCATTTAACATATCCATGCGTTTGTGCTACACATCTGAATTGTACCTCTTCAATTCAGTCTTTGGAAGAGGAATATTACTTTTCCACTTGTTTCTTTGAAACTGATTTTGCTAATTAAGGTATCACTAGTTATCAAATGTATATAAATAGTGCACATAATTACACCAATTCCATCGTCTGCTTCGTTTCTCTGAACTTTGTCGTCTGCTTCATTGTTCTGAACTCTGTCGGCTGCTTCGTTTTCGTGAACTCCACCGTCTGCTTCGTTTCTCTGAACTTTGTCGTCTGCTTCGTTGTTCTGAACTCTATCGTCTGCTTCGTTTCTCTGAACTTTGTCGTCTGCTTCATTGTTCTGAACTCCGACGGTTGCTTCGTTTTTGTGAACTCCGTCAGCTGATTCATTGTCTTGAGCTCCATCAGCTGCTTCATTTTTGTTTGTTCCGTCGGGTGCTTCATTGTCCTGATCTCCTTTGAAGGCTTCATTTTTTTGAACTGGAGGCTCACACTCGATGGCTTCTATGCGCTCTTTAAGCATCTTAGCTGTCTCCTCAATAATCTCCCCAGACGATAATGGCATATCCATTTGTTGTGCTGCTTGCGCGAGCATCAGCGCATGGTAGAGTACGCCTAAGGGTTCATCCAAGTGGTTATAATTCTTTTTGCTCGAGACTTGTCCAATCTTTCTCTTGACTTCTCCTATCTTGCTCTTGATTTCTTCAATCTTGTGTTGAACCTTGAGTACTTCAATCTTCTCCTTGATTTGACCGTACACGTTAGATCTGTGAACGAAAGCTTGCCATGGAACATTATTCTGCTCGTCCACCTCGGCTTGACCTGGGGTTTTCTTGTCGCATTCACGCAGGATGTAGCAGAGGATCTCCTGGGGTAGTAGAGGAAGATCCCACGGGTGGTGCACTGCTCTGAGGTTGATCCAGCAGACCCATTGCGTCAAATCGGTTGGCACCGAATCTAAAACTTCATGTACAATGGCATCCTCTTTGTCCGACGCAACAATGGCGATGCATGGTATTTTGTTATTTTAGTGCTGTACTTGTGTCTTGAGCCAGTCCACTAGCTTGTTGGCACAGTAGTCCTGCAGAACAGGAGCCTCTAGAGCTTTTCGACGGGGATCACAACCGTTGGCCACCGATTGAGCCTCTAGATCGTCGTCTTCGTCGTCGGCATCTTCTGGGGCCGCCGCAAGTCTTGCAGCAGGTTGGGATGACGACTCCGATGGCACCCCTGCGGGAGCAGGGACCTTCACGCCGTACCTCAAGCGTCGGTCGCCGACATCGCGCGCCCGGTCCTTGAGCTCGCTCAGCCGCATGCCCGCGCGGTGCTGGGCGATCATCTTCTTGACGAACCAAGGAGCCCACCAAACGTAGCGCCAGAGGAGGCCACCTTGCGCGCGGTGGATCGCCGGGTCGCCGCGCTGCAGGTAGAGGTCGATGCAGTTGCTGCAGTCGTTGGCGAGCTCCCGCACCTGCCTCATCCACGTGAGGACCTGCTCGTCATGCTCGCCGCCGGGCCCGGGAGGCGGCACCTTGCCCAGGTGCTTGAGGAAGCTGTTCATGCTCTGCACATCGCTCCCAACACGGCCCAGCAGCAGCGCCTCATCGCGGAGGAGGCCCAGCAGCGAGGTCACGGCGCCCGCCGCGAGCTCCGCCGGCGTCCCCTACGGCAAGCCGGCCACGCCGCAATGGCTTAGTGACTGGTCTGGCTACCTAGCTATGGCTATCTAAGCTTAATTTAGCTTTGCTTAGTAATTAAGCGGCTAGCTGAAGTCTGTCGTAGCTCTCTCTCATCCAGAGGCGTTTGCAACGAAGATTGGACACGAACAGCCTCTTAATTCGCTGCATACGCAATAGCTAGCTACTGGGTTCCTCTCAAATCGAACGACCAAGCTAGATTCTTTTTAAAAGATGGAGGAAGCGGTCAGCAATTGGATTTTTTTTTGACCGAGAGAGCAGCACACCTTCTCACTAAAAAAAGACCTTATAAAAAGGCAAGCCTTGACTAGTCGAGTCAGCGTCCTAGAAAAAGGGCGAGCCTTTACTCGGCGTCCATGGGGTGTCGTGGTTTCGTACGTGTGGGCCATCGCGCCTGCCGGCCACGGGATTACTATTCGATCACAAGGGCGTTGACGGGGCTGACCTGCCAGGGCCAACACTGATGACATGTCATAGTGGAAAGCGGCACACTATAAATAAGTTCCATCTGAAAGTTTTGAGTGCATCAATGAACATATGTACTGGAATACCTCAGCTGATTAGAGAGTGGGGCTATCAGTCGAGTGGTGGCATCTCGCGCGCGCTCCAATGCATGTCAGAGGCTTCAAATTTGATTTTGAAATAAGCTAGTCCGTGGGCCAGGCAACGGTGGGGATGTTCCGAGGTTGATCAAAAATCAATTGATGAAATTTGCCCACCATCTTACCAAAATTTAAACACAAAGAAAAAATATATTTTTGGTTTCAATTTATCCGCCAAATCCTTTTATGGATTTAATCAAAATTTTAAATTTGTTTGAAATTTTAAAATTTTTTCTTTAAATTTAGCATTAAATAATCTGTATCATTTGGTTTTTGTTATAAATTAAAAAAAATCATATTGATATTTATGTTTTTGAAGTGGGTAGGACCTAAGTATGAGAAAGGGGAAAAAATCTAATGGTCAACACAAGGTCAATGATACAGAGATGATTAAAATGAAAACTCGCGGAGGTATGTGGCAAAATTTAGGGGTAGATTGAAAAAAAAACTCTAAGTTATTTAGCAAATTTCTTCCACAATAATTTAAGACCACTTCCGATCTTTGTAAAGCTAGGATGCTCATAAGCTATAGTTATTGAAAATAAAGAAGAAAAACGACATCATAGAAAAAAATTATGCCATAACAGCACACGGACTATCTTTAGCTTCATTCACCATGCTAACAACACTTAAACCGTAAGAATGACCCTCACAAAGGAACATGTCCAAAACAAAACCACACGTGCGTGCATCTGCTTTGCCACAATCAAACCCTCAATGGCCACACCATAGGTTTTTATCTTGCTGTTAACGCTAAAAATCTGGACGATCCGATGGCGCTAAAGTCGATTGACTGATAGGTCCGATAGAGAGTTTAATTCAGTCATCGGCCGATGGAGATACTGAGACAAAGCCGATCAGAACTGTAGAAAAGCCGATCAAATTAGTAGAAGATCGGATCGCTTGAAGACAGGGGATTGTCTAATCGGGATCAGGTCCAAGAAGCCCGAGAAAAGAAAGAAAAAGGATCAGGTTGAGTAAAAGAAGGTCTAATAGCTACAGTGGAGAAGCCGATCATGTTACAGTGAAGGAAGACTCGGTTATAAATTGGAAGATTATTCAGATGAAACTGGGTTTACGGAAGAACCGTGGACTCCACGGCAGGATGTTTGTTTTTGTGAATTGTAACCTTACTTAATTAGAAAGGTTTAGCTGGTTAGTTAGCTTCTTTAGGAATATTTTCATTTGTTCTTACTAGGAAATAATGTTCGATGGTCGTAGACACGTCGGACTCTGTCTGTAAATCCAGGGTATAAATATAGACCCCCTAGAAACATGTAAAATATCTCTCGATCAATATACAATCTCGGCGCATCGCCACCCTAGTTCATCTAGATTTTACCGGTGGGTTCTGGCTCTCGATGTGGGGCTGCATCGGTTAAGTCCGATCTCCGGCGAAGGGGTAAGTCCCGTCACCATCCCGATATGTCCTACTCTGTATGAGGCTGCATCGGTTAGGTCCAACCTCTTAGCCCGATCAGACGTATCGCATCACGTCCGTGCTGGACCTATCGGCCCGTTAAGCTCCCTCTGCCATCGTCAGTGTCGTGCTGCATCGGTTAGGTCCGACCTACGGGGCTGCCGACGGTAGATCGAGGTTCATGCCTATAGTTTTCTGCACGGCGTATCATCGGAGTGCTAGCCGATGAGTTATCCATGCTCTGAGCTTCACGCCCAGCGCATTGGCCCCTCGACCGATACGCATTAGCCTTCAAAGGTGTTCCTTGATACGTAACGCCGAGCGTATCGGTCTTCCAGCCGATACACACCCGCCTTCAGAGAGACGTCCCCTCATCGGCTCAGCTAGCCGTTGGGTTCGTTCCTATCCTTGCTACGGCATAGCCGATCCGGCGTCCTCCGTATCATCGTTGCTAGCCCCGGCCTCGTACTGTCTCAGTTAGGTCCGATTTTTGAGGTTCAGTGTTAATGACGCTGTCACAGTGGGCGACGGGTCTCGTGCTATCATATCCGGAGCGGTATCGGCTTTGCAGCCTGTGCCTTCTTATACTATTTCTTGCCTAGGCCACATGCGCTTTCATCGGTTTTTCCAGCCAATGAATCACTGTTCGGCTATCCGGAGGGATCCTGTGCGCCTTGCTATCCTCTGAGCACACCCTGGTTCCTCCATCGGCTCTGTGGTCGATCCCTCGTTGACACCTATCCACATCAGCTCCCTAGCCGATCGAAGAGCATCTCAATTCTATCGGCAGCCAGCCGATAGCGAGCGCATGTATCGGACCCGCTCGTCTCACTTCCTTATCAATTGCAAGGTCAAATTGACTGGTACGCTCGCGAACCTCGAGGCTTAAGAACCTGCACTAGAGCTAAGCAGACCTCTCAGGCCTTCGCGTGACCGAGCCGCCGTTCCTCCCTAGTCACGGGATTTTTGGCGATGAGCACCTAGACCATTCTGAACCATATCTCTTATCGCTTCACAAAAGAGTTGCATGAGTATGAGTGCTCTCTAGACATAGGTATCGGTTAAACCCTACACTTCGCTGTTGTATGTCAAATTTGGGAAAAATGGGTTGAGAAAGCATGTTAGAAATCTGAATACTTCGTATCAGAAGGTTTGAAAAGGAAAAGATGATTTTGAAAGATCACGATATGGGATCATGTTTGTTTGTGTAACTTGGTTTCATATTTGCATATAAGGATGTATTCCTTTAAAAATTACATCCGAACATCTTACAGTACGACAACACGAGTATTTTGGTATCCCTAAATGAGTAAATTGTTAATCTATGATTTTCTTGTATACAAATAGTTGTAAAATAATAGGAGCATAGGAGAAGAAGTTACTTATTCTCATAGCAGCCTTTACTACACTTGCCTCTATTGTGACACTTTTGGTACCAGTAGGATTATGATACATCACCAGTATCCTTGAATAGGTGAGGGCATAGATTTTTCTGATACTGGTTCATTGATGTGACCAAACTATGTGGTATGAGATTTTTATAGGTTAACTTTAAAAAGTCCTTGTCACGAACTTTCTGTGTCAACAGGCATTCGGTGTTAGTTTTGTATTATGTGGGTAAATACATAACCTCGGCAAAGTCAAACTGTTCAAACAATTATGCCTGCACTTAAGGGCAAATACGAGGTGATTCTCTTAATATAGATTTGTTTGTCTATTGTAATCTCCTGGTTTGAGCTTAATCGTTAAAAAAACTATTTTAATAAAAATCGTATTTCAAAAATTTAGTTACTTGTGCATACCTAAGTTCTAGTGCTAAAGATTTCAATTAAATCCCTCATCATGACCTTAGAAAACTTCAATCCAAAATTTCCCCTGGAGCAAATCTCGAGATTTAAATGTTAAGACTTGAATGACCTTCCCTAATCGCTCCTAAATTTCTCTCGTACCTCTAGTTTGAAATCTAATTTCTTCACTACCAAAACCCCTAACTTTATTTTCAAATATTTCTGTCTGATAATATTCTCCTTAGAACCAAAAGTTGATAAATTTAAATATAAAGTTTGGATTCAAACACCCCTTAAATACCTCCCCATGAAATCCTAAAAATTCTAAGGAAATTGTACATCAATTTTAAATCCAAAACCCCTCCAAATCATTTCTAAATCATAATTCTAAGATCCCTAGAAAAAAAGATAACTATTTCTGTTGGGCCACTTTCTCTCCATTTATCCCCCTCTCCTCCCCATACCTTCCTAGGCCAGCCTAGCCACGTGGATGTAGTAGTGCGGATGCGTGCGGAAGGGAGTTTGGCTCGTGGGCCATGGGTTGGCTCGGGCGTGCCCCAAGAGGGGAAGAAAGAGGGGAAGAAAGAGGAAGGGGGAGAGGGAGGGAGGTGATGGGCAGGCACGTTAAGAAGGTGGGCTAACAGAAAGAAGAAAAGTGGAGGGAAAGGAGAAAGGGGTTGGGCCGAGGAGAACGGAGGCCGAGAGAAAAGTTTTTTCTTTTTCTTTTTCTATGGATTTTAGATTAGGATTTTGAGAGGATTTGGAAAGGTTTATATCTATCGAATATACATGTCTCACATGGTTTGGCAACCCTAAGTAATTTCCATGTATATACACATACACTATTTTTTTTTGATGAATTGTCATGTTTTGGTTGAACTAGTTTGTTTTTATCTTCAAAAATTATATTATTATATTACTACTGCAACTACTACTAGGTCACTATTAATTTCAAATTAGATTTTACGACTATTACTAAAACTAAATCAATAATTATGAGGAAATACTAAACCAGAAAAAAAATGGAGCAAAATTTTCTGTCTTTTCATTCTGAAAAATATTAAACTGGAATTATGAGAAAAGGTACTTGGATTGATACTATATTAACTTGTTACATATTTACAACATCCAAATTTCCCATTATCTTAAAACAAAGATGTTTATAACATCAATGACAACTAATGGTTGGATTGGCGATCAATTGAGAGCTCTGAGAAAGCTCTCATGTTAATATAGCCGTTGATTTGATTTACCATATTATGGTGACCACCGATCGTGGGAGTTTGTGTTAAATAAATTATGTAATTGAAAATAGTATGAACTCTAATTTAATAATCCTAAAATTTGTAATTAATAAATATGATATGATGTCCATCTCGAACTCTCAATTTAGTATTTTATTAATTATGTTTTAAAATTTCAAATCATAACCAGCAAGTTGTAACTATTGTGGACTCTTATTTTAATGTAAACAACTACAGTTTCAAATATAACCATGTTTAACATAACTAAAATTTTAATTTTTAAAATATCTATACGGGTTGACGATTAGTAGAAATAAAGTGAGAGTTGCCAAGTAGTAGTAGCTAGCCAGTACGTGCCATGCATACAAAAGCAAGTTAAAACCATCCTAGAGTAATAAAATTTGCACATGTGGTTTTAACTTGAAGTGCCGTTTAAGAAACAGGCATATATATATTGTGTGTGCCTCAAACGGCACTTCATCATTTCGTTTGGAAGTTTTCAAAATTTCAGATTTACTGGTGGTTCCCAATAGAAGGTTATTCTGGTCAAAATTTTATTTTTTTAACTTAGGTAAAATTTGCTCAAACTTTGTAAAATTTCTCCAATAATTTCAGTCCATCGAATAATTGTGAATTCCAAAACAGTGAACTGAATGGCACCGGTTGCAAGTGACCTTGCAGCTACTCACCTGGCTATGCTTTTGAAATGGAGAATGTTATGGTAATGTTCTTTATACCTGCGCGTGGCTACAGGATTTTTTAGATATTCTTGTTTAGTTGAATTTATTTTGATAAAAGGAAGAGCACCCATTCTTTTACAGTAATTGTGAACAATGTGCAGATGCATATGGTGCATTGAGATATAATCATTCAGCCTACCGATTAAGGCTTGGCAGAACCAACTAAAGCAGCATGTATCCCAAAAAACGTAAGCAGCAAGGTGACCTGACGTACAAATCAGTGTTGGTTAGAAATGGTGAGGTACATGAGTGTTGATCCCGATAGTATAACCAAGCAACGTAATTCAAAATAGCCGTTGTTCCACAGTATGTGGTACTGAAACCTTGGAAACTGAAGCAATAGTAGATCATAGTAAAAACTGAATGTAAATGTTCTTAGAATGCATTTTGTTGATCCAAAATTCTGCAATTTGGTGGGAAGGAAATAGGAGGAAATGACTAATTCATGTACATCAATACAAATTGATGGAGGAGAAGGATCATTAGAAAAAGTGAGAAATTTTTGGAGGATGGTGCCAGAAAGATGACATCTATTCATGTAATCGATTGGTTCAAAACAGAACTGGAAATTTGAACTGAATTTAATCGAGAAGAATACAGTCCATTAGTGCAAGTACCATATAAATGTAACTGGGATAGCTATACAGACTGCAAAATGAAATAGACGTCCCCTTTCAGTACGTAAAACAACATTCAGAGCACAATTGGTAAAACCTAGCTGATTTTGGGCATGTGCATTGATGTGCTCCTGGATCATACAACTACGGGCGATTAGAGTGATAACATCAATCTGTATAGAATCTGTATCCAATCAGAGAGAGTGAAGAAAAGAAATCACAGCCGTGGGAAGTATAAATTGGATGCCCTCGAACCATGGGATCCTGCAGTAGAAACAAAGGCAAATCCGAAAATAACTCAGCAAGTGGAGAAAGTAGGCACGGGAATTGTATAGATGCGGTGGGCACTGGCATGGCTGTCTGCAGCACATAGGAGATGGTAACCTCCATTGCGACGGTCCGGAAAGAATTGATGGGTTGTCGTTCTTCCCAGAAGAAGAGAAGAATGGCATCTTACCCAGATGGACACGAATAGGAGCAGTTGGAGAAAGGAAGTAGTAGGTTGAGAAGATCGGCAGCTCTACCATGATCAGGGAGTTAAAGAGGAAGGAGGTCAGAGGCCGGCTACTCGAGACTCGAGAGCTTTCGCCGCCCCACGCCGCAGGAGGTGGAGAGGAAACGTCAGGCACGCGGCTAGCACCGACGGGGGTGGGCTTGGTGGAGGAAATGGATTTTCATCGGTAGAGACAAAACGCTTGGATTCAGGTCACGCGGGCTCACGATTTTGCAGCTTTGTAGTAGTAAATTATAGTTAGTGGGTTCCAATTATATAGGATGAAATGATTATTTTCACTATTAGGACAACAATATATAGTCCCTTTAGTACTGCATGTATGTTTGAGCTCAGCACTGAGCAGGGTGACAACACTAGCACACGAACCATTTCGTGTGCCCGTAGGTAATCAAGACTCCAGCCCTAGGCAATGCAAGTAGATATTTTCTTGCACATCCACTCACTCAAAAAAATGATTTTTTTTCTCAATCAAAAAAGTTGTGCGACAACTATGAATTTTCTGAAAATTAAACTCATGCATAGATCTGAATTGTGGTACGTAGACTAGTGATAGAAATTTATCTGGTCTCGTAGACCAGGAAAACTACTTGCCAATGTATTGCTGGTGGAAATTAACTAAACATAAATTTATTTTTGAACCAAATATTTTTTAAAAAATAAAATAAGCAAATACAATTTTATCTTTGGCTTTGGAACGATTTTTTTTAAAAAATAAACAAATACAATTTATGTTTGGCGTTGGAAAGATTTTTTTTAAAAAAATAAATGCGCTAGAAGGAGGGCTTGAACCTCCGACCCTGTGACTGATAGCCCCACTCTCTAATCAGCTGAGGTATTCCAGTACATATGTTCATTGATGCACTCAAAACTTTCAGATGGAACTTATTTATAGACAAATATCATCAATTTTTATACACGGTTTTACACATAGAGCAACTTATATATATGACCACAAAGAGACTTCTCTATATTATTCGTTACTGCAAGGTGGCATGTACTAGCAGTATGGTAGTGTAGTAGTTTCGACACGTGTCGTGCGCTGGCACACGTCACGTTTAGGTCGTCACCACACCTGAGCAAGCAATGCATGCATGCACTGCGATGGCGGCCGACCGGCTAGGCTAGCTCACGGTCACGGGTTGACGTAGACGTCAAGCTCGAGGACGGCGTTTGGGTGGTCGAGGCTGACCGTCTTCCACAGCACGTACCCCGTCGCCATCCTGAACTGCCCCGTGCCGCCGACCACCGAGAGCTCCCTCACCGGCGCGCCGATGTCGTCCCTCCCGACGACGGTGACCGAGCTGCCGGCGTAGGGGCCCGACGTGAGCACCACCTCCATGGTGACCAGCAGCTCCGGGTTCCCGGCCGACGCCCAGATGTACTGCCCCTTGGCGCGGCCCACGGCGGAGGACGACCGGCTCGAGGTCTCCGTCAGCACGTCGTCGATGACGATCGTGTCGCCGAAGTGGCCGCGGGGCCCGTTCAGTACCTGCACCGCCGTCGGCGTCGCCCCCGTCAGCACGTCGTGCATGTAGAAGTGCAGGTGCGCCGCCTCCGCCGCCGGCAGCCCGCCGCCGGCGAGCAGCAGCAGCATCAGGGCGAACGCCGGCAGCACGGAGGAGGAGGAGAGCTTGCTGGAAGCCATGACGAGTGACACGATGAGAGACGTGCGTGCTCATGTGCTTAAATAGTTATAAATCGTAGCCTGGCAAAATGAATTATTAATGCATTATCATTTGCATTATTAATTAATTTGCGATGATTATTTGGTGGATTTAGTTCGCGACAATATTGGAAGGAAACGAACAAAAGCACAGTTGATGCGTCATATTTGACACGGCTAGAAGTTTCTGTTTTCCGTACTTATCGTCCTCCATGGTCCAGTGTGTTGTCGGTGGATTGACCCTCACAATTAACAAAAATGAAAATTGTTTCAGGTTGGGATGGCCCAGATTAAATGAGCAGATCATGATTTTGGCACAGTAGAAGTCGTTTCTTTTCTTCCTATCCAGTTCGCAACTTTGCATTATTAATACTAGCAGTCATAATAATTATACAAAGCTTCCGCATAAATTTGTATCAAATTGGAACTAGTAACCAATCCCAACATGGAAGTATTGAAAAAACTTATATAAACAAAAAATCTCAAATATCCCTCATCGTGAGACATATAATCGTCATTATTAACCAGGATTTCCTACAGTAGTAATTTATCAAAGTGGTCTCTTCTCAAAAGCTTATCTGCCAGATGAAAACAAGTTCGTAGTAACAAGGGGCAAAACAGCAGGTTGGATAAGGGTGCCAGTGAAGAAATCAAGAGAATATGCTTTGGAGTATTCATAGAAAGAAGTCTTCCTATAAGATAATCATCTAAAATAAGACTAGACATGCAATTTATCAGAATAATCACTTCTTGGCAAAAACAATACCAAAAGTTGAATAAACTCATCCCTAGCGAAACTGCTAGTTGTTACTCACTACTGATCATATGGCATTGCAATCTACTCCATATAACAAGAACGAAAAAGAGAGGATCCATGTAGGTGACTAATATGTTCTGAACTTCTTATGGGCAAGGGTTGGGATATCTTGCATGAACTTCATTGATCTCCGCGATAATTTCCTCAAAGAGATGGACCCTGGTGACCTGGAGAACTTCAGTAAGTTGCAAAATTTTGGTTGCGCCAAAAACAGCCGATGCCACAAGGGGGTGCCTCAGAACAAACGCTGAAAGCAACTTCAAATGCTACAAAAATGATGAGTTGACTTACCAACTGCTAGAATTGCTGGAGAGATCCCATGCTTAGCAGCAATTTTTGTGTCTTCCTGAGTTAATTTATAAGCACGACAATGTAAGCACTGAGGAGGCCGGAAACAACATATAAATCACCAGACCACCTTTACAGCAGCTTTCAGTTTGGGGTTCCAAAGATTATATCTGGATTCACCTTCAGAGTATCTTCCTGGAAAGCAGGAGGAACAATTACGATGTAGTGATGCAAAACAGATATAAAGATGCAAGTAGTATGTGCAACTTCAGACGTTAGAAAAGATTCATTCTTGCATCTGGTGGGCCGCCATCATCTGATGAGTAGTACTTCCCTGAAAGTATACCCATGGCCATTGGGCTGTAAGCAAGAAAGCTGATTCTGCATTTTTCATAGTTCAGCAAGGAAACTTCAGTGCCAGTTCGCAGAATTGTAGTTAGTATAGAGAAAGGCAAGTGACGAGTACATTTTGCACATTTATCATTATTTCAGAGTAACACGCTGGGAAGGAAGTACTTTCAGTTCTAAATGTACCTAGCTAAAGATAACAATCAATTTCGGGGTCATATAATAGATACCTCTCGTGGTGGCAGAATTCTGCTAGCCCAGCATCAAATTTTCGACATAGCAGGTTATATGAGTTCTGCAAAAGAATTGCAGAAAAAGGTATGAGCATGCGCTGATACTAAATAAGATGAATTGTAGAATCAGAAAAACGGTGTACCACTTACTTTCACTGTCACTATCTTGTTGTGCAGTTGGGAATTTCTACTCGGCTGAAGGAATTTCATCAACCCATAAGGTGTTTCATTACTAAGGCCAATGTACCTAATATAACATAAACAACGAATAAACCTGCTGGCAATAAGTAGTAACATATCTGATAACAATGAATAAACCTTGCAACATACCTTGCCAGTATCTATGGCTCTTCCAAGAGCAATTAGCTGTTCTTCTATTGGAACAGATACATACTGATGATTTAGATCACACTCTGTCTCTCCAAACATCGGAACATAGCTGCAAACGCAACATGCCTGGTTAAAAGTTGAGGATGACAGAAACACAAGATAGCCACATCGAAATATAGCACTACAGTTATCAGGCATGAAACCATGTTGCACAGACCGGTCAGGCCAATGTATCTGGCATAGATCAATGTAATCCACTCCCAGACTGCACAAACTGCACCAACATCCCAAGGAACACAAGATGCACTCAGATATAGATCAACAGAAAGATCTATCGAATGTTCAAGCAACACAATACTTGCGATTTGTGAGAAAACAGCATTGCGACAATTCCATTAGTACATCAGCTGTTCAGCACGAAGTACACATAAAACAAGGGAAGAACAGAACCACATGGCATTTTACACTAACCAACATCAAAATACAGACAGGACGACTAACAAAGACCAAGCAAGCATCTTAATTCTGAAGTTCTGAACAGAATAACAGAATTAAAGTATATTCTCATTAACAAACCTGCTATCAATCGCCGCCACGATGTTCCGCGAATCGAGAGACAGCGGACAGTCGCGGATCCACGTCATCTGCCCGGACGGCCCGGCGACCTATGCTAGCAATCCAGCATCAAACACAGCAAGAAATTATACTAATTCAGTCGAGTCCAGTGCCATCTTGATTGATTCTGGCACTGTAGCTAGTTGTGTTTGGATTGTTGAAATGGGTTTAAATGGTTTGATTTGGGCTGTGGCGGAGACAGGGGACGACCAGTGGTATAATTATCTAGTTAATTAGGTACTTAATCTAAATAGTATATACCCTTTTTAAGACTCTTAGTCTAAATCTGGCTCCGCTGCTGGATTTGGGTGGAGTAATTAGTCTTTTGGTAGAGTATATATAGGATTGGATTAAACTTTTCTGATAGGATTATTATAGAATGTGTACAGTGACTATGAATCCTCCGAGCGTATAAAGGGGTTGAGTCTATATATATACAGTCTAGGCCAGTGGTTGTCAATAGTGTGTAATCGTCAAGTATAGTGAGATAATACTGATTATCGGAGACACTTTTAACTGGGGACGTCCATACATCACAATGTATAAATTCAAATGGACGCGAGGTACAGGAGAGAACTAGAAAAGGGTAAACACACATGTTTATCAAGTTGACATAAGTGGCAAACTGTGGAGCTGCTGTGAGTATATCGGATGGAGGCGCTACGACGGAGGGTGGCGACAGCGTCGGGGCCGAGGTGGCCGAGACGAAGGTACCAAAGGTTGGTGGAGAGGGCGACGCTGGCGTGTGGGGTGGACAGCGTAGCAGGAATGGTGTAGAGGTCTCCGCCACTATTGCAGCAAAGGATCTGTCGCCGGGTTGGGATATCCTTCACAGAGAAACCAGACGCGTCAAATTCAATGGAGCAGTGGTTGTCTCGTGTAAATTGGCGAACAGATATAAGATTGTGAATGAGAGAAGGGACGATAAGAACATTGCGTAGGGGGAGGTTAGTGGTGGATGTAGACAGAGAGGAGTCACCGCGGCATTGGACAGGAAGAGAGTGACCATTGCCGATGGTGACAAAAGGGGAGGAAGAGGGGTGATAGGAGTGAAGTATACCGGCCGATGACGCCATGTGTGAAGACGCCCCAGAGTCTAGCACCCAATGGTGCTGTAGTTAGAGCGTCATCTGGTTGAGGGCAGCGACGAGGCCAGCCTGGTTCTAGGAGGGAACCGATTGGGTGGTTGGAGTCGGTAGCATCGGCTAAGGCGGCAGAACGGGAGCCGATGCCAGGTGAGCCTGGGGATGGGCGCCGAGAACTCTGGGTTGCCAGATGATGAGGCTGCGTGGCTGGGGCTGGGGCGCCCAGGGGTTATGGCAGAGCCACGGACCCGTGGGACCGGTAGAGTGGGTAGGGGCCGAGGTAGGTCGTGGTGGCGTCGGACCCTGCCAGGTCCTGCCTTTGCCTTTGCCCTTGTCTTTCCTGGTGCGGGCTGTGTTGCTGTGGCCGGAGCAATGGCCACCAGGACCGCAGGAGGAAGGGGCAGCACAAGAAGCTCGGCAGTCATTATCGGCTGCGGCAAGAAGAGCAGTGTGGGCCACTGTCTTCTCATTATTGGCTAGACGGAGTTCTTTAAGAACTAGCATGTCATGAGCCCGGACGAACGATGTCATCGGCGGTGTTGGAGAAGCGAGGATTGAGGCCTCGCAGAAGGGCGAGGACGAGTTGAGAGTCGGCTACAGGGTGGCCGACGTCCCGGAGAGCAGCAGCCTTGACTTTGAGGCGCTGACAGTACGAGAAGACAGAGGAGTCGCCTTGTACCATGGAGTGGAACTCGTTGAGGACGAAGATGGCGCGAGGTTGCTTGTTGGCCAGGAAGATCCGCTCGATGGCCACCCAGAGGTCCCGGGCGGTGGGGTTGGTATCGTCCATGGCGAGGTCGAGGACAACGTCGACCGAGCCGAGCAGCCAGCTGCGCACGTAGCACTCGGCGATGTCCCACTGAGGATCATCGGGGCGAGGTGGAGCGGAGCCATCAATATGGGACCGGAGGCCGAATTTTCCACAGAGGGATTTAAAAAAGAAAACCCACTTGGAATAATTGGCGTTAAGGTCAAGGGAGATAGGAACGTGAGATTTCATGTTCACAGCAGCGTAGAGAGGGGAGAAGATCGGCGAGGTGGTGCCCGAGGTGTGGTCTGAGACACCGAGGGCCGGAGCAGATTCGGCGACTAGAAGAGTGCCGGAGCTGAGAGCGGACTCAATGGCCATAACGGGAGAACGGGAGCGAAGAGCCGATGGGAGAAAGAAGCCGATGAGAAGGGGAAGCCGATGAGAGGACGGATCGGCCGATCAATGATATGAAAAGCCGATGTAAAGTGGGCCGGTCAGCCGATGAGGAGGACAGAGTGGTTGGGTCACGGACGTGTGAGGATTCACATCCGTAAAAAGAAGATTCACGTCCGTCGACTCGTGGACGCCAAGGAGTGGGGCGGACGCGAAAAAGGCAGGGAGTGGCGGGACGCAAAGAGAATATGTTCGCGTCCGGGAGGCAGGGATTCGTGTCCGTGAACACGTGGACACGTTGGACTAGATCGGACGTGAGGGGAGAAGGTTCGCGTCCGAGAGCCGTTGAGCGTGTCGTAAAGGGCGAGAACTGAGGGAGGTTTCCAGCCGATGGAGGGCTGGACAAGTCCAGCCGATAGAGACGACGAGCGCGGAAGTGCGCCGGTGTCAGAGAAGGAGAGATGCACGAAACAAGAGGAAGAGCGGAGACGGGTGCGAGGCGGGACGAGGAGGCGGATCGAGACCGTCGCCTGGTCGCGTGGAGGTGGGACGGAGAAAAGAAGGTGACTGCGGGAGAGACGGGAAGAAGAAGAAATAGAGACAAGAGAACGAAGAGAGTACCGGGAAGAGAGTCGCCCATGGGAAGAAGACGTCGACGACGAGGAGGAAAGGGTCGGCTCGCCGGAGAGAGAAGCTAGCGCGCCGGGATGTCTAGACTTGCTCTGATACCATATAAAATATGTACAGTGACTATGAATCCTTCCGAGCATATAAAAGGAGGTCAGGTCTATATATATACAACTCAGACAAGTGGTCTATCTAACAATTATACTTATTACTGCTAATTTGATATCCTGCGTCTTTACAGCTGCAGTTATACTGAATCAGAGAATAATCAAAAAAATACAGATGATAAAGTTGAAATGCCGTTTACAGAGAAATTGGGTCGGCTAGAAGAAAAAAAAGCGCAGGTCAGAGGATAAAGTCAGGGATCCAAGCGAGACAGGAAACAAATTTCGATGGAAAATTACGAATTAAGGCAAGGCTTTATGAGAAAAGATCCTTGAGCTGCTGTACAGGCTTCAATCCAGACCGTTGAACTACAATCGTGCGATTAATAATAGCCTGGCCCGGATCGCTATCATTCGCAGTGATCCTTTCCATGCATCTAAAATGGAGCCGATTACATCTAGGGTTCATACGCAAAATGGCCGGCCGCCCTCTGCGTCGAGCCGCCGATCAGTCCAGGATGCTGATGTCATATCCGGCGGTTAACTACAACCTGCATCCAACCGCTAGCATTATGTGCAATGCATCTGAGCCCTACATTGAGATTGGACGGCCATGGAGGCCCTTCAGGTTGACGGCCTCCTTTCTCACTGACATGTGGGCTAAACAAGCTGCAGTTCCTCGGACGCTCGGCATCGCCAGCGGGCGGCAGCCGATGGCGTGTTTAATATTACAGCTAACTACTTATTATAAGTCTAACCAAAATAGTTTTAGAACTAATGTGTATAATAATAGATTAGTTATAAAAGAAATTTCTAATTTTTTCGCCTCTCTCTTTCTCTTCCTTGGTGTATTTATGTCAGAGTAGGCTAATTCTTGTATGAGAGCTAATCCTTCTTATTTTTCATTTTCTCTCTCTTTCGCACATATGCTTATTGCTGGTTTAAAACATGCTATTGAAGTTGTTTTGCTGGCACCAAGAGGAGAGAGAAGCAATGGGTCCCAGTGCCTCACACAGTCACGCTAAAGAAAAACCTGATGCTTGCAAAATTTCGGTTTAAGTACCAGCCGAAGCATCCATCCTAAGCAAAAATGCTATTGCTTGGCCCCACTCGTTAGCCGGATTTTTAGAGACAGAACGGATATGGATAGTGATTTTTTGGTTGTGGGTATCATGTGAAGAGATAGATGATGTACTAAGTTATTGCAAACAAAAAAAAAGTGAGTTCTAACACTTTGTGATGTAACATTTCTTAGCATCGGCAGCCGGCAGGGGTTCCTCACGCTAGTCATGCCCTTAGGTGCGCCTCGGTTTCTGAAGAAAACAATGCTACCTTCGTCCAAAAAAATCACTACTTTGACAAATATTTTGGGACAGTGGTAGCAGTAATAAGCCTCGTACTTTTCACTAGATCGATCATGCATCAATCAAAACACATTCCCGTTTTTCTTAGTTCACTGATAGCCATCACATCAAACAGTATTTCATTGCATACATGAATGGAACGATGAAACATTCCATTACTTCATTAATTTTTCATGAGCACAATTACACTACTACGCTACAACAAGCAGCAGCAGGGTCCAGTGTTGCAGTCGCCTCCATGGGTGTACCCCATTGTCTTGCAGTATTGGTTGCACTCGTCGACGCACTTCAGGAGGCAAAACTCATAGGCTGGGCCGCCTGCGGCTAAACCTGCATTATTCAGAAAGGGCATTGCATGATTAGCTGGACTGACAGCCCAAAAAATTAATTAATCATGTTAAACATTCTTTTTCACCTTGTACAAAAAAAACTGTATATATGTCAGATCTGCATATCAGAGGAAATGGTTTCCTCATTTGAAGGAGACAGAGTTGATTACCAGTGGAGGATAGGGTGGCAGCTATGGCCACAAAGACGAGGACTCCGAAGATGATTGAAGAAAACTTTAATGCCCTCTTGATTAATCTGGCACTGTAATTACTTGAAATAGTTTAATTTGGTTGGAGTTGTACGTACCCTCGGTAAAGAGTATATATAGGATCGGATTGAACTTATCTTATAGAATTATATTTATTACTTCTAATTTGACATCCAGCAGATTTGGATTGAACTTATCTGATAGAATTATATTTATTACTTCTAATTTGATATCCAGCAGATTTGGATTGAACTTATCTGATAGAATTATATTTATTACTTCGAACTTGATATCCTGCAGATTTACAGCTGCATGTACAGTAATTTTTGTTAGGATTTTTGTCCACTATTAAAAAAGTTACTACAGTAAATTCAGAGAACAATGCTGGAATGCTGTTGATCACTGAGAAACTGGGTCAGTTACTGCGGTGAAAAAGAAACCACATAAGGGAAGCGGAGGATGGGCATGCATGGGGCTGCAACCTCCATGGCTCCATGCATGGCCACGCCGAGACGCCGGCCGGCGACATCGGGCAGGCAGCTGATGGACTTGTGAGTTCCCAGCCTCTCCTAAATGGCGCCACCTCTTATATAGAGGTAAGTAGGTCTTCTCGAATTAGTAAGGTATCACCATGGGTACCCACTTTTCAAAGCTTAAGTCAAGGATAATGGCACGGCGAGGAGGGGCAGCCGGTAGCTGGCGAGACATCACAACTTCCGTCGTGAAACATTTCTCAGAGGAAATATGAATATGCGAAAAGATCCTTCGGCTGCTTCGCAAGCATTGACCTAGACTGTTGAATTACGATCAGACAGTTCATAATAACCCAGGCTTGGATCACTACTATTGGTAGCGATAGAGACCCTATCTATTAATCTACGGATCTTATTATATATATCTAGGGGTTTATACGTAAAATTACCACCACCATTCTAAGCCACTAATATCATCATACCAGACGGTCAAGGAGTCACTGACAACCTGGCTCAGGCTAGCTAGCACGGTTAACGGTCCAATTGTTGATACGCCTAACAACTCTTTCCAATTAAGCGAGTGTTCCTTGGGTTGACAACCTCCTTTTGTCCATGCATCAATCAAAAAGTCCCCTTTTTATTTCAGTTCATTGGTAGCCGTCGCATCAAGCTGTCCTTTTATTGCATTACACGAATGGTGATCTAGATAGATCAACAGCGTACACTCTGAACGGAATAATGAAACATTCCACTAATTCATATTCCATCCTTTTTTTTTCAGAAGCACACCACTACTACCACAAAGCAGCAGTAGGTCCCGTGTTGCAGTCGTCTCCATGAGGATACTACGTCGTCTTGCAGTATTTGTCTCGATCATCGATGCACTTTAGGCCAAATTTTTGATAAATTGACCCTTTTACAAAATTTATTTTTAAAATAGATTGTGGCAAAAACTAATCCTAGAAATGAATCGTTTTCTTAGCGCTAGTCCTGATGACACTGAGTATACGACATGTCTGTCAGCTCTTGTCCACGGTGGCATGCCACGTCATGTGACCTCTATTTTGTATTAAGAGCGGTGCAGAGGGAGCTAAGGTCGCCTGGTGGTAGGTTCCTTTTGTTCTCATTCAAAGGTCCAAGGGTCCAACCCCAACCCAACCATGTTCTTGTATACATTTTTTTTCACTTAATCGATTACGTCCTCAATTCCTTCTTTTAAGATTTCTTTTGAAAGTTCACGTGTTTTTTAATTTCATTTTATTTTTTTAATTTGGAAAGAACAAATTTCAAAACCTAAATTGTACAATATAAATTTATCTTAATAAACCATTTGTATTAATAACTATAAATTAACTTGCTCTCCTAATTTTAATTTTAAAAACCACATGTTTTTAAAATATATTTTATTTTTAAATTAAAAACTGAAAAAGTATGTAATTTTATAGTTATTAAGCTAAATATTTATAATTTAGGTTGTCAATTTGTTCCTTCCAAGTTAAAAATTTAAATTTATAGTTATTGAGATAAATATTTCATAATATTAATATTATAATTTAAGTTCTCAAATTTTTTTATTCTAATTTTAAAAATAAAATAAATTTAGAATGATTTTTCAAAGAAAAATTTATGGTACAAGTAATCAAAGGGAGGTTACGTAGAAAATAAATTTAGAATGATCTTTCATCTTGTAGAAAGTAGCAAAACCTGTATATATCGATCTATATATATTCCAAGGAAAACTTAGCCAGATCAGGGGATATGGAAAGAGAGATAGGCTTGATTAATTACCAATGGAGAAGAGGAGGACCTTGCAGATGACAGAAGAAAATTCTGCTGCCGTCTTTATTCTGGTACTGTAGCTGATTCTTGAAAATGTCTTCAAATAGTTTGTGTGTAGTTACTCTATGTAGAGAATGTTGGATTGACGTCGCTGATATCATCCATATATATACTAGTTCTAAAACTCTGTTTATAGTAGGCATCGATGTTTATTCAAAAGTACAGGGTGTATAAAATCTAAATCTTTAATACGATATATATTTGAATTAACTACTAGAATATAAACATTTAATGTGATATATTTGAGTTAATTAGGAGAATCTAAATATTTAATTCGATATGTTTTAAGTTATTACTAGACTCAATAGAACTAATACAACGCACTAAGCATGTTTTTTAGCTACATTACTCACCTCACAGCCCACTCCACATCGATTCCAGGCGCCCTCCCATTTGGTAATTTTTTTTATTGGATCTCGTCCCACCTATATATGCTCTTATATTAATTCCTTTCCTAATTTTACAAATTTAATGATACGAGCATCCAACAACAAATGAGAGTGGACGTAGGCCATCTGGAGATGGACGAAGTGGGGGACTCAGGGTGTCGAGGGGCAGCGATGGTGAAGCAGACGGGTCCAGAATCTCCGTCTCAAAATATTATAGTAGTTATTGCTCCCTTTTCTGAAATATGAGAATAATTAAACTTTTATGGTCTCTAAAATTATATTTTAATCATTATTTTTTTTATAATATATTATTAATAGCTACAAAATTAACGTTATATGAAAGTTACTCATTGTATTTTAGAACGGTGGAATTATTCAAACATAGTACGTACGGAAGCATTGTTGCAACTGCAAAAATGTGTCAGCAAATTCCTTGTTACCGTACGTACGGAAAGGTATTTTACTCAGTCTTCTTTATACCAAATCAATTTAAATTCGATCTTGTACAGTATGATCCTCTTTAGTCAAACCCTGTAGTGTTAGTGTTAAAACAGAAAGAGCTGGCTGTAGCCATTGCAAAAATAATTCACGTTACATACGGTAATTGGAGACTAATTTGACACTAATTCACTGTAGCCATTTCTAAAATAATTTTATGTTCCAAATCTCTCTGTCTACTAGTTGGAGACTTTCCTACAGGCCTCCACATTAATTTGAGAAAAAAACTAGAAATTCCTACATAAATTAGAAAGTCTCACATTAATTAAAAAAGAGAAATCTTGACCATCCAAACTTCATCATATTATAAATCAGTTGCTTAGATCAAGCCTTATGTATCTACGTACGTACTGCTCCCTCTATTTAATTTATTTGTCATTCTTATAAACTTTTATAAGATAAGTGGCAAATTATAACGTTATCCTCATTAAATACATCTCAATTAATATTTACAAATCAAACATTAAAATTATTTGTGAGTAGTATTAGTACTAGTATGGCTGTATTAATGAAAGGTATGAAGAAAAAGATACATTAAGTGGATGTTTAGTTGCTAGCCACAGTTTGTCATGTTTTGCCACACCTAAAGTTAGATAAATTTGATAGCTATTTGGTTATAGCCACAGTTGTGACAATATTCCCTTTCAGTCAACTAGGTTTCATATGTTAGTGATTCAGAAAAATAAGACATGATTCTCTTAGAACTGTTTATAGTGAGGCTAAGAACTTAAGACAAGTACGGTTATTTTTATTAGCACATGAGGATAAAATGTGGCTGACAAACAAACATCCTCTAAAAGTCCAAATGGTAATTGTGTGCCTTATATACTCCTCTATTTTCAAATTAAACTGACCAACTTAATATAAAAAGAAATTGGAGGGCGTAGTTACGTAAGTACCAACGAGAAATACATCAAACTGGGCAGTAGAAGTCCAATCGGAAATGTGTGCTGACCAATTTGGATCCTGTACCAAGCAAAAGGTAATTACGGAAAGGCTTATAGGTAATGACAAATACTACATGTGAATTGGCTGCGTGTGACGTACTAGCATAAATAAAATTTAGTCGTATACAAGCACAAATTGTACCAACGAGAAAAGAAATAATCCTTCCATTTCAATATAATCATTTTTAAATTTAAATTTCGAGAGTATTATTTGTCATATCAATTATCTTTTATTCAAATTTTTATCTATTTTATCCCTACCATTTTTTCACTTGCACTCGAACAACATAAAAATACTTCATTTAAAAAGAGGAGTAAATCAGACAGTAGAAGTCCAATCCCAAAAGTATGCTGACCAATTAGGACTCGGCACTGTACGGCTGTACCATGCCAAAAAGTAATTACAGCAAGGCTTATAAGCAATTATAGATACATGTGAATTGGCACGAATTGTAGGATTAAAGTCCAGTAGCCCATGTAATAATGTACCAACAATAAAATCGGACAGTAGAAGCCCAATCAGAAAAGTATGCTGACCAATTAGTTCTCTGCACTGTACGGCTCTACCCAAGCAAAAAATAATTACGGCAAGGCTTATAGTCAATGACAGATACTCTGCTTAGGCATTAACCCTTCTATATACGGCGTTAGCATGAATAGCATTTTCTCTTGGAAAAATACTGTAGTTGATTGGTCATTATATTGCCTTGGTGTGTTCCATTTGCTAACATAACTCTACAAAATTCCCAGTTTATAATAAATATAATCCATCTGGTCAATCCATCGATTCTTATCAGGCACATTTCGATTTAAAAAGTTTAAAGGTTTAATTTGGCGTGTATTTCTCATAAAATATACTCTCAAAAGCCCTGAAACCATAGTGCTTGAGAACAACTTTAAAAATAAATTTGTCGGTATGTTTGTACTTAAATGCATGTGTAATTTGACTAACTATTTGGTTAAACTCTACAAAGTTTGACTGTCTAAAATTAAAGTCACCTTAAATAACCCGGAGGGAGTAATACGTTGCATTTTGATATCAATATAGTTTTCATGATTCAACTTTACTACTGCTTTATCTAAGCTAAAAGTGTATTATTTAAAAAATACAATAAATTTCTATAGAATGAAATAAAGCACTCTTTTTCTTAAAAAAAAGGTACATACATATCATTGTCATAGAGCAAATATCTAATTTAAGAGAGAAAGCATGAGAATATGTAATTTAACTTAGAGTAAATATGCTAGCACTATTGTGCTTTGATCACTAATAATTGTTACATAGTTGCACTACAAATTAATGAACGTTTCATTCTTACGTTTAAATGCTTTACACTATGGTAATATGGCATCTTTTTAAGTTTTGGTAAATCTTTTGCAAAGAAGACAAGTAGTCAAAGTTGAAGATGATTTGTTCCAAGGCTAGTTATATAAAAACTGAGGGAGTATATATATTTATTTATATTAAGCATACAGGATATGTCAAACCAAGAGGGACTGTGTAATCACTTGCGCATATGATAGATATGATATGCCACACTAGTACCAAGGCTTGCTCTATTGAACTTAATTAGCATGGAAACTAAATCCACGATTTAATTTTACTACCTATAAATTTAAATTTGTGTAATGAAGAAACAAAGTATAAATAAACAAAACCCAAAAAAAAAAACACATCGAAACTGGGATGTCTAAAGTTGATGGTCTTTAGTCCTAATCAAGTTTTTCGGGGGCAATAATGAATACTCCAGTTGGAAAGTTCTAAAATTTTTCGTACTCCAGTCGAACAATACTAAACCATGCAGATGCACGGGTTAATGTCTAGTGAGTCCTTAATATGTATAGCGTCTATATCGAAAGAGCACAAGATTTTGACAGAGGAAAATGATAAGTTATTTCGATATTTCTGGATTTTTGCTGGAACTTTTTTTTTTGCACACATCAAGTAAAGTTTCATAGGAACAAGCTATTATTCAGGCAAAGCAGCAGCAATCCATGAAGTCCGGCTCCAAACACTCGCCTCCCTTGTAATATCCTTTGTTTTTACAGTAGAGGTTGCATTCAGGGCGAGTAACGCACTCCGCGTACTCTGCTTTCCCTGCATTCAATCAAGAATTCAGAGTTATATTTTTTTTAAAAAAAAACTTAGGCCCGCTTCGGAGTCGATGAAATTTAAAAGATTTGCACGAAAAAACTGATTCCTATAAAAATTCCTATGTTTTGAGAGGAAAGAGCACAATATTTTGGCCGAGGAAAAGGAAAAGAGGGACCTGCCAGTAAAGAAAAGGAGAGAAGCCATGATAACTGCAGTGAGAAGGATCATGAAGAGCACAGAAGAAAACTTCACCACCATCTCTCCCAATAGTTTATTCCCTTCCAAAACGAAAAATAAAATCTCCTGTTAATTGTGGTGTACTGGTGTCTACATTGCAATGTGCTGAAGATATATATAGACAGTAATAATGTTGAATTAATGATTTGATTTACCTGAATCTATGCATTATATAGTGTATCTGAATTTATTGCTTATTTGGATTTTTGTGTAATTAAAATGTTTGATGCTATGGCTTGCGTGCAGAAGATCACTGACATGGTGAAATCAGGACTTTGGATTGTAGTCATTTGAACATGCAAATAATAGAACCAAGAGTTGTAGTCATTATATATTGTGATTTGGTCCACACATGTGGCCAGAAGACATTTCAGTACTCTTGACTGGTTGAAAGATTCCAAGGCTTCCTTTCATCTTCGTGGGTATGTTGTGATGAAGTACTTGCTCAATGGTCCAGTAGTTGCTTGCATGCATGTATCTGTTCTTGCTCCTTTTGGAAAATGGTCCAGTAAAACTATCGCTTGCTTGCATGCTCGCTCTTCTGTAGCCTGTAAATCTGTAACTACTGAGGCACACTCTGATCTTAGATTTTGTTTCACCTAAGATATGTTGAGGTTCCCATAAAAAAGGGTCATGTTAAGATCATTGACCGTGTACATCCATTTAGATGCCGGATTGTTATCCATTATTAAAAAAGATATTTTGGTGATCAAATTAAAACGTGGCTATAACATAAACAGTTTTGTGGTACATATTATTTTCTATTATATTGTCCATCCTGACAAGTACAGTTTTCATATCAAATCAAACGTCGCATAAAACTGAATTTGTACACTGTTCTGCATGCATGGGAGCAGGAGGATGAGATGCATTCATGCATACAGCCATAACATGGTGGCAATGCTATCAAACCTGCCTAACTGCAACTGTTGCGAGCTTATCAGGATCATCCTTTCGTGGCCTATTCGCTATACTAAAATTTCCATTTTTGTGGTTCTTAAAATCCATTGCTCAAGAGTACGCACGCAAATTTCGACCCATTTGTATCACCGTAGTAAGGAACGAAAAATCAAACAAGGCACGCTATCTGGTAGACGTTGTCTGCTACGTTTCTTGATTGAGATTTCACCATGTGAACTTTGTTTCAACCGAACAACTGTTTGGCTTCTTCGGAAAACAGAGGTGGTGGGTTTGGTTTTTGCACACTTGGAACGTATATATGCTTAAGGACAATCCAATATTTACGATCCTTTTAGAAAAAAAGATTGATACATTCAGCATCTGTCACCATACAACGTTTTAAGTCCACATTCAATCTACACATCAAGAAAAAAATTTGCAATATATATTGTTAGACAATTTGAAAATGCCTTTATAAGAGAAATTTATGATTCTTCACAAGTTACCAAGAGCTACCATATTTTATAGCGTAAATTTTAATACATTCTGATATATAAGGTATTGAGAGGTAAAAAATCAGGAAGATAGCATCCTGTTTTAGTATATACTTTCACTCTATACTAGGGTATATTAAAATAAGTTTTATTTTGCATTCGGTTCCATCATATAATTGAAAGGAAATCTTGTAAAATATGGATAAAACTTATGAAACTTCTTGAATTTAAAACATGTTTCACCAAGTTTCATTGGAATTTTATAAAATTTCATTAAACTTACATAAGTTTTGATGATGTATTCTAGTGTTGAGTGAACTTGTTTTGACACAACTTAGTACAAATTTGCTAAACCTAGTGTAAGGTGAAATATGGTGTATCATATATAATGCAAACTACAATTTACTCTAAAAATATATGGTACCCATTAAATACGGTAAAATCACTTGTTTAATAAATATTTGTTAGTGATAGACTCCAAAGAAGTAAAATATTTTTTATTGAAAGAACGGTATATGACAAGTGAGAGTTTGTATCCTTGAGGTGTAAAAACTCCTCACGAAAGTGTTCTCTCAAAGAAGGAAAGAAGACCTCAGGAAAGTTAAAAAAAAAACTCAGAATATGATATCTCGCGTCGATCCTGAGCTGTGAGCTCTATCTCCTGACACGACATGCGTGCCCCTGTTGGCTTTTGGCTCTTCCTCCGTCACTTCGTTTCGTTTTGTTTACGTAGCGTAACGTGAGCCTCTCTCTCTCTATCTATCTATCTCTGAACGGCTCCTGCTGCCCTCGAGAGATCGATCGACGATTCATCGCCGAAGCTCACATTAGCTGCTAGCAGACAACGCCCAAGACATCTGTCTGTGAATCGCGGCGACCCATCGCACTTGTGAGTTGTGTGACCTTCTCAGCCACAGAACCGGTACAAATACACCCCACACGCTCCGACGCTCGTGACTTCTTGGACGCAGCCAGAGCTCACGCCTGCATCAATCTCTTCTCTCTCTAGCTACAACTCTCCCTCTCTCTCTCTCTTCCTCTTTCTCTCCCTACAGCTCTGTCCATTTCTCTCTCTAGAGCGAGCGAGCGAGCTAGCTCAGATCTCATGGCTCCAACCGCACAGGCATGCAGCCTGCCTACCTACCTACGTACCATTTTCTTGGGAATTACAGTTACTGATGAGTGTCCATGGCTCCATGCATGTATGTGACAGCTGATTCTTGATTTCTTTCTTTCTTGAGCCTTAGGTTGCGGCGGCGCCGGTGAAGGAGCAATGCAGCGCCGTCGCCAACGGTATGGCTGGCGCCGGAGGCGGCGGCGGTGGGTGGAGGGGTGGTGCGGTGAGGTGCCATCCGGCGCTGTCGACGGAGCGGAAGGCGTCGATAAGGGGCGTCGTCGGGGAGCTGCTCGGGGCGGCCGGCAAGGACAGGAGCCTCATCTCGCTCGGCGTCGGCGACGCGTCCTCGCACGAATGCTTCAGGCGCGGCGGGGAGTTCGCCGCCGAGGCCGTCGCCGACGCGGCCAGGTCGGGGATGTTCGACTGCTACGCGCCGTCGTACGGCTTCCCGGCCGCTCGCCGGTGAGTACGTATGCCTGCTCCTTCTTGCATGCATGCTGGCCGTGTAAATTCTTTTCTTGCACTGCATGCAGATGCATGTTTCTTGCAGGTGAATCTTCATGTATGCGTATGTTAATTTGGTGAAACTTAGCATATAATACTTACTGGTTTTTTGACACTTGATAGTGTCCTGAATATTAATTATCACTGCAATCACAATCATAAAACACAAGTCGTATCAGGTTGTAGGCAAATATGCAATCCAATGCGTTAGTGCTGACCGGAGATACTTTCCAAATTAAAACGTTGTTTCGAAGCTACAACGGTATGATTAAATTCATTATGAAGCACTTTCAAAGTGTCACACTTGTAGGCCCCGTTGATTTGTAAGAAAAACATATGAAAAATGTAGGATTTAAATCCTATAAGAAAATTTTCTATTTGGTTTTTTAAAACAAAGGATTTGGACTCCAATAATCCTATAAAATTTCTATAAAATGGCTCAAGATAAGACGTGGAGGAAAATTAGTATAAAATGGAACCTAATGGAAACTTCGAGTCAATCTCCCTCCTATAATTTTCGTGCTCTTCCTATGGTCTATTTAAACGATCGTTTTTATATTTTTTTTCTATGTTTTTAATTCCTGTTTTACACATGTATTTCTGTCCAAATTGTTCCTGCGTTTTTCCAAACATGCATTTCACAAGGGCCCGCATAGTTTTGAGAGATACGAAAAAGACAAAATTTAATAGCTAGCCAAGGTGGTAGGAGTACTATCTTTTCTTTGACTCTCAAAAAGTCCAAGATGACTTTGTTTCTTCAGAGGAGGTAGCAAATATATACCTTAGCTATATATTCAGTAGAGAGTTAATATTCTTCGTAGAAAGAGAACTAGCTACACATGAACTCTACATAATTGGAATACAAGTTATGTATGAGAGCTATATATTCCTGTACTGTTCCTCTTATCCCAAATAGTTAGTTAAATAACTGAATTCTATCTGAAATCCCCGAAAACTGATTTGGTTTGTAGAACGCATTGGAACAGTTATCTTGGCACTGTGGTACTTGTAGTTGCAACCTGTTGGTACTGATCATGTGCAATGACAGTACAACCACGCCAATATGCAAAGCATACTGTACATGAAAATGATATGAATCTTCGCTCCATCTTGCACATTGCGTCATTATTGTTGCAGTACAATCGTGCATTATATTGACATCACAATTCATAGGATATTAAGGATGGAGCTAGCAGCATTCGATAACCTTAGCCAGCTACCTGGGCTCGCCGGCAGAGAAGCATGGGAGGTTTGAGCAACAGAGTAAGGCGAAGTATGTTGATCAAGAAATTGTAGAGTTAGATTTGGTGCCTGAGTCGAGCCTATCCAACCTTCGGGCTTTTAAGCAGGTTAGGTTCGAGCTCGGTTAGGCTCATGTGCTTTACTCAAGTATATGGCAATGTATATTTGATAATATTTTTTTGATAAAAATAATAATTTTAGGTTAATCATATTAAATAAAAGGTAATGATGACTTAAAAATAATATATAATACCAACACATATTTGTTTATCATATGAATATATACTAATTTATACTTAATCTACTATCCCTCCAAATAAAAAAATAAAAACAACAAATATAGCTAGGCTTGTGAGAAGTTTGAGTGACAAAGCTCGTGAGCTTACGATTGGGCTCGGGCTCAGCTCGTTAACAAATCGAGACGAGGCCGAATTGATTCTAAGATGAACCAAGCTTGTACGCTTTTTTTGACAGCCCTAATCTGCATACTTTCTGAGACAACTTCGTTTCAAAATAACTATCGAATATTATTACCATGTCACTTTGACCAATAATATATATAGTAAATTTTTAAGTACTTACAAATGCACTATACAAACTAAAGTGGTTAAAATTTGAGTATGAATAGTGTTTGATGACAATTATTTAAGAATGGAAGTAGTAGAATGTTTGGCTTCAGCCATGTGGAATTGTGGATCCACAGTATCCTCTTGTCAATAGAAAAAAATTTCCATGGTTTTCAGGAAACTAAGAGAAGTACAGAAATTTAATATTCATCTAATATGTATATAACTCTATATCCCAAACTCCATATTTTCTCCACATTGTCCACATGTTAAAGTCCCGGATTAAGTTCACGGTTGACTACTGACAGCTTTGCATGAAAATATGACCAATAAGTCGAATGTGATAGACATAGATGACAGGGGGCAAAAAAACATAATTCCAAACCGTATATGTCAATAGTAAATATTTTCTGATCAATATTTTTCCCTTCATATATCAACTTCAGAGTTGCACTCATAGACACCGACTACTTAACTATAGTTCACACATATCTGCTCATTTGAAAAGTATGCTCGCAAGAATTTTATGCTATGTTTGCACTATATTTTTACGGGAAATAATTCAATTCCTTTGGTACTTTAGAAAGAAATCCGGCGTTCCAAACAATGACCTTAGAAGAAATATGATGTGGACAATTTATATCTTATTCACAATAATAAAATACATTTTGTTTGGTGTTGTGGCAGCTAGAGTTGTAGGTATATGATGTATATCTGTTATCCACTAAAGGGTTCTACTCCTAGTGTTTACATTTGCAAAGCAGGTGTAAGTCTCGTTATTTAGTATGTTTGTGAGTTTTATGGATTTATCTGTACGACCAAAAATACATGATGTCACATTATTTCAGGTCTCCGTTAGTTGCTGTAGGTTTGTACCTTATGCCTTTTATATTAGAGTGATTTTACAGTTCTTAAAGAGCTTCCAAGAGTTATCACATTTTGTAATGTAAATTTAATAGTCGCAGGTACTTGTGATATTGAAAAGGATTTCATTTCATTTGTATAACTTAGTGATCTTCTATTGGTAATTGTATAAGTAAATGCCATCTTAATTAGTGAATGTCTCGTTGATGCTGCTAACTCAACCTGTGCATGTGCATGTCGTACGCCGGAAATCACGAACAGCGCCGTCGCCGACCACCTGTCCGCCGGCGCGCGCCACCGCACCCGCGACACGGACGTGTTCATGACGGTGGGTGGCTCCGGCGCGATCACCGCAATCACTACGGTGCTCGGCGGCGCGCCAGGGGCGAACATCCTGCTGCCGCGGCCAGGCTTCGCGCCGTACGAGGCGGCCTGCGAGCTCGTCGGCGCCGAGCCACGGTTCTACGACCTCCAGCCGCGGCGGGGCTGGGAGGCCGACCTCGCCGGCGTGCACGCCCTGGCCGACGGCGCGACGGCGGCAATTGTCGTCATCAACCCCAACAATCCCTGTGGCTCGGTGTACTCTGCACAACACCTTTTCCAGGTCAGGAATCATTAGACTGCACTGTTAAAAATAAAGTTTCAGATTACAAATGTTATCCAAATGCTTGTACAGTTTTTTCATTGATAGATACAGATGTAAATGTATATATAATTGTGGGAAAAAAATTACCATCTTTACTAGTATAAAATTTGTTTAGTTATGGAGATGTACAAAATTTTATACTATAAAATATGCCCTCTCTTAATTCCTCCAAAAACCATAAAATCACTCATCCCGTCTCAAGGACCGTAAAATCACTCATATCTCATTGGAATTGTAGATTGCTGAAACTGCGAGAGAATTGGGGATTCCAATCATAGCAGATGAGGTATATGCACATATGGCGTTTGGTGGGAGCAAGTTCGTGGCAATGGCAACCTTTGCGCATATTGCACCAGTAATCACCATTGGAGCACTCTCAAAGAGGTTCATGCTACCAGGATGGCGTCTTGGTTGGTTGGCCTTCTGTGACCCCAGTGGTGCGCTCAAGCATGTAAGGTCGCAATAAACTCTTTTGTTGTTTTTGCATTTTTTTCTATGTGAATTCATATGTAGATTCATAATTTTGTTCTCCGAAAGGTCAGAACTGCAACAGAAATGCTACTGAATGTGACTTCAGGTCCTGCCTCCATAATTCAGGTCTGGAACAAATGATAGTAATTTCTTACCTTGTAGTGAGTGCATAGTGAGCTACTAAAGATGGCCAAATATTGTCACATAGGCTGCAGTTCCTAAGATTCTCTCAAATGAACACAACGAATTTCATCGAAACGTTGTGAACTTGCTTGAATCCGCAGCTGATACTCTCTACAGGAGAGTGAACCAGATTGAAGCTCTACAATGCAGCTCAAAGCCTCATGGCTCCATGTTCATGATGGTTGGTCTGAAGGCACTCTGATTTCAGCAATTTGTAATGATCTATTGCCTTACCATTGAATTTACGCTCTCAAAATCTTTCAGGTTGAAGTCAACACTTCACTTTTATTCGGTGTTGAAGATGACATGGACTTCGCTCGTGAATTAATTAAAGAAGAATCTGTCCTACTTCTACCTGGTATAATTTTAATTACTAGATTTCAATCTCACTAGCTATTTCTATGATCTCTTTGATAATTTACTGATGTTTGCGGGTACTGGATACTGAATCTGGAAATTCTGTTATTTGGTTAACCATATTATTAGTTTCCTCTCTGGATTGATCTGAAATCACAATTTCAATTTTTTTCCTTCCTTGTTCAGGTTCTGTAATTGGGTTAAAGAACTGGATTAGGATATTCTTTGGGGCACCTGCTAGTGTGACACTTGAAGCCTGTGATAGGATTGAGGCATTCTGCAAGAGAAGAGCAATTCAAGTAAAGCTACTGAAAAGGAAGTTCTGAAGCCAACAAATAAGTTATTTTCTGGCTCATTATAACATGTATGGAGCCTTTGATGTCGATTTTATCGGATTTTCTTTTTTCTTTTTAACATACATGATCTGAGAATTGTATATAGAATAATTCACAGATGCTTACCTGTACTATAGCTGAGATTTTCATAATAAAAAATGTGTCTATAGTTGACTAAAGCTATGGCCTTAATCTAAAATCGCAATTTCAATTTCTAGTCATTGCTTATATCCCAAGTTCTGTAATTGGGTTGAAGAGTTGAGTGAACTTTTTTTTTTGGTTGCACATGTTAGCCGAAGACTGTAAACTTGCAACAGGACTTAAGCATTCTGGCAAAGAAGTAATGCAAAACTTCTGAAGAAGTTCTCAAACAAGCAAATAGGTGTTTTTGTCTCCTTAAAGTGTAAGTTCATGTTCATCCCGAGTTAAAAAATGGAGAAGAGGTTTTGTACTAAATTGGATAACAAAATCTCGGCATGTCAGTCATGCAAGAAGCAACCCTCAATTCAAAAAAAAAAGAGTGAATTGGGCACTAGGCCACCTATTATTGTCGTAGTTGCAGCTTGGATCAGAGATAAATCAATATTTTCATTTTAAACCGGATATTTTTGTAGTACTTTCACATTAAACCAGTTTTCCCTCTCGCTCTTCTCTCTTCTCTTATATGTTGAGTTTAAATCACCTTCGATGGGCTGCAGCTGAAAGCCCACCTCATCAACAAGGTTCATCTCTAACAATGCTGGTACTGCAAATTAAGGCCTAGTCTAACAATAGTTTCTCCAAAGCACAATTTACTAAAAAAAATTATGAATTAAGGTTTTCTACTTGAGTTTGTTTATGCCGAAAATTCCAGAGTTTTCATGCACCTTTTACTGTTTTTTTCCATATATACGAGGTAGAACGTATTGTAAGAATATGTACAGTGAGACTAAGACCTCAACTTTATACAGGATGGGTCGGGTATATATATATACATTCTAGTGATCTAGTGATCTAACACTCCCGCAGTCGTAACGGGAGGAGAACGGACGTAGAGACTAGACTGAAAACTAGTGAATAAAGGCGTGGACAGGCCTTTAGTCATAATATCGACAAACTGGTGCATCGATGCTACATGGAGCACCCGAACCTGTTCTAGTGCGACCTTGTCACAGACAAAATAGTTATCGATCTCTATGTGCTTGGTGCGTCGATAATGAACCGGGTTGGCGGTCATGTAGACAGCACTGATGTTGTTGCAGTAGACGACGGTTGTAGAGGAGAGGGGTGCATGGAGCTCCTAGAGAAGCTGGCGAAGCCAGTAACACTCGGCGATGGCGTGGGCGACGGCGCGATACTCAGCTTCGGCGCTGGACTGTGACATTGTAGTCTGGCATTTTGAGGACCAGGAAACTAGAGTGTCTCCGAGAAAGACGCAGTAGTCGGACGTAGAGCGTTAAGAGTAGGGGCAGCCTGCCCAGTCCGCGTCGGAGTATGCGGTGAGGGAGTCAATGGGGCTGGAGCTAAGGTGCATCCCGCTGGAGAGCGTGCCCTTCACGTAGCGCAGGATGCGCTTGAGCAGCGCGAGGTGAGGTTCGCGTGGACCGTGCATGAAAAGGCACATTTGCTGGATGGCGTAGGTGAGGTCGGGCTGTGCGAAGGTGAGGTATTAGAGAGCACCGGCAAGACTCCGATACTGAGAAGGATCGATGACGAGTGTGCCATCGACAGTGGAGAGTTTGGCTCGAGTGTCGACCGGGGTGGCTATGGGGTGACAATCGACCATGCCCGTACGCTGGAGAAAATCGATGGCGTATTGGCGCTGGGAAAGAAAGAGCCTGTGAGAAGAACGGGTGACGGAGATGCCAAGGAAGTAGTGGAGGAGACCAAGATTGGTTATGGTGAACTTGGAGTAGAGTCGGGCCATGATCTGGTGTAGGAGTGATATCGAAGACGTTGTAAGTACAATATCGTCGACGTATAGAAGGAAATAGACAGTAGCGTTGCCGATGTGAAGAGTTAATAGGGAGCTATCGGACGCAGAGGCCACAAAGCCGATGTGCCGAAGGTAGGCAGCAAAGTGCTGGTACCAGACGCGAGAAGCTTGTTTGAGGCCGTAAAGAGAGCGTTGAAAGAGGAAGATAGCGCGGGGCTGTTTGTTTGCGAGGAAGATCCGCTCGATAGCCACCCAGAGATCCTGGGCGGTGTCGGTATCTTCCATGGCGAGGTCGAGGATAGAGTCGTCGACTGAGCCGAGCAGCCAGGTACGCACACAACACTCGGCGATGTCCCACTGGGGGTCATCGGGTCGAGATGGAGAGGAGCCATTGATGTGTGATTATAGGCCGAACTTTCCATAGATGGATTTAAAGAAGAAAACTCACTTGGAGTAGTTGACGTTAAGGTCAAGAGAGATAGGAACATGAGATTTCACGTTCACAGCAGCATAGGGGGTGAGAAGATCAGCGAGGTGATGTTCGAGGTGTGGTCTGGGGCACCGAGAGCCGAAGCAGATTCGGCGACTAGAAGAGGACTGGAACTGAGGGCGGACTCGGTGGCCATGACGAGAGGAGAACAGGGACAAGAAGCCGATGAGAGTAAGAGGTCGATGGAAGGAAGCTGATGAGAAGAGAGATCATCGGATCAGATAAATGAGAAGCCGATAGAGAGTGGGCCAACTAGCCGATGGGGAGTAGTTGGCCGATGTGGAGTAGGCAGCGGAGTAGGTGAGAAAAAAAAGGTGGTGGCAGAGTAGGTAGGTCAGAGAGTGGTTGGGTCACGGACGTGCGAAGATTCATGTCCGTGAAGAGAAGATTCACGTCCGTGGACTCGTGGAGGCCAAGGAGTGGAACGGATGCGAAAAAGGCGGAGAGGGGCTGGACGCGAAGAGAAGAGGTTCGCATCCGGGAGGCAGGGATTCATGTCCGTGGACATGTGGACGCGTCAGATTGGCTCGGACGTGAGGGGAGAAGGTTCGCATCCGAGAGTCGTTAAGCGTGTCAGAAAAGCGGGAACCGAGAGAGGGTTCCAGCCGATGGAGGATGGACATGTCCAGTCGATGGGAGGGCGAATGAGTTCAGCCGATGGAGACAACGAGCGCAGAGGTGCGTTAGCGTCAGAGGAGAAAGAATGCACGGAGTAAGAAGAAGAGCGAAGACGGGTGTGAGGCGAGACAAGGAGACGGATGGAGACCGTCATCTTGTCGTGTGGAGGTGGAAAGGAGAAAAGAAAAGCGTCTGCGGAGAAGACGGGAAGAAGAAAGGAACTGAGACGAGAGAGCGAGGAGAGAGTACCGAGAAGAAGGTCGGCGACGGGGAGAAACGTCGACGACGGGAAGAAAAAGGTCGGCTCATCGGTGGAAAAAAGTTAGTACGCCGGAGATGTCTAGACTTCTGATACCATGTAAAAATGTGTATAGTGAGACTAAAATCCTAACTCTATATGAGGGGTTAGATATATATATATACAGCCCAGTGATCCAGTGGTTTAACACGTACTATTCCAAGTATGAGAGGTTTTCATTTGAAATTCGTAGAGCTTCAAGTGAGTTTACAAGGACAATCATTTACACCATCCCATACAAAAAAGAAACAGTTCAATGCTTCGTATGAGAATAATGTTGGGTAAATTATTAATACAGTATATATAACAATTATTACGTACATCAGGTTCGCCCGTCTCAAGCTTATTAATTTTCACCGGACAAACACCATAAGTCTAGCTGTCTCAGACTTACAGGTACGACACGTGTGCAAGAAGAACTCCACGTACGTACGTGTGACTGTACATGCCACGTCACACTCATGCTAACGTGCTGACAGGATGCTGACTGGGCGAAAGACGTGTTCGACCGACCGATCGACCCTCACGGGTTGACGTAGACGTCGAGCTCGAGCAGGTCGGGGCGGATGGTCCTCCACAGCACGTACCCGCGCGCCATCCTGAACTGCCCCGTGCCACCCACCACCGTGAGCTCCCGCACCGCCTCGCCGGTGTCGTCGCGCCCGACGACGGTGATGGAGCTGCCGGCGAAGGGTCCCGAGCTGAGCACGACGTTCATGGCGACCATCAGGTCCATCCCGCCCTGCGACGACGCCACGATGTACTGCCCCTGGGCGCGCCCCACGACGGCCGACGTCGACGCCGGCCCGTCGGTCAGCACGTCATCCATCACCACAGTGTTGCCGAACATGCCGCGCGGACCGCGCACCACCTGCACCGCCGACGAGCCCAGAACGTCGTGCATGTAGAAGTGCAGGTGCGCCGACGCCGCCGACACCTGGTGCCTCGCCGCCGGGCCGGCGGCGAGCACGGCGAGGATGACACAGAGCGCGACGGACACCTTGGAGCTCGCCATTGAGACCTTATCGATCTATCGTGATGAGGAAAGAGGAGCTACATGGATGCTGCTTAAATAGTAGCTAACCTGACGAGCTAGCAGCTACCAGCAGCTAGCTGCTGCGATTCCATCTGTAGGACATAATTGGCAGGTCCCATGGTGTTTTTGGTCCTATCCATCAAAACATGTATGGTGACATGCCCATCGTGATCTTCGCTGTACCTGTCTATGACAGCAATTTGGAGGCCATTCATACATACATGCAGATCACATCAATGGAATTCAAGAAATGTTTTCACCTCCTGAAGGAGGCATATTCTCGACTAATGGAAATGTATTCTATTTTCATTAGGATATGCTCTCGTTAATTCTTTGTACCAAAAAACCTCCATTACAAAGAAAATACTGTGAAATGGATACTCCAAGACAAGGGATTTACAATGAAACGAGTGGGGTATAAACAACCGAACAAAAGAAATTGTTGATGCATCATATTCAGCACGGGAGCTATGGAACGAGAGCAAAGCTCGAATCTTTAGGAAGGTGGCAGTGAGCTCAGAAACCCTCCTCAGGCCTTGCTGACCCTTACCTGGCCATCGTCGTCTGGCCAGCTTTGTAAATATTAATCTGTAAATTTGCCTCTCATGCTCTATCAATACAAAGGGTTATTCTGCCTCGCTATAAAAACGAAGAAAGAAAAACAGCAATCGAACTAGAAATTTATGAGCTAATGATCTCATGATATGTTCACAGCAGTCTGTGTCTGATTTCACTCGGTACATATCATGCTAGTGTTTTTGTATATCAGATATATAGAATACTATATGTTAGAGTCATGTATGGCCCAGTCCATTGTCCATACGTTTTCTGCAAAGGCCAAGCCCATATGTAACTTGCGTATACTGTATTCTCAAATCAATGGAATTTAGGTTGCTCGTGCAATATTTCACAGTAATCTATGGATTCAGATTGCAAAGCTCCATGCATTTTTTCTGTGGTGAACTGATTTGATTGTAAGAACAAATACCTTTTACTGCTGCATGAGGGTGATTCTCATCCTAGCATACAGGACTGGTAAAAGATCCAAAGGAGTGTAAAAGGATTCGTATGGAAACACCAGAAGAAGTGAGAACAGAGCTCAGCAGCAGAAGAAGCGAACAAGCTATGATTATCTCATTCATCAAGGAAGGGCTCCTGATGTCATCATTTTCAAATGTTTGAAGAACCCTGCTCAGGCAACTAGAGCTACTCACAGATAGTTTGAACAACATAATTAATTACTGCAGCAGAAAATGTGTAATTATAATTACTGGATGCCTCAATATACAATAAAAGCTAGTACTTGAAATGTACTTGCTGATGGGTAGGCGTTGCTTGATAATCTGCAGGAACTGAACCACTGAACCATGACGTATTCATCATCAAGCAACATGTAGACACCTTATACCTCAGAAAGATATATTTGTGAATCACAACGTATCGTAGATAAGAAAACATTGTCCGTGCCTCCACTTTCTGAAACTGAAAAGGGTTTATGCAAAGTGCAAATTGTAAATACCTTATGTAGGTGTCTGTCTTCATGTCCATGAACTCAGATTACGAAGCTGTCAACTGTTGTTGATTTCTGAAACTGTGAGATTTCAGGATTCTAGGCATGGTCTTTGGTGGGAACAAATTTGTGCAACTTGTGGTTAGTTGGCCTTCAAGACCCCAGTGATATACTCAAGCATGTAAGGTGAACTCTTTTCCAAGTTTTACATTTCCTGCTATACTGACTCATATGTAGATCCATAATGTTATTCTTCAGAATGTCAGAACTGGACAGAGAATGTAACTTCAGTCCTGCCTCAATAGTTCACGGTTTACTGTCATGCAATGTAGAATGCACTAATTTTAGGATGAGAACTCGTACAAAATAATTGTTTTTTTTGCCATCTAACAGTGTATAGTTTGTACTTGTAATGTGCCATTAATCCAGTAATCCTGACTCAGGCCAAAATGAAATTGTGAACAATGAGCAACTCAATTTGAAGTTGACAAGCAGCTAAAAAGAGTACTGCATAAATTTGGCTTCATTTTATGGCACCAAAAGATTAATCATATAGTAACAAGTAACAGAAGGTCAAAGCCTGGTTATTTAAAATTTGTATATACTCAGGCAAGAGAAGTAAAAGCAGAGTATGAGAGCAAACTGTTCACCGTCGACGAGCAGCATAGACAACAGAAGCTGCAGCGAGCACGGTGGTGGTAGCTGGATGGCACACCCATGTCCACATGCCATTCTTCCCCCTCTGAAGCGCCTCAGCGACTGCAAGCCGCCGCTGCTCAAACTCCCTGTTCAAGCCATCCACCATCCCATCCCTGTCCACAACTTCAGACTTCAGAATCCCAATCTCATTGTCCTTCTTGGTGACATGGCTCTCAAGCTCCCGAAGTTTCAGTCTCAGCTTGTTTGCTTCAGCTTTCTCCTTATCGAGCACTTTTACGACTGAATTCTTCTCTTCTTTGAGGCGAGAGGAGTGATCACTGAGATCGTTGCAACGAACACGAAGATCGGAGATTGAGCTGCGGAGACTCTGCAATTCAGCCTTCAGTTGTTCAGATTCATCAGATTTCTGATGCACCATGGCTACAGAAGCATTCTTCTCGGCTTGAATCTTTATCAACTCAATGTTCAGCGTCTCCAATGTCTTATCCATTTTCATCCTCTCAGCCTCGAATGCGGCTGCTTCTGCATCCTTCGTCTTCATCGTCTCGTCAATCTTAATCTTGAGCTCATTTGCCTCAGCTTCCACCACGCGATGCTTCTCATCAGCCTCTGCAAGCTCAGATCGAAGCTTCTGCGATTCTGTCCTCACTGCAGCCAACTCTGTCTTGCTTGCCTCAATATCTGACTCCAACACATGGCTCCTAGCCATGGCCGCTGAGAGCTCCGACTCCAGAGACGAAATCTTCGCCGCCATTTCTGCTTTACTTGAACTCAAAACTTTCAATTCCCCCAATTTTACCTCAAGCTTCTCCTCCATCTGCTGCGTGTACTTCTCGGTGTTCTTCCTTAACTCCTCGAAGCATTCTTCCACCTCCGCCTTCTCAGATTCAACATGGCGAGCCGAGGCCTTCGTCTCCTCCAATTGCTTCTCCAGTTCGCCCCTTTCTGCCAGCAGCTGTGAGCTCTTCTCCTGAACTTCGACAACCATGGCCTCCGATTCAGCGAGCTTCGAGGAGACGGCAGCCACCTCGGCCTCCTTCGTTGCCAGGAGCTCTAAGGCGCTGCCTTTCTCCGCCACCGCCGCCTCGACCCGCGCCGCGGCGTCGCCCCTGGCCTCCGCCTCCCGTGCCGCCGCCGCAGCAGCAACCTCAAGCGACTCCAGCGTGGCGTCGAGGCGCGCATGCATCGCCGTGGCCTCCTCGGAGGCATCGGCGAGCGTCCCCGCCAGCGCCACACGGAGCACGTCTCGCTCCCCAGCGGCGACCGCGTCGGCGTCCGCCTGCAGCTCGTCGACCCGTGCGGTGAGCTCAGCCACACGCCGCCGCTCCTTGGCGGCCTCCTTCAGCAGCAGCCCATTGCTCTCCTTCAGCTTCTCCGCCTCCCCCTCCACCCTCTCCCGCGACGAGTCCCGCCTCTCCCCTAACACCTCCTCCGCCATGGCCTCCCCGCCGTTATCTCCCTCCACCGAATGATTCATGGTAGTCTCTCGACCACTATCAGCCTCCTCCGCCGCCACGGCAGAAGAACCCACACCCACCGCCACCTCCTCGTCGACGGCCGCCACGGCGGCGGCGGGCCTCTTCTTCCTCCTACCCATGCCTAGAGAATCGTGCCCTCCTCCACACCTCTCCCCATCATCCACAGCCACAGGCTCGCGGTAAATAGGGACGCGCACCGTCACCGACGGGTGGGCCCGGAGAAGGTGGAACCCGGGTTGTCAGTGAATTAGTGGCTGGAAAGGAGGCGAAGCGCGGGGGCGGGAGGCGAAGCGCGACCGTTGGAGTTCGTGATTTCTTTATTATTTTATTTTTAAAAAAGAGGAAGCAGATGGTGTCGGAAACGGACGGTCAGGATTCGTCGGAGGCTTATCGTGATCTGCGCCGGGGCGGCGCGGAAAGAGATGGAGGCGAGAGGACGTGGACGGCGTAACGTGTGGCCGCGTGCGTGTCGATGCCAAAGCCCATGCGAAGCCCCATCGATCGTTGGTTTCGTCGTCGCCAAGATGTGGCTCGTGGAGTATCGTGCTTTGTTTGGTTGTCAGAGTTTAGCTACCGTAGCACTACTGGATGGTTCGGTAGCTAGCTATTCTGTTAACCATGTGCATGTATATTACGGCAAGTAATATAAACGGATTTTACAAATTAGTCAAAAAGTCAGAAAAAAAAGTAGTCTATAAATATTTATAGACAGCCGTAGCACGAAATTTAAGATATTTGTGTGTATGGGAAGTGAATAAGATATTAATAGTGTAGTATATATATTTATATATAATTATTATAGGAATATGTTATTAGATTGGTTGTATATAATATGCTAATTTTTAGGGGTATTAGTTATTTGCTCTTCGGTGAATATACTTAATAGAAATATATATATGGTAGAAACACATAAAAGAGTGTTCAAAATATATTTGTTCACACCCCTATGGCTATTTAGCTAACACACTTTAGAAACAAAATTAGCAAATGCTTATCCATAAGTAACTCTCTACATTGATTCTCCTTTTCTCACACCAGTTAATAATGTAATGTGTAGATTATAGGGTACCGAGGGTCTAAAGTATAGCCGTTTAGCTTTTATCATATTATTATATAAACTTTGTAGAATAAAATTTAATTGATTAGCCGTGATTACAATCATAAGCAGCATAGTGAAGTGCTATAAGTATAAACTTGTTTTATAAATTTATTTATGAAAATGGTGATTAATGATATTATGATGCTTATGATGATGATTACAATAATTTGTTGCCAAGGATAGCAAGTGCTGATATTATGATATGGTCATGGTGAATACTATAATTTACTTATGTATGTATATGCTTTAAAAGTAATTTACAAATTTCTATTGCAAATGACTGTGAAATAAAAGTTGCTTTTATACAAAAGTGAGACTACAAACAGTCCCCATTGAGATAAGGTATACATGTAGTATATAAGGTTTATATTGACTTATAAGTACATTAAATTGTTCAATATACCTACTTGTTCTTTCTATATGTTTTGTAGGTGATGAGTTTGTATTAGGCTGAGTGTTACGGGAGCTGTCGTTTCTTTCGGATAATTATAACTTTAGGCCTATCCATAGTCGGCAATTTCTAGGAGTGGGTAGATATGTTTCCACTGAATTTTAAAACATTTGACCGATCAGCCTTGTAACCCCTTATTCTTATGCCATATGTTTTTATAACATTGTTTAAGATAAAATTGTGGACTAAACATCCTAGGGTTAGTCTACATGAGTATAGACTTAGCAACAATTGAAATATCCATGTGATGCTTTTTTTTAAGATCAAGCTCTTTAGGTATCGTATTTAGTCATCACCATTGAGTGGTTTGACGGAGATACTTCAGGAAGAACTGTTGAGATTATCTTATTGAAAATCTCTCTTGGTGCTTTAGATTTTATATTGTGTTTGGTATTTCATATGCTAGGCCAGCAATGAGGTTAGATAGTTATTTAGGTTTTATTTGAAACCCATTCACACAAAATAAATCGTTTTATTTTATTTCTCCAGTATTAAACACAAGCTGAGCTCTCTACTAGTGTAATTATAACAAGAATTTGTCTCCCATCAAATCTTACATTTCCTACATAATAATGTCCTTCAAAAAATATGTTCTACTAGTGGAATGACAATATGAGAATGAAAAGATAATTCATAAGGTGAAATAGCCACCAAAATCATCCCTCTACACTAATTGTTCAGTTTAAACTGTGTAGCTTCAAACAAGATCAACACCTTTTATTCACCATTACTGTTTCACATAGCAGAAATCTGTTTTCAAAAACATATTTAACGTGAGAAATCCATTTAGGAAGTCACATTAGAAAAATAAATGTTTGGTTTAAAATCATGGTTCAAATAATTTAAAATAATACTACCCACCTATTGGTAAATAAAATAAGCATATTTGGTTCTCCCCAACATCTCATCACTACAAACTTTTTTGGGCATTATATAGTTATTGTCTCTAGCATGAGTGAGCTATTTATGGGCAAATATCACAATGTTGGCATGAGCTTCTCTTAAAGAAATGAAGTGTGATTACACGGGCATTGCCATGGATGATGCATGGATTGGGCAGGAACATGAGGAAACAGTCTGATATGGTAATGGTATGTATGCAAAGCACAGCTGGCCGGCTGCTGGTCAAACTAGTATAGTATATCTTGGACTGCATCTGCAGCACTCAAAATAAACACAAATATTGAGCTGAGTTTCATCCAGCACTTTCCATGAAGCTCACAAACCAAACTTTTACCACAAAAACTTTCATTATAACGTCCAAAACAATCTAAACAGGGATGCAAACCATCTGAGCCGGAAGCAAAAAGAAAAAAAAAACTTTATTTTCATATTCAAAAGCTTTCAAACCGATGCCAAAAACTTAAGGAAGCTCTCCTTTACCTAGAATCGTCTATTGATTAAGTTAACAAGTTTTGGGCAACAACCTTTGGCACTATAGTAATCTAAATCGAGTTATCGGCGCATCTTTAGTCTCATCTTTTCCAACGGTCGAGATCACAATTGCGAAGAAGCAACGGTTATTTTTGCAACAGTCTTTTCCCTGTGCACACATTTCCTCAAGAAAAAAAAATCAACGAGGGCATGGTGAGTGTAGAGCTAATATTGTCCAGAGAACTGCATTTACATATCTATGTACCTATATATGCAGAGGTGTTGAACATCATTTGCATGTGTAAAAAAAAGACATAAAAAATCGAACTACGTATGTAAATTGGCTTCATATAGCAACTATAGAAAAGGAAAAAATTTTGGGACAAAGCTCCCATCATTTCTATTTCCCACAGAAAGCTTAAACAAGAATGCTAAAACAAGTGGCAGCATAAACCATCTCTACAATTATTTCTTATAACTCACATCCACTGTGTGTTCTGTAAACTGCACATCCCACTTAATTTGCTATAGCAACAATTTGGCCTGGGTTATAATTCTTCTGAATAGACATCCCTTGCAAAAATTTGATCAATAAGACATCCCTTGACAAATCTCAAATATCCAATAAGATCAATTGTACGTTCATTGCATAGCAAGCTCACTTGAAAAGCACTAGCTCTCTTGATATAACACAATAACATTAGCTCTTAACCAAACATAATCGGGGTGACTCTTTTCTCTATCCCGCTAGTTTACATTTGCATAGTTGAAGTAAATTTTCACGTCTTCTTCAGGCCAGAAACCTCAGCTCTAATGCCGTAGACATCTATAGTTCTTCACGTAGAGAAGAAATCATATTTTCAATGCACAAAGGTAAAAACTAAAATTCCCATGTCAGATAAGAACAAAAAGTCTGTTAAGAACTCCCTTATTAGATAACCAAAAAATTCTAGTAGTGACAAACCAACAAAGTTAAATCATAAATTGCAGACAATTATGACTTTTTAATGATAAGTCATATATAACTAGTTTAAATTATGATTATAAATAATTCTTAGCTATAAATATTGTCATACTAGATTACATTGTATTCTGCATCCTAATCAATGTTTCTTGTGAGTGGTAGTGCTAGTAATACTAGTATGACTGCATTAATGAAGAGTAGGGAAGGAAAGACACTTCTAAAAGTATCTCAAAATATGATAATGACAAGTAAGTTGATAAAAGAATTGAATAATGATAAGTAAATTTGAAACGGAGGGAGTATGTGACATTTTATAGCATACCCTTACTATGTAACGCGATCACCATAACATATCTATTGCATTAGGGTCATCTTCTCACTCTATTATGCCGTTTCATAATATCATGTTCTAGAAAACAAAACATTTGAGGGCGATGTTGATGCATTAGGGTCGCCTTCTCACTCAATTATGTCATATCATGTTCTAGACAAAAAATCGTGAATACAAAACATGGGCACACATAAATATTGATGATGTACAACAAGTAACTCTTTATCGCAAGCAGGAGGAGGCAGGAGGCATTCTATTCTAACAATATTGTATTTGGTTTTCTATAAAACCTCACAAATGCACCATCTCACGCAATAACTATCGCCATCTGACGGATCGAACCCAACCCAATGGCAAGACCTGGGATAGCCTAGGACATCATGTAATATTTTGTCAGTAGCTTAGCCTAATATGGTGAAAATTTATATTGGCCCATGGGTTTTCAACCGCAGGCCCTAGGCCATGGCCTAGGGTGCTCTGGTCTCTACATCCGCTCTTGCATTTGTGTATAATTCAACTATATCACACAATAATTTACTAAGTGTGGCTGCTGATATGATTTTTTTATCTTGAAGGGAGCTATTTAGGTGGAAATCTCACACTGAGGGCATGCCATCCCTCCAAATAGTTAAGTGCACATGATATTGTTGTAAGGATAACACGTTAGAAAGGATACTTATGGCTCAGTTTCATGATATGCATGTGACAAATTAGCGCTACTCTGGCTGAATGGCAAGTTAGTGCTTATAGATGTTCAGAAAACCCGCAGCCTGTTGACTTATCCTGAAGCCTGGTTTTTTGGCTTGGACCGAGCACAACATGGCTGGATGGGGTTCATGCCCAGACCGGCCTAGCCCATTAAGTATTGCGCCTAGTTGCTCTCCAGACACGTTAGACAATATGGTACAACTCGGTCTATAATGGTAGGTATGGAGTTAGCCTGGTGGGTGGAGAAAATAAAAACCCCTATCGTTTTATAATGCTAATTGAATGTATATGTCTGAATATTGATTGATGAATGTATATGTTTGTTAGTGTTGAATTGTTGATTGAATCATTTTGTAAATATTGGTGTTGAAGTTGAATGAAGCAAAATGAGTTGTATTAATGGTTTTGGACACGGGCTGATAGGACACGCTAATTATATCGGGCCGGCACGGCACGACGTGCCTTGTATAGGCCGATAATTAAGCCTATGGACCTTATCGGCACAGCATGCTGTACTCAGCTTAGTGATATCTGGCTATACTTTTGTTGTGTTTATGCTTGGCCGTACCAGATAGGTATGGAGCTTAGCTCGGCCCAAGCATTGGAGTACATCGGAAATATTTTTGGGCAAAGAACATAGTGTTGCAGTTCTCTGTTGCATTGGTTCTCCCACACTGAGATATTGAATGTCTGAATTTCACCGCTGCGTGAATAACCGTGAGGTGGACTTAAATGCCGTCACAAATTAACCACGATGACTAGAGCCATCAAGCTTTCTCAAGAATCGCCCCGGATCTGCATCTACGATGCTTTCAGTTGGAGCAAGACTCTATGCTCTCTTCTGAAAAATGATCAGGCGCTAAACTGATTTAATAAGATTAACTGGATATCAACTTTAGGGTGGATCTAGATTCTCACATACAATGAAAAAAAAAGACAAAATAGCTAGTTTTCAGATTTCAAAGTAAGCCACACAATATCTACATCTTTTTTTTTACAATTCCGTATGATACAATGGATGCAAGGTTACCAACTAATCAACCATCATGGATTTGAACAAATTTGAAGATGCGCTTCTATAATTGCTATATAATAAACATCTCGTACTAAAATCATCTAGTTATACATCTCCAATAAATCCCAAGAAAACAAATTGCCAAACAAAGATAATAAAATTAGATGCAAGCTCCAATTACATAGCCATAACTGGAATGGAGTACATGTATCGCCCAAGTTGATGGTAACACCTCCAAAACACTGTCTTGAAACCCTACACCCAAGACTTGCATCTGACATTGGCTGATGCAAAAGAAAACTAACCAAAATAGGAGGTGAGTAGTATTATTTAGAGAGAGTAAAATCGATGGTGTCTAGTATTTAATTGCTAAATTAGAAAGAAAATTTTAGTTTATTCAACATTAATTATTTTTTATCTTTTGCATGCTGTATTGCAGTGACATATTGTCAAACTTCAGGACAACAAGTAGTGATAATTTTTAAAAATAATAGTCAAATATATAATTCTATTAAATACAGAGTACCAAAGTTAGTTTACTATCACAATTAATTATTTGTTCATTGTGTACATATGTTCTTACCTACTGTTAAGTACGATAATTATAGTTGGTTTTCTCCAAAGTCTCACTACTCGACTTGTTACACATCGTTGCCTATCATATGACTATTACTCTGGTCTTCTGGTGTAGTTACAATTCAACTGCAAATAAATACAAGCACACTGCATACTGAAGGTAGCTATTTATGTAGAAATTTCACACCGAGTACATGAGCTTTCTCATGTAGTAGTTACTTCAAAGGACATTGGCATAGATAACAGATTAGGCAGGTAGCTTTTGAATAGGTTCCACGATACGCATGCAAGAACCACTGGTGCTGACCAGTGGCCGAGTAGTGTTGGCTGGACTACAGATGTACAGCCCATGTACAGCTAAAGGCCCAAATCTGGGCCTAGTATTTGTAGGGCCCAGACCATCCCGTTGGCCTACAACACTCTATTTTCTTCTGCCGAAAATAATTGCAAATACAAGCTTAGCTAAATTAAACATCGCATAGGAAATTGTCATCATGCAAATCATCTTGTTCAAATACCCTAAAGCAACAGTCTTGATGAACCCAAGCGGAATAATCACAACAATCCAAAAAACCCTTTTGTTTATGTCCGGCAACAAATGAGCAAAATCCATCGTTCCATTACAATCATCTCCCAGGACCCGATCCTGTTTTCATCTACTTCCACCAATGAAGAGCTAGAAATGCACACAATTACACACAGCCGTGAGCTGAAGCCCAACGTGCAATGGCTTTCTATTACTTCACTTTCACTGCCTCGTTCACTGTGATTCTCATTCCTAAATTGTTTTGCCTGTTCACTTTTCCGATGAAGACCTTCTCATTTTCTCGCCATGTCAATGCGGCTGCGACAAGTGTACGACAGCGGCGCCGGCTTGAGGGCACCGTTTAGAACTGATGGGTTCTACTCTATCTAACTAGGCCATCCCATGGATGCTCCGCTCCTTCGTAGGTCGCCATCAGCAACTCTTATTCTGTTTACAATTATTTTTATATTTGTACCTTTTTCATTAATTTATTCTGTTTATGGTTAGGGCAGGAAGGATGACAACACACTCCTTGAAAATAAATAAGCTGGCTTATGTGCATTAGTTTCTATTTAATAATTAGAATTCCATGTGAACATTAATTAGAGCTATATTGAGTTGTATCATCCTTCAAATATCATGCAAAACTCTTTTACAAATGTTATACATATCATTCAGACCCAAACATCAGTTAGAGTAATAAGAAAAGTACCCAGTTAATTATCGTGTAATGATTTGTTTAACTATAAAAATGCAAAACTGGTTTTGGATCTCAGATGCTGACCATCTCCCAACGTTGATGGTGCCAACAAGAAAACCAAGGTTACAGTTAAGTTTGATATCACTAAATGACTCAAATACAGAACTCTAGTGTTATAGGACTGAGGGTGGTTTACATGAGTTTAACCTGTTTCCGACCAGAGGAATAAAAACAAACGTGATAATTAGTTATAGAAAAGCATTCAAGAAATCAACACTGAGCTTAAAATCATAATGGGAAATAATTAGTATTTGCATATAAATTTGCGTACCAATTGGTGAACAAAATAATCATATTTAGTTCTCTCCAAAATCTCATTCCTATTCTTTGATACTCTCGTCTGCACTGCAGTTCTAACTGTGACAAAGCGACAATAGAGTTCACACGGAGCTGTTTGTGTTTCTTGTGGGAGACTATTTATGTACAAATCTCATGCCGCAAGCATGAAATTCTTTTCATGTAAATAGAATGGCGTCGGAGTTGATTATGCATGGATAGTGGATTAGGCAGAAACACATGATATACATGCAAAAAAGCACTGCTAGCTGCGGGTCAAGCTAGTATATCCTGGACTGCAGCCCATGGATCATCCAAGGCCAAAATCTGCTAACAAACAAGAAAAAACTTAATTTCACCCAGCGTTGATATAGCCCAAATATTCTATTCCCGATTGTTTCTGCCACAAAACAAGCAAATTAACCAAACTTTTAGCAAAGTTTCTTATCGGTCCAAAAACATTGAAACAGGAATCCAAATTAACCATTCAAGCCTATCGAGCCAGCCAGAAACAACTTTTGTGTTAGGATCCAAAATTTTCTAACCGATGCTAAAAACTTTCCTGATACAATTTAAAACATGTATGCGAATCGTGTCAAAAGTTGTGCTCAAAAACTTTCAAAATGAGCTTAAAGAACTTCCATCTGCCTCTCCGGTGGAGCGTGAGCTCGTGGCTATGATGGATGGTGGATCAATCTCACGAGATATTTCGCTGAGAGAAATTAAAATTTTGTACTAGTTTAATTAAAATTCATATTCAAATGTAAAGAAAGCTGGTTGAATCCAAAATTTTCGGCCAGGGTAATAATATCTCGAGAGGGTTTGAGATATCGAATTATTGCAAGATAACAGCAAGATCTCATCAATAAGAAATCCGATATCTCAAATCCTCTCAAGTGATCACAACAGTGTTTGTTCCACGGACACAAATCTTTGTATTCCGGACGCGAACCTCTTTTCTTCGTGTCCAGTCCCTCTCTGAGTTTTTAGCGTCCGCTCCAATCCCTGGCCTCCACGAGTCCACGGACGTGAATCTTCGCACGTCCGTGACTCAACCACTCTCTGACCCACCTACTCTGCTAACCACCTTTTCCTCATCTACTCCGTTGCCTACTCCTTATCGGCCAACCACTCTCCATCGACTGATTGGCTAATCCTTCCCTCTTATCAGCTCACTCCCCATTGGCCTATCACTTCTCTGATCTACCGATCTCTCCTCCCGTCGGCCTCTTACTCCTATCGGCTTCTTGTCCCTGTTCTCCTCTCATTACACCAAGTCAGCCCTCAACTCTGGTATTCTCCCAGTCGTCGAATCTACTTTAGCTCTCGGCATCCCAAACCACACCTCGGGCACCACCTCACCGATTTTCTCACCCCCCTTACGCTGCTGTGAACGTGAAATCTCACGTTCCTATCTCTCTTGATCTCAATGTCAACTAATTCAAGTGGGTTTTCTTTCTTAAATCTCTCTGTAGAAAGTTCGGCCTACGGTCGCACATCGATGGCTCCGCTCCACCTCGACCTGATGACCCCCAGTGGGATATCGACGACTCTGTCCTTTACCTCGCTATGGAAGATACCGACTCCACCGTCCAGGATCTCTAGGTGGCTATCGAGCGAATCTTTCTCGCAAACAAGCAGCCCCGCGCTATCTTTCTTCTCAATGAGTTTCACTCCATAGTACAAGGAGACTTATCTGTGGTCGACTCTCAACTCGTCCTCGCCCTCCTGTGAGGCCTTAACCCCGCTTCTCAAACACCGCCGACGATATCTCCAATGCCACACTTCTTCCGTCGTTTGCCTGGGTTCATGACATGCTAGTTCTTAAAGAACTTCATTTGGCCAACAATGAGAAGACCGTGGCCCACACCGCTCTACTTGCCACAGCCGATAATGGATACCGAGCATCCTACGCTGCCGCTCCCTCCCGTGACTCTAGCGGCCATAGTCTTAACTATGGCAACGCAGCCCGCACTGACAAAGACAAGGATAAAGACAAGGGCAAGAACTAGCACGGTCTGATGTAATCGTAACATGCTTCAGTCCCTGTCCAGCCTGTTGGTCCCACGGGTCCGTGACTCTGCTACAACCCTTGACACCCCAACCCTAGCCACGTAGCCTCATCAAATGGCAACTAGGAGTCTTCGGCGCCCATCCTCAGACCCACCAGCATCAGCTCCCATCCTGTCGTCTCAGTCGATGCTACCGACACCACCCAGTTAGTTTGAGATAGGCGAATCAGTTCCAAGATGTACGTGCAACAAGCACTGTTCTGATCAGTGGCAGAGTTTTATTTCCTAGTTACTGCCCAAGTGTATAGATCGAGGTCCAAATTTGGAGCAGAGTTAGGCCTAGCATTGATACGGCCCAGACCAGCCAGTGGGCCACAACATATTCTGATTTGTTTTGCAAAAAAATAAGTGCAAAAAATGCAAGCTTAGCTAAATTAAAATCCACATAGGAAATTTTCATCGTGCAAATACAAACGAATCCATGTAGAATAGTGAATAGTCACAACAACAGGTAAAAAACCATTTTGTTTGTCATTGAGTATGTGTGTGTTTCACAGGCAGCAATGAACAAAAATCCATCATTCCATTGCAATCTGCAATCATCTCTAAGGCTGTGTTTCACAAGCCAATAAAGTTAAGCGCAAATTAGCAATAATTATGACTTTATTAATGATAAGTCATACCCAATAAGTCAAATCATGGTTATAAATAATTTGTGTCTATAAATAATCTTAGGTAGCTGAAACTTTATAACATCTTTTCTTCACCTTGACCCATGTAATAAGCTGACCCATAATGTGATTGACCCATCGGATCCTAAGTCACAAGCAATATACTTTTTGGCATTCGCTATTGTTCGTGAAAAGTTTCTATTCCAATAGCGAGTCTATTCATCCCAATGAATATGAGAAGTGTATTTAGTTTTCTCCAAAATCTGACAAATACCCCTGCACCTTCTTACCCAATGTTATGTCAAATGTAACACACAAAAAATATGACTAACAATAATTTACAAGGAGTACCTCTTGATTTGGTTTTTCTGATCCTGAAGAGAGCTAGTTATGTGCAAATGTCACACTAACAGCATGAGTTTCTTTCCAAGTAGTCAAGTTTACATGACACTGGCATGGATAACACCATCAACTCCATCGTATGCATATGCAACAAGCTAGCACTGCTCCTGCAAAACGGCAAAGTTGGTGTTTTCTGTACTGCAGCCCAACCCTGGAGCTTAGCTCAGCCCAGTATTGCAATATATCGGAAGGATCCTTTGGGCAACAAACTTTTCCTTCACTCATATTTCCAATGAAAAAAAAAACAACTTCCTAAACGGCAAAAACAGAGCACGCTGCAGTGAATAAGCTGTGTCTGAATTTCATCTATGCGTGAATAAGCATGAAGGTGGAGACTGCCTATGAATTATTTAGCAACCAAAAACAAAATTTGTTCGGATGGAGGAACTTGATTAAGATGGCAGAATAACGATTTTCTACGAAAATCTAAACAAACTCTAACATCTCTGAAACAAATTTTGTTAAGATGGCAGAATAAAGATTTACTAACACATATCTACAACAACGTCAAACTTTGGTGGACGTATGTCAACAAGAAAGAAACCTGTTAGCAGCAAATAGGATAAGAAAAAAAAAAGAGAAAGTAAGTAATTGTACCAGAGAAACAAATTTAATGGTGGCTAGTTTTTGATAATGAGAGGAGAAATCTTAATAGCGCAATAGAGTAAAGCGAAATGTAACGTCAGATTTTAGAGAGTATCAACAGTCATGAGTTTACATTAAGTCAAAAAAGTTAAACCATTATTGAAAATAATTTCTCTGAGTGTAGAAATATTCTTACTCATCAATGAAAAATGATAATTATATTTAGTTTTCATGCGCAGAGGCATGCGCACGCACGAGCTCGCCGATGATGCAGAAGACTTAAACTTGTCCACGTGTCAGTGAAAGCATGGTGTCAACCATCAGGCCCATATTGACCGTCCGATCGCAACGTACGGCCTAGATGTATGCTGACGAAGCGGTGGACGGATATTGCTAAAGAAACCCTCCTTTACTTGGAATTTGTATCCTATAGCCCCGTATGTATTTATTTCTTCCCGATTACACAGAAGACTAATGGCAAATCTCAACCTGTTTCAAAATCCTGTTAAAAGTGCGTCGGTTATGTGCATAAAGCCAATGGGCACTAAAATTTTAAATCGTAATTGATGAAGTCATGCACATACGAACTCCAATAGTAGGTGTTTTCCTATAACTATCATTGCTATGGGTCCATCGTCTGTGACTCTTGTATTAAGTTTTAAAAGTTAAATGGTCATGAGGACAGATTCATATTATAAGGTCACGTTTACTTTATGACTTCATGCTGTAGATGAGTATGGATTCTGAGGGCGGTACCCAAACTACTCTCTTATGCAAAATCAGCGATCATTTTGAAACATATATTTCAAACCGGTATCATAAACATCTCTAGTTCTCTATTATTATTTCTTACTTCTCAATTCATGCCATGTCGTACTAGCTAATCCTCTCATTTACCCAACGTACGGTTTTTGTTCACATGCGAGAAGTTTGACAAGATTTGATCGTGGATATCCCTTTATGAACCTTACATGACCTATGAGGAAATTTAATCGAACATCTCTAACAAATCTTAAAGAACGAAAAATAACATTTGTCTTGGATAATGAAATAGCTCCAACAAAATTCAAAGAACTAACAATAATATGCTAAGTCTCGCCTTCAACGACATAAGCAAGTTACCAATTAAGTACAATAATATATTATCCTTCTATCACAACCTTATTCTTTAGGGATGATAAACATGGTCATGTCTCAAGTTCACTCTAGCACCTAAACATGCCTAGAAAACTTCTCCATGCAGTTGGTCACAAAATAAATATATTTATAATTAACTCATATATCAAAATAGATAGTGGCTACTATTTGATCGCTGGTAGGGTGACATCTTAATAGCAAATAAAAATTAGGAAACGAAGAGAAATTCTGGTATTCAATATTAGTGCTGCAATTCAAATATTTAACAGACGGTGATGAATCATGTATGACTTTATTCATGACGACGCAACAAAAATAAATTGTTATTGCAAGTTTGCAACTATTCTTGCCCATTACTGAATACAATAATAAAATTTGCTTTTCTCCAAAATCTTGTAACTACCGGATCTAGACCTTCTCAGCTTTATCATATGACTATCGATGTCTAATTTTGTGAAGTTGTGATCTTGAACGTAGCTATTAATTATGTGAAAATCTCACATTGTGATTCTCTCTTGAAGTAGTTAGCCTCATAAGAATCAGTTTCATGATATACATACAACTGACCATTGTTTCCCGGGCTACATCCCATGTAGAGCTAAAGGCAAGTCTGGACCTGATCAGTTTGGCCCAGCATTGGTAGGGCCCAGACCAAATAGTGGCCCCACAACACATCCTATTTTCTTCAGAAAAAAAAGAGAAAAAATAGGTGCAAATCATCTTGTATTTGCGGTCATCATACAAACCATCTTGCGATACCCTACAAGTAACAGTCTTGATGAATCCAAGCAGACTAGTCACGACTAGAATATCTGCTGTCTTCTCGTTGGATTTGAAAAGTTCTAGTGGAATTTAGAAATTTTTGCATCACGATTGGCTAATTGGATGCCCAAAGGCTTCACCGAGCTAACTGTGCTGCGCAGCGGGTGTAGCCTCCCATTCGTGGCTGGGTGCCCCAGATGCTCATCCTGAACCACCCCACCATCCATGGGTTTCATGACCCACTGCTGTCGATGATATCAAAATTATGTCAAAGTTCAGTCGCATTTGAAACATATGCGAATTCTATCACTTTCTGATGTCAACATAGAGGGAAAATCACAAAGTTTTTGGCAGGGGCAAATATGCATGGCATATATGTCTTTTTAAAGGATATTTAACATCGTTAAGATGGCTTAACGAAGTAGGGGTAAGCGTTAAAATCACAAACACTAAAAAAAACCCTTATTATTGAATGGGAGAGCGTTTAGTTTAATCGACATTAGTTTATTAGTGAAAAAAGAACAAAGTTAAATGACAAATTATGAATAATTAGAACTTTATTAATGATAAATCATATAAAACAAAATTAAATTATGATTATAAATAATTATTGCTTATAATATTCTTATGTACTCAAAATTTTAGAACATCTTTTTTCTGTCTTAAACCGTGCAATGAGATCACCCATTAAACAATCGTTTTACCATCTCAAACTATGTTGTTTTATAATATGATGTTCCAAACATTGAAGACAATAAATTTCTATATAATACATATTTTCTTGACGAGCAGAGATGTTGATGTTCTACAATAAGGAAACATATGTTGATGGTCTACAGCAAGGAAATCTAACTCATAGCATTGTTGGATGATATCCGTCAATCATCGTTCTTGCAAAATACTTTCTATCGTGCTTTGGTTCATCCCTCTTAAATGCTATCTAACGAATATAAGAAGTGTCTTTGGTTTTCTTCATAATCTCACACCTCCTATAACCCAATTCAACCATAACAAAAAAAATATCAAACAATAATTTACAAGGAGTAGCTTCTTATGTAATTTTTCTGATCTTGGATGGAGCTATTGATTGAAGGCTAGAGAGAGGGAGAAAAGAGCGGCGGCTACTAAGGCTCATGTCCTCACCCTCGACCGGCCGGATCCGTCTGCGGAAAGGCCAAGGTCGTCAGATTCGATAATCCTGACCTCCTCGATGGCTAATATGGCAACCTACATGCTTCAACGACTGTGGCAGCGTGCGTGTAGGATGGGAAGGAGGCAATGTGCGTGAGGGATGAGGACTGAGGTGGTGTGAGTGTAAGGCTACGTGTCTATAGTTCATCAACTTCTATGTACACTCCTTATTAATTATTCACCAACCAGAAACAAAATTAGTTTGGATGGAGTTACTTGTTCAAGATGGTTGAGTTTACTATACAGTGTTGACAGAATAATGATTTTCTACAAAAGTCTAATCAAACACCTCTAACATATCTCAAACACCGGACCATAACAATTTACCTATCTACCTAAATAGCTCGAACAACTATTAGAAACTTGATAATAATATTAACCATGGTGCAATAGATACATAAGCACCCTATTTTACTATTATACATCCACAACAAAGTCAACCTTTGCTCTATGTGTTCGACACCTGTCAAAAAGAAAGAAACCTGTTTGTAGAAAAAAGGATGAGAACAAAAAAGAGAAAGTGAGTATCATGGTACAAACAAAAAAAATCAATGCTAGTTGAAAGTTAAATCATTAGAGTAAATAATAAATTATTTGAGTGTAGAAATATTCTTACGATCGATGAAAACGATAATTATGTTTAGTATGCTCCAAAATCTCACCACCAGCAGCGGTACCTGCTTGTTTTATATATGGCTACAGTAGGACTATCATTGTTATCACTGTCGTTGAATCTGAACTGTAACAAAAAAAAAAGGTGAAAAGGTGTAGATCATGGTATGCTTGTATGATTTTGAAGAGAGATATTTATGTGGAAATCTCACACTGAAGGCTTGATCTTCTCTCTTCGAGTAGTTAGGTTGCAGACTAGGCATATGACTTCTGACTCAGTTCCATGGTACACATGCAACAAGCGGTGTTGCTGGCCAGGGACCGAGTTAGTATACAACTCCTGGACTACAGCCCATGTACAGCTCAAAGCCCACATCTAGAGCTGAGTTCGGCCCAACATTGGTAGGGCCCAGACCGAACAGTAGGTACACAACGCAGTCTGTTTTCTTCCACCAAAAAAAAGTGCAAATACAAGCTTGGCTGGATTGAAACCCACAGGAATTGGTCATCACGCAAATCATCTTCCAATACCCTGCAAGAAAAGGTCTTCATGAATCCAAGCAAAATAGTGACAAGAAAAGGCAAAATTCCGTTTTGTACATGTCATAGTGTGTGTTTCAATAGGCAGCAAATGAGAAAAAAAAACCCATCATTCCATTGCACTTTGCAATCATCTCCCAAGGCCCCAATCCTGTTCCCCTCGACTTCCATCGATGCTGAGCTCCCAACGTGGAATGGTTGCTTGCTAGTGCTGCTTCTGAAACTCTTGTTCACTCTCACTGCCTCGCTCACCGTCACTCTCATTCCCAAATGGACCTATCAAAACGAAAAAAGCCCAAGAGAAACCCAACAAGCAGGGTGGTGTTGTAATGGTGTTGGAGATTCAGTTTCTTTTGCCTCTTCTGCTCTGCACTCTACTCTTTCCTCACTCTGCGATGCGTACCGGCAAAGCAAAACAAAACAAGCAGAATCTTCAGGCTTTCAGACAAGCAGCTGGCACCGTGTGAGTGCATAGGTGCCAAAGCAATTGGCACAGCCCAGCACTACTCACCCTGCAATTACTTTTTGTTTGTGCATTAGTAGCAGTAGTATTTAGAGGACAGGTGTATGCTGAATACATGATGTCCAGATCACATTTGCAAAGAGAAAAATGCTATTTGCAATAGACCTTCCATGTATTCATATTTGTTTGCTAAGATTACTGAGATAATTATTATCAAAATGAAGAGTTTTAGTTTGACCGGCTCCGGTACTAGTATATGTGCGATGAGCCAACAGTCTATGTAAAATTACAAATAATTACAACTTTATAAATGACAAGGCATAAAAAACGAAGTTAAATTATGATTATAAATAATTTTTACATAATAATGTTAGCTCTGGCATAAAAACACATAACTGTCATCGGCAAGATATAAAGACTCTTGAAAAAGTCCTATTTTTAAAGCAATTCATCAGGAAGGCACTAACACTAATGAGATATTCACCATTTGGCAATATGGTATTAGAAAAATGTCTTTCTAAGCCATTTTTGTTGTAGTGCACATAACTACAAGACTATACATTTTGTTAATCTAATAAAAAAGATTCAACAACTTTGAAAATTTTTATAATAATGTTAACTCTGGAATAAAAGCACATGAGTGTCGTATTTTAATTTCGCACAGTTTCAGCAATGTGAACTTTTGCTTCATGCGATGAGAGAAAAAAATATCTTATACTAAATAAATCAAAATCAATAGTTCCTGTATTTGATAACTAGAAGAGAGATGTAAATAGCAAATGGAGAATATGCGTCAAAATTTTAGAGTGTATCAGAAGTCATGAATCATATCTACGAGTTTACCATAAGACAACAAAAGTCAAATCATTGTGTCAAATAATTGCTCTGAGTGCACAACTATTCCTACCAATCGATGAAAACAATAATTATATTTAGTTTTCTCTAAAATCTCACCACCAGCAGCTAGACCTGCTTAGGGTGCCTTGGTTTGCATCTGTTCTCAACTCACTCCTCCGTTTTTTAAACTGATATATTTTTATAAAAAATTTCTATAAAATATTTGTTTTAAAAAATATATTAATCCATTTTTAATTTTTAATTAATAATTAATTAATTATATACTTAAATAGACTTCTCGTTTTAAGTGCCAAGGAGAGGGTTTTCAACCCATTCTCCGAAAAGCACCCTTGGTTTATAGTGTGACTATCGCTATGTAACTTATGACTAAAAATGAGTAAAAAAACAAAAAAAATTACGGTGGTTAATGTGATTTTGATGCCAGCTATTTATGTGAGAATTTCACACTGAGGGTATGAGCTTGGCTCTTCAAGTAATCAACTAGTTAAGGTTCATAGGACATTGGCATGGACAACAGATTAGACAGGTGAGTTCTGAATAAATTCCATGATATGCATGCAACAGCCACTGCTGCTCACTTGATGGAGCTAGGTTGTGTTTGAGATAACTAGATATCTGATTTTTATAGCTATTTAATGATATAAACAATGAAACTAACTACTATAGAGTAGAATTCTACTTTAGAAAAATAAGATGATAAAATTTTATATAAAAATTTTTATAAAAAATATATGTTTAATAGTTAGAACATACTCCCAGAAGTCGAGAAAAAAAAACCTGAAAAGAAAAGCGCCGGTGAACGCAACCATAGTATTTATCAGACTATAGGCCATGTACAGCGGAAGGCCCAAATATGGAGGTGAGTTCGGCCCAGCGTTGGTAGGGGCCAGACCAGCAAGTGGCCCCACAATAGAATTTAAAACGTTGTCTGCCAAAAAATAAGCGTGAATACAAGATTAGCTAAATTAAAACCCACATAGGGAATAGTCATCATGCTCTGATTAGTCACAACAACAGCAAAAAATCCCTTTTGTCTATGTCATTGTGTGTGTTTCAGCAGACAGCAAATGAGCAAAAAGCCCATTATTCCATTGCACTCTGCAATCATCTCACATGCCCCAGTCCTGTTTCCAACTTTCTATCTACTTACACCAATGCAGAGCCAGAACTATAAACATACTATTACACACACCCGTGAGCTGTGTGCAATGGCTGCCTGCTAGTGCTCGTTCTGAAACTCTTCTTCACTCTCACTGTCACTATCATTCCCAAGTGGACCCATCCAGAACTCAGAAAGCAAAAACCCAAGAGAAACCCAACAAGCAGGGTGGTGTTGTAATGGTGTTGGAGTTTCAGTTTCTTTTGCCTCTTCTGCTCTGCACTCTACTCTTTCCTCACTCTGCCATGCGTACCGGCAAAGCAAAAGAACACACAGTTTTCAGGCTTTCAGACAAGCAGCTAGCACCGTGTGAGTGGTGCATGGATGCCAAAGCATTTGGCAGCACTACTCACCCCTGCCAGTGGACTCACTGTTCGTGCATTAGTAGCAGTAGTATTTAGAGCACAAGCGTACGCTCTGAATCCATGTTCATCAATCACATCACTCATTATCCCTATTTCCATCATCTAATTGCATGCCATGTTAGTATCGTTACTATTAGATGTGGTCATTCATCATGATTCATGACAGTGTGACAGCAGCATTATGCAGCACAGTCCCATGGAAGATGCAATGGAACAGAAGCAATGATACCTCATGATAATTCACATGTCACCACTACATGTACACCAGCATCATTCTGCGCAGCTAGTGCTATGTGAGCAAGACAAGGAAGCAAAAAAAGATTTTGGGGCCATGATGGTGAAGAAAGAAGGTGAAAAAGGTTTGTTTGTATAGAGATGGATCATGCGCGCATGTACGGATGATCAGTTCAGATACTTGGACAGAGGAACGGATTCTCAAATATACAGCCATAGTGTGTGACAACCAATTTCCAGCATGTTATATGGAATACGGTACGAATGTCTCGGATTCCCAGAGATTGAGACTGTAACTTTGTTTAAAGTTTCAGAAAAAAAAAACAAAGCAGGTTAGACATGTTTGCACAGCTTTGCAGGAAGGTAGAATCTGTTGTAAGCGTAAAGCTATAAGGCTTATTTTAAACATGAGATTGATTCCCAAACTAAATGGAAGGCAAGAAACATGACTTAAATACTCCCATATGGAAATGTATGCCACTAGCATGATCACAAACGATGCAACGTAACTTGACATTGCAGTGTCAAACAAGCCAAGCTATGGCTCTCAATTTACTCCCCACAGTAGCAAGCTAACAACAAGCGATAATTCATTTACTACTAGCAATTAGCAAGTCACAAATATAATGTCACGTAGAGAGGGATCGATTTTCTCACAAACCAACGGTACTCGAAGTCGCCGTCCCAGAGAACAATTACGCCCCACCTAGCCACGGGATCCCAAGCATATAGTTTCTGGAGATACGACACCACCGTCCGCAGTTCGTGGCGAGCCGAGACAACGAACTGGAGGAGCAGCACAGTGACTGGCCCGGAGAACACGCGAGCGATGACGAGACTGCAATTCACCAAATCGCCGGCCGTGTATGCACATACACACACAGCCAAGGTCAGCAGTGCGCAGCGCTACGTACTGCTTGCCGCACGGCCGCGAGGACAAGACAATCTGCTGCACTAATCAACTCTATGGCGATTATGGAAGGGGATTTGATAGGAGAGATGGGTTTCTGTTCTGCGCCAGCGCCAGGAAGACGACGTCGTGGCCGCAAGAACCGGATCGATCGGATCCCCACGACTCCCTGTACAGTCTCACCCATCCAATTTCCTGTTCCACCATGACATGTAGGCCCCCCATTCATCCATCCAATTTCCAATTAGTTTCAAAAATTATGAAACGCACAAATTGGAATTTTTCTGAATTTTCATTGAGATAATTCCAACAGGATACGATATGGAAGACTGTATAGCACCGGATCATTCTGGTGAATTCTTCAGCTCCTAAAGTGAATTTGAAAAGGGAAGAAAGGAGAAGATGAGAGGGAAAAAGGCTCGAATCTTCACATAAAATTCAGTGAAGAATGATGTATAGCTACAGTGCTTTCAGGTTTCGTCCTGTAGCTACAGTCCTTTCTTCTTCCAAACTACAAATGGTAGAGTCCTTTCCTCTTCAATGCTGAAAGAGAGACTGACTTCCACGATTTATTTTTGATTTTGTTCAGTCTCATAATATTATGACTACTCTTGCTTAACTTCTACGATTTACCATCACGCCCAATCTTTTTAGTACTATATAATTTTATTCTTGAAATGTCTCTGGGATAAAAACTTCAAAATTTTCAACAAAATTTCAAAATATCATATTGTAAGTTTTTTGCCAAATTTTGAATGTTTAAATTATGATATTTTGGGAAATATCATATTGTAAGTTTTTTGCCAAATTTTGGATGTTTACAATCTGATATTTCATAATTTTTAGCCAAATTTTGGAAGTTTTTATTCTAGGGGTATTTCGATTATTCGAATAAAATTATACATTACCAACAGATTAGACGACAATGATAAGAAGTTAAATAAAAGTTCATGATATATTATAAAATTGAACAAAACCAATGCTAAATTGTGAAATTGGGCCAAAGTCAGTGGTACACATTAGATTTTCTTGTAGTGGAATGTTGTATTGCTGCCTATGTGTATAATTTGCATAGTTTGTCAAATTTTCAGAATTACATAAGGTTTTGTAGTTATTTCAAGTGGTGAGAGATACAGCAATCTTCTGCAAATCCTTACTAAACCGTACACTGCAAAACCATTTTCCTTGTTTGTACTGAATTATTTCTTCAATGCTCAATATTTTTAGTAGTTAAACCCTGACAACGTATTTCCATTTTGGATACTGAGATCAATTCCATAGGTCGTACACAAGTAATTCATGTGAATTTATATCACATAAATTTTGTCTCAGATCTCAACAGCTTTCAACAATCCAAATTTCTTGTAGCTCAACATGGCAAATTCATAGTCATCTGAGAATCAAAAAAGACATTTTTTAGACATTTCTTTACACCGAACTTTTCTATGTAAATTGCATCATTAGCACTGAAATACATCATCCACCGTTCATGTTTAATTGCAACAAAATCACAGCCGTGTATCTAAAGATTAACCCAAAAAATATACACCAAAAACTATTGTTCGCCCATCTCATGAGTCGTGAGATCACAATTAACCGCCAAACCCCCAAAACCCAATCCTTAACCCCCTCCTCAAACCCATTTGTTCCTCCTGACCTCATCTCATGAGCCATGAAGATTAATTGTTTGTGACTTCTTAATTAACTACAAACAGTAGATGGATTGCTGATATATATACAGTTGTGCAAATAAACTACGCTTAAGGATAATCTGGTAAATTGCAATGGAGAATTTTCGGAGTAGAGCAATTTGCCATACATCCAAGTTAGAAATGATACACGTACCCAAAAAAATTCCTTGTTTAACTATCCTACCGGTGGATTTCTATTTCGTAAATGCGTGTGTAACAAACAACTCGTAATACGATCGGGTAACTTGTATCCAATTAGTACCATCGCCTTAAACAGATCTTCATCATGCATGCTCTCTCTGACGGCCAGCCTACCAATTGAAATCGATAATTGGCTGTGGCAGAAGCATGGCTGCATGCATTGGCTTTGCACGCATGAACACGTCAACCGTATTAATTTCAGTAGTTGTGTTTTGCTTAACAGCCGAACAATGAAGAGCGCAAAGGATGGCTAACCTCCAGTAATCTAATCTCACGTGCGGGAGAGGAGGGATTAGTCGGTTTTTTAGTGTTATACTGCCCGCGAGCGAGAGAGCGACACGTGGCAGCGGGTGGCGCGGGCCACGCGCATCGATCCGGACCTTCCCGGCTGGAACGAACGGCCCGCGCGTGCGCTTGCACATCGTCGCGCCCACAGATGCATCGCCTGCACGCGCCCCGATCTAACCGTGCCATATCGTCTTTAAAGTTATCAAATGGCTTGTTCGATGCACGATTATCATGTACTAATCCATGCGATGCAACGGTACCCGGACAAGTTGCTCTGCTCGCCTCGTGCTTAGATCTTTCACCACATAGCTTTTATCACTTTGAATTAATAATTATGTATCGTTATTTTACAATACACATTTGTTAATGTTTTTTGGATAGGTGCTTCCTCGTCGACTCAGGATATCGGCAGAGATTCCTAGTGCCTTTTCCATCTGTTCGGTACCACCTCCCACAGTGCAAGGTGGAGGACCCCCAAAGGAAGAGACAAGCATTTTAACTTCTTTCACTCGTCTTTGTAATTTTTCGTCGAACGTCTGTTCAGACAGATCAAGCCTAGGTAGAAAATCCTAAAGACGATCCAGCAAACACCCTACAGTCTCACAATAACAGCGCACGCGATGTATAACGGGAACAATAGTGAGTACAACCTGAACACCCACCCTCTGTGAATACCTCATAAATTGTAAATTGTATATCTGGGGTCTAGCGTATAAACCGTATTTGTACCATTCTAATTTAGTATCAACCTATATACTGCTTGTTTCATATGTACACCCACTGTCCTCGGTATGTCTAGGAGCTACTTTATCATGTTAACTAACCGGTAATTGGTATTTTGCATTTTTGTTTGTTTTCTCGGTATTTATATCTATCATTTGCATAGCACGCAACATACGTGGATGCAGTTCACCATTTCTACCGCAACCTACATAGGACAGTGACTAAAAAATTGTGCCTGTGTTCGGTCCACTGAAGAAAAAGCTCACAGACTCACAGCACGGGGATAGACATGGCACATAGCTTGAATGGTGGCGCGAAATCGCGTCTAGCTGACTGCCCTTGGCACCGCTCCATCAATGTAATTTTAGCTAGCACGTCTAGCTTCCATCCACCAGCTAGCAGCAGCAACATTATCGAACACATCCGAGTGGACAAATGTCTTAGCCACCAACTTTCTTGAGTTAAACATAGATATTAAGAAAATATATATAAATGATTGAATAAATGTTGTGATTGGTTAAAAAAAATATAGATGGAGAGATTAAATAGAGAATGGTTATGATTGTTTAGAATGAGGGGTAGGTAGAGAAATAACTTTATTATAGAATAAAGATGAAGGATAAAAATAACTTTTATGGACGGAGAGAGCAATTAAGGAGGAGTGAGGAGAGCAAAGTAAAAGGCAAGCAACCAGCAGAGAAGGCATTGCCATTGTTCTTCCACTTCAGTCTCCCATTGTTCTTTGACCGCCCCACACCCTCCAAAGTTGCCAAGAACATGATCCAATCAACCACAAGATAGTTGCCAAGAACATGATCCAATCAACCACAAGACAGTCCACCATCGTAGAACCAGCTAGCTAGGAGGTGATTAGTTGGAGTAGCCAAGCAGCAGAAAAGGAAGAAGGTATCCACCCGCACCACAACATTCAGTCAACAGGACAATGGCACTACTATTCACGCCTGCAAATTATTCCAGACACCAAAGCCCCAGACAGCACATCAGGGCAATATATTTACCTAGTAGACCATTAACTAGGCAGCAAGAGGAGATCGAAGGGCTGACCAGCATGCAGAAATCACAGGAAACCTGGAAGCAAATCCTCAGCTAGCAATACGGTGATTCTTGTGTGTACTTGCCTTTCTCCCTCTGCACCCTACACAGAACCATCCCCAAGTAGACGTTACAATCACTGGAGTAGTTGGATTAAGCTAAGGAATGAGTTAACCAAACAAATAGCAGTATCTAATTCTTAAATATGTAAATTTGTTGCTTATCACAGATTATTTAGAAATTTTGGGTAGTAACCTGGGCTTCACCGAATTAACAGATAACAAAAGGAAAACTGATTTTTCGCATAATGACTGCAGATTAATAATCTCTGTTAAATACCTATCACTTATTTGGGGCTCCAATCACGTTTTAGGCATAAGAAACATATGGAGCTAGAAGTTCGAAATTAGGAAACAGATTAGAATGCATATTAAATTAAAAGTCAGCATATGCTCACTCCATTGATTATATTCAGAATTTTAGATAGGCAGTAGTTTAAGTAAAAGAGGAATAGCACATAGCAGGGGAAAAGGGCTCACACAGAGGGCAGCAGCAGCAGCACCGGGGGAGATCGTCCGCGAGCTTCGCCCTGGCAGAGAGGAGAGGGGAAGCACGGGGCACTAGAGGGAGAGGGATCAGGGGAGCTCGCCAGCAGCTTGCCTGCGCCGGCAGCCCTGCCCTTGCGGCAGCAGTGAGTAGGAAATGGAGGTGACGAGGTGAAGTTAGGGCTTAGCCTGAGAAAGGAGAGGTGTAATTGGGGGAGAAAAGGAAGGGGGAACACCTGGGCTCGTCGGGGGCGTCGACTAGGGTGGCCGGCATCAACCCACCGGCGCTGGTGGTGGATTGGATGTTGGAGCTGGGTGGTGCTGCAGGTGGATGTGGAGAGCAGAGAGTTGGGGTCTTGGGGAAAACGAGGTGAGAGATGATAGGCTGAGTTCATTCCGGATGGAAAGGCTTAGAGCACGATTATTATTATCTAATTAATTAAATTTTAATTATTATAAATTTAAAAAATAAATTTCTTTAATTGTTTAAAGTAGCTTCAATATAAAAAACTTTCATAAAAAACATACCATCTAAAAATTTAAAAAATATACTAAAAAATAAAAAAATAATCTACCTTAACACGCAGATTCGACCAGTGCCAAAGGCTGTGTTGTGAAGGGGGAGGAGAGAGAGGAGCGGGCAGCCAACAACCAATTAACTGAGCAGAGGGAGTATGACATTGGGTCCCATCCATTTTTGGCTAAGAACAAGCTCTATAAAAATGCTTAGAAAGCATTGTGTTAGAAATTAAGAAATCAATGTACAGTACTAATCATTACCGATGAAAAAAGCATGTAACAACTATACACTTGTGTAAACCACAGCCATTTAATAGTCTATTTCTAACATTATAATTCTAGTTTAATTAAATACAATGATACATGTCGAATTTGCATAGTGATATATGGTATGTAATGCACAAAACCGTTGACCAGAGAGAACTTTAATTTTAGGCGCTCAGACAAGTCCTATTTGATTATGTTTGTGTTGATAGATGATGATTATTATATTTTTAATTAAGAGCCTATTTTATAAAAATATTATGTTTAATATTATATTAAACAATATTTTTTAAATAATAATTTTGATGATGACATAACTGATTGACTGATGGTGATGGAGATCTCCAGGATGTAATTGTGGTGTGTAGGGAGAGCTCTCAAGGAAGATAATAATTGACGATGCCACATCAGTCTCTCTCTACGTTCTACGTAGGATTATAATATAAAAACTAATCACACCCTCTATATCAGGAAATCATATAAACTATATATTCATCTGAAAACAGGATGACCTACTTATCTTATCAAATTTATTATATTCACATAACTACTACGTAGTAGTAGTAAGATAGGGTATAAGCTATTTGATGATGAAGTATAGTGGATAGAGGGTTGTTGGTACTAACATAATTGTGGAGTATTGTTAATAAAAATGTCATATATCATTAAACGTGTTCAGAGTAGCTATGGCTAAAGTGATATAAGTTTGAGTAGTGCTAAATTATATCAGGTGATTGTCTCTTGGATTGAAGGTTATAGGGAATTGCTACAAAACTCTATTAATGTTACGAGTGTAAGTTTGTTTTATAACATCATTTCTATAAAATAGACTGACTTGATGATTGTACTCTGAATGATGATGTTGTAGGATATTAGGTATAAGATATAGATTATTATATTATTATTCATGCATCCATATATTTTGTATTATTAATGTGCTCATCTTTGATATATAACCCTATGCAGATTTTGTAGAGTACATGGATGATAAGATAGGTAAAGATGGCCTCAAGCAATTAAAGGTAGCTCTAACTATTTCTCTTTCTTTGTTGCGATATTTGATGTGGGCTATTATTTGAGAAACCAAAGATTTGTAAAATAATAATCCATGGACTTATCTATAGTGGTAAAAGTGCAAAAAGTGCAAGATGTCACACACCTTTGTTGTTGTTGCTGCTGCTCAAATGATCAGAGCAAGGTCAATAAGAGCCAACTACTAGCTACAATGGGTGGACATGTCATCTATAGTAAACACTATAGCTAATGTGTATAATAGAGATATCTTATGTTTACTCTAACATAAATATTATATTACTTTTATGGGCCCGCTATCTTTACCCACCTCCTCCTTTTTCTCTCACATACCCTACCGATTCTCTTTTGGTTTTCCTCCCTTTCTCTCTTTACCTTCTCTATGACTTTGGCTTGAGCAGCAAGTGAGGGTGGGGGCTAGGAAAGGGTGAGGGAGCGGTGGCCTTGTGCGCCATAGGGAAGGGTTGGTGAGGGCTTTGGCCTGGCGACGTAGGTGAAAGGCACCGGGCTAGTGGAAGCAAGCAAGGGCAACGCCCTGACGAGCACAGGTGAGGATAGCAGTGTGGTGAGCACAAGTGAAGGTGATGATCCGGTAAACGGAGGCAAGGGTGGCGGCCCAGCGAGCATAGGAGAGGGCAATGGTTCAGCAGACGTAGACAAAGGCAGTGGCTTGGTGAACACATATAAGGACGGTGATTCAGCAAACGCTGGCGAACACTACTAGAGAAATGGTCTTTGGTCCAATGGATCAAAACACAAATATACCGGTTGGTAGAAAACCAAAAGGCTAGGGGATTAATATCGGTTGGTTCTTGTTTAGTAACGGTTGCAGCGATCAGATGTCCTCGGTGATTATGTATGATCTTTAGTACTAGTTGATGATTCATGTATTAGTACCAATTGATAACACCAATAAGTACCAATGTTACTAAATGCATTAACACCTGGTGAAGACATCAACCGGTATTATTAGTATTGATGGTTATTTTTAACCGATACATTAGGATGAGGAAGTCGCAATAATAAAAGTATTTCATGATAGCAAAAATATAATAAACATATGAAAAAAGGTATAAAAAGAGGAAACAAAAGAAAATTATAGAAAAATTGAGAAAAAATAATAGAAAATTAGATAAAATATAAAAATTAGTGCATGTCTTAGTATGAAAAATACAATATATCTAAAATTAATAAAAAAAATAGAAGTTTTTTATCGTCAAAGTTTTAAAATTTAATTATCCTAGTTTTCTTTTTCCTAAATTTATTTATCCTGCAATTTTTCTAGTTTTTCAAATTTTATACCATTTTTTAATTGTTTAAAAATCTTTTATACATGTTATACAAAATAATCGATACTTGTTGTGTATGTGTGTATATATATATCATTATCTTATATTCTTCAATCTAAATCATATATTATGTTATTGTTGTGTCTTTACACGGTCGTCATTTATGTTGATACTATTCACCCTCAAAGCCGCAGTGCGCCCGTCTTCACTGCCACTGCCCGTTTAACTCCTCCCTGAATTATATAAGTTCCATATATGTATATATATATATATAAAGCAAAAACATCAAACAAGTAATATAGCAAAATAAACAACACTTTAGGTACCAACCAAATTAAAAATATCCTTTTTCTATTTTGGATTGTATGTACCAGTTATATAATTAAAATTAAAAGAGTTACAAATCAGATCATTTCTCTCTCTCTATTAATGAAAATCCGTGGTGGATGAAGGTGGCGGTCTGGCAAGAGCAGGCGAGTGCAGTGATTCCCACGGAAGCAGGCGAAGGCGGCCACCACGGTGGATGAGGATGGCGATGTGGTGGGCATGGCAAATGCAGGCAAGGGTGATGAGTGCGGCGACCATGGTCGATGCAGGCAAGGGCTGCCATCGCTGCTTCTCCATGACTGATCCATCTACAGGCAAGCCCCACAACCTGTTTGCCTATGTTCCTCGGGCCATGCGTACAACCGAGCGACTAATTATGCACCCGCTCGTTCTCTCTCTTCCTCTCTCTTCTCTATTTAAATCCTAGGTGATGTTCCTTATTATTGTATCAGCTCTTATAAAGGAAGGTTGATGATGACGAGAATAATACGACATTATTATTATTCATGTGTTTTTATGGGTGCCTGAATAGCACCCTTCTGAAAATAACTCATTATATGATTTTAAATGCACGCTTAAAGTGTGCTTAAGCTATTTAATTATTTATTTTTTAAATTCTACCATTGATTTTTATATTTTAAAAGAAGTTTAGTCAGGTAAAACAGTTAATTATTCTAATTTAAAATTTTTTAATTGTTCTACTTATGTTTATATTAGCACTGAAAATAATATACATATTTACTGGTTATGGTGCTGATATCAAAAGATATCGTTTATAGTATTTTAATGCTCACGAATTGATCATTAGTCATGATGTTATTTTTTATTAAGATATTTTTCTCTTTTCAGGTAGTGTTAATTTACCCATAATTAAATCAGTTTTGTCTACTGTTAATTTAGATTTTTTAGTTAATTCTGCTACACAACAAGTTACTATTAGTATACAACAGGTTTTTGGTGTATCATCTTCTGATCATAATTACCAATGTATTGCTCCAGATAGAACTAAAACAAATATTTAGTTTTCTATTAGATATCATGATTTATGCTTTTCTTGATGCATAAGATGTTAGTGATATTGCTGAACCTTCCTATTTCATATGAAAATCTTCTAAGTGATTGATAGCAGTAAATGAAAAAATTGATAGTATTAATAAAAATCATACTTGGGATCTAGAAGAGCTTCCAACAAGTAAAAGGTTATTAAAGTGTAAATGAATTTATAAGAAGAAGAAATGTATTTATGGAGTTAAACTTGCAAGATTGAAATCTCTTTTAGGGGTTAAAGGTTACGACCAAAGGAAAAGTATTGGCTTCAATGAAGTTTTTTCTCATGTTATATTTTATTCTTTCATTCAGGTGATGTTTGTTTTTGTTGATTTATTTGACTTGGATTTAGAGCAACTTTATATTAAAATTGTTTTCTTATATGGAGATTTAGATGATGAGTTTTTTTTGACACGACCTAAAGATTTTGTTGCTCATGAAAATGAAAATGAGCATTTAGTTTATCATCTAAAAAAAATCTCTTTATAGTCTAAAATAAGCTTTAGGCATAGTATAAAATGTTTGATTTTTTTATGATTATACAACAATATTCATGTAGCAATTATAACAGTTGTGTTTATTTCAAACAATTTCCCACTAAATGTTTTGTTTATTTGTTGCTTTATGTCAATGATATGCTCATTGCTTCTCATGACAAGTCAATAATTGATGACTTAAAGGCTTAACTTACTTATGAATTTGAATTTGAGATGAAAGATATTGATCTAAAAAAATATTGGCATGAAAATTTAGTGTGATCGTAAGACTGGTAAACTATTTCTTTCTCGGAAAAGTTTGAGAAGATAATTGAAAATTTTAATCTTCGTAATTAAAAGATTGTTTCTACAACTTTTAATTCGTACTTTAAATTATCTTCAAGTTCTGTTAATGAAGATAACAAACACTATATGTCACATGCTTCTTATATCAATGACATTAAGAATCTTATGTATGCTATAATTCACATTCAACCAAATTTAGCTAATGTAGTTAGTGTGTTTAGCATATTTATGTATAATCCTAGCAAAGAAAATTAGAATGTCGTGAAGTAGATTCTTCGTTATTTGAAAGACATTTCTAATTTTGACTTAATGTTTGATAAGAATAAAGCAAAGATAACTATTGTTGTCGGATTTTTTTTATTCTTATTATGCTGAAGATTTCGGTAAAAGAAGGTCTATTTTTATATACGACTTCTCTTTGTGTGTTTAGCTGCTAGTTAGAAGGCTTCGCTTTAGTCTGTTATCTATCTTCTACTACTAAAGTATTATATTTCTGTAATTGTAGGAATCAAGAAAGCTATTTAGTTGTAATGTATTATTTCTAAACTTAGTGTTCAATAGGTATTAATATTGTTTATTGCGATAACAAGAGTGCTATTTGATTGATCAATAATAATATATTTCATGTCAAGACCAAACACATTGTGTTTGATATTAAGTACTATTTTATTCGTGATATTATTACTAAGGACAAGTTATGTCCTTATTATGGAGAAGATATATACATATTGTTTGTATTTATGTTGCTTAGCTCTTCAAAATTTTGGAGATATTTTTTTCTAATACATATTTATAGGGGTTTTGAGTTAAGAGAATGTTTATTGAATTATGACTCAAATACTAGTATTATTCCAATTTTAGTTTTAGTCTAATATGCGCTAATAAATATATGGCACCCTTGTACTTATAACATATTTCGTAATTAATTGATCTTGTCTCCTGTGTTTTTTTCCTCTCCATATCATATTATAGAGGTTCTCACACTAAAATTCGTGTGTAATTTTATCCCTTTTTTTCTAACATTGAGAATAACATAAAATTCTGCAATTATTTCAAATGGTGAGAGATACAGCAATCTTCAGCAAATCCTTACCAAGCCGTACAGTGCAAAACCATTTCCTGGTTTGTAGTAAATTATTTCTTCATTGTTCAATATTTTAATTGTTTAAACCGTGGCATTGTATTTCCATTTGGGATACCGAGATCAATTCTATCTCGTACAAAAGTAATTCATGTGAATTTATATCAGATAAATTATGTCTCAGATCTCAACAAATTTTCTGTAGCGTACTGGTCCTTTGAGCAATCAATTCCATAGTAGTCCCTTTTGCATCAAGGGATTTTGAAAGGAATTTGAAAGGTTATCATACAATTTAGTCCAGGAAGTATAGCATATCAACATCAAAGTTATTCATGCAACTCATCATAACAGTCTTCAGTTGTTTGCATCAAGTAGTCTCAACGACCCAAATTACTTGTATCCACATAGCAAATGTCATCATATTTGAGATTCACAAAACACATTTTCAGATGAATTCACACAGGACTAATAGAGAGGAAGAGTAACAATTCTTTACACTAAGCTTTTCTATGTAAACTGAATCACTAGCACTGACATACATCATCCACCGTTCATATTTAATTGCAACAAAATCACAACCTTGTATCTAAAAGATCAACCCAAAAAAAATTTACACCAAAACTATTATTCACAATTCTCATGAGTCATGAGACCACAATTAACCACTAAACCCTCAAAATCCAATCCTTAAGCCCTCCTTAAACCCAGTTTGGTCCTCCTCACCGCCTCCGGCCACTGCACTGCGTCGGCGGCCGACGACGCCCCCTGCCGCCCTTGGCCGGGCATGCCGCCACTACTGACGGCGGTGGCGCCACGCAGTTCCAATGCGCGCACACGGCGGCGCTCGCCGGCACGCCGCCGACGCCGATGCCGGTCAAAAAGTTGTCCTGCAAGAAGAGCACCCGCATCCGGCCGTCCTCGGCCGCCGCCGCGATCTCCCGCGGCACCTCACCGGCGAACCTGTTCCCGTTGAGGTACACCGCCGACGCCGGCGCCAGCTCCGGCGGAACGCGCCCGGAGAGCGCGTTGTGGCTGAGGTCCACCGTGGCGCCCGCCGGCACGCGTCCCGCTGGTCGGAGCTCGCCGGAGAACGCGTTCTTGCGGAGCTGGAGGTAGCCAATCCGGAAGGAGAACACCTCGCCGGGCACCTCGCCGGAGAACCAGTTGCCGCCGAGGTCAAGAAACGACAGCCTCGGCAGCCTCCGGAGAACGGCGCCCACGCGGCCGGAGAGCCTGTTCCCGGCGAGGGATAGAAATACCAGCGTCTCTGGCAGCGGCGGAACGCCGCTGGTTAGTCGGTTGTTCCTGAGGTTGAGATGGACCAATGGGGAACTCACCAACTTGGGAATCTCGCCGGAGAGGGAGTTGTGGGAGAGGACGAGCGTCCGCAGGCTCCTGATTAGGAGGAGCGACGGGGGTATCCGACCGGAGAAGGAGTTCTTGCTGAGATCGAAGGTGCGGAGCATGGGGGAGAACGTGGCGGGGAGTTCGCCGGAGAGGAGGTTCCCGGAGAGCGCGAGGAACCGGAGCGACGGGAGCGCCGCCACTGCGGGGCGGAGCTCCCCGGACACGCGCCCGGGGACGAGGGACAGCGAGCTGAGCGCAGAGAGCCGTGAGAGCGCTGTGGAGGGGAACACGCCGGAGAGCCCCGGCGCGCCGGCGCGCGGGTCGCCGAGCGCGAGCGTGACGACGCGGCCGTCGCCCGAGCAAGAAACGCCCGCGAACGCGCAGGGGTCGCCGGTGAAGTCCCACGACGCGAAGAACCGTGACCCGGGCATGTCGGAGAGCGCGCGCCGGATGGCCTGCATCGCCAGGTAGTCCACCGGGTGCAGCGTCGCCCCCACGGGCGCCGCCGCCGCCACAACGAGGACGGCGACGAGCAGCATAAGCGCCCGCGGGCGCCGGGTAGCTCGCGTGGCCACCATGCGTGCAGCACTGAGGCAATGGAAGAGGAGGAGGTGAGGCGGCTGTGGCAATTAAGGAGGCGAGCGAGCTCACTGCTCAACGTGAGGTGGTGGTGTGGTGAGCTCTGAGCTTGGAGGAGAAGGCTATGGGAATGGGAGAGCTATGTGCTTTGATAGGCGTGCGCGCCAGCGGGTTGTGGGTCCCACATTGATGGTTTCCCTCTCACTGACATGGCAATGGGTAGCCTTTTTGGAGCGAGCCGTGCTTGGAAAACCGTGCTGATGGTGGTGGAAGGTGGAGGTGGGAGGTCAATGCGTAGGCGTGTTCGCCTGACAGGTGGGACCCGTCGCGCAGCTCGGTGGAGCTTGTGGAGTAAGCTCTGCTGGTCTCTGCTTTCCTTAAACCCACCGTGCAAGGCAAGACGGACGCCACTCGTGTCACTGACAAATGGGTCCAAACTTGCTCTGGGCCCACATGTCAGATACCAGTGTTCTCTCTCCCGAAGACTGCGTGGTGAGTATTGCGGTGGAAGCCAAACCACAGAACCCGCCTTTAAACAGTACTGCGGCACAAATTACTACCCTACCCATCGACACCTACCCAATGACACGTGGGACCCACGCCACCAGTGCCACACGTGGTATCCTACTGGCTACCCGCCTAGCTGTATTGGACCATGCCACGCTGGCTCCACCCCCACCCTTTGCTCTCCCTCTCCGTTATCGCCGCGTTGGCAGCAGGTACACGTCGGCACGTGCGGACAGTCGCTGCTGTTTGCTCCCCCTCCTTCTGACATGTGGACCCCGCACGAAACCCGGCCCAGGACGGAGAAAAGGGCGCTGCTGTGACAGTTGCACCGGTTCAGAAAACAGAGAAAGAGGTCAAAATAGTGAAGGGCTGTAGCTTAATCAGCGGACTGTGTCACTGCCTGGTGGGTCCCACCGTTCCTGCACGAATCTCCACGCGCCACGCCTGGGGCCCTGATGATTTTTGTTTTACTAGTACTAGCTTTCATGGGGAGGAGTGATCATTAGGATAGATGACACTATGACAATAGCAATTGACGAGAGACAGGCACGAGAAAAAGTGTGAGGATTTGTCACAATTTGGAAGGGGTTTCAGCTTGTTTGGTTGTTGTGCTTTTGGTTTTGCACTAATGATGGGTAGAACGATAGAGACAAAAAGTGTATTAAAAAGCAGCGTGAGGAATCGTGTTTGCTTTACCCTAATGTCCCTGTCAGGTCAGAGTATCTACCTATCTAATGTAGTCTCTTTTTCAAAATATAAAAAACTAGAACCGAATTAAACACAATTACTACCAATCTAGACATAGATTTATAGTGTTAGATTTTGTCTAATTCAATACTTAGATTATTATATTTTTGATGAATGACTACATATAACCTTTTCTTATATTATGGCTGCATTTGAACACGCTTTTTTAAAGATTTTTTACTCGACATTTTTAAAGGTGTGTTTTTTAAAAAGTTTATATAGCTAAGCATATTATCTTTCTAAAGATGATTTTTAACTTCGCATTAGCTAATTCTATCATTTATACTATCAAATAATTTATAGCATTTTTATACACAACCTACATAGCCTGATGTCTCTACATGCATTACATCAGCTAGACTCCAATTAACTCCAAGTTTGACTGATACATCCATGGATGCTGTGACAAATCACAGAGGATAATAGCTCAGGTGTGCCTGCCTTGCCCCATTGTAACTTGAAGCCAACTGCACACAAAGTAACCTCTAAAATCTTGCTGTCTCTAAAAATATATTTTTCCACTGCATTGTTGAAACCACTTGTTTAAACTTTATCTCTTAAAATATTTAATCTATTACGAAATCAATAGTAATAAAAAATTAGTTTATATTAAAATTGACAAAATTATTCTATATTGAAATTAAAAAAATAGTTTACATTAAAATTGGCATTACATAATTGGTTTATATTAAAATTATTTATAACAAAGTGTGGTGAGCGTGTATGTATACTGACGTAGATCATATTACGAAAATTTATGTCTAGAAAATATTTTTTATATGTGTGCAGGTATTAAATGCTAAAAATATATGAAAATCGCTAAAAAATTAGAGGAATTTTGGACAAAAATGAAAAATTTTAATTTCAGAATTTGCTACAACAACGAGCCAAAAGTACGACATGCCGGTTGCACAGTACGGATGCGGCCCAACTAAGAGTGAACTAGCAACGGTGATCAAGCGGGTTAGCGTGGGTTAGCCTAGGCCGAAAGCAAGTTCAGTGCGTTGGGCTAACTAAGCATGCGAGACGAAAGTTAGTAGGCCAATGAGTTGGCCTAGCATGGGCTGTGATATCAGACTAGGCTGGCGATGGAAGTGGACCAACAACACGAAGGTGTTGCATGGACATGCACGATGGGATGTACGACTGACAAACGACCTCGGTATGGTAGTGACTGGAGCGAGTGTGAGCACACACAGGCTCATATAGGTGTGCGGTAACGCATTGATTGATAGGTGGGTCAGCATGGTAGAGGCATGCTGTGAGTGAGCGCGAGCGTGTGTGGTGCAGAAGATCTGAAGGGACATGTGTTAGCTTTGGATTAGCACAGTGGCATGGCAGGCATGTACAAGTAAGATTCTCTATAGAAATGAGTCGGACTCTATGTGTCAGGTGACATGGTGTAATTTAGAGTGTCGATTTCTAATCCGACGGTTAAAAACAGGTTGAGTAGTGATTACGAAATCTCAAGTATATTTAGGTCTTTTCCTTTAGAATTTTCTCATTATTTTTTACCATAAAAAGCTAAAGTTTTAGGGATTTTACATAGAGAAGGGCGAGAGATTTTGATAGAATTTTTATAAGCACAATTTTAATAATAAAGATAAAGCTATGGAATATTAGTGTGTTAATTAATCTATGTTTTTCATCCTTGTGTATGTGTATCTATTGATTTTAGATTAATTTATTTTTTATGATTTAGCTAAAATTTAGCTAGCCTATTTATCTATTATCCTTGGTTAATTATTTTAAGATATCTCATTATTACTTAATTAGTGTTTAATTAATTTTAGTATCTTTTGTTTAGTAATTTTATTCTATTAATATCTTGAGATTCAGAAGTTTGATTAAGATGATTTTAGTTAGGTTTGTTTGTAAATTTTGTTTAGTTTATTTAATAAAATTTTCAAATCAATCGAGGTTATAGATTTACGGTTTCTATCTCTTTAGTGACAACATAGTGTTATGTTCGGAATATGAAAATACAGTTTTTTTGAGTTTTGTAATTAAGGGAAAGTGTTAAATTTTATTTTTTACTTCTGCAATTATTCATCTCCACTTTGATTGTCTGTCTTAGTGTGTGTTTATCCTACATTTATCACGATAATAAAGTAAATAAATTGTCACAATAATCCGATCAATAATCTATCTCAATTAGGATTCTTGTTTTTTTTTCTTGTCCTGTGGCACTAATAATCCATTTACATGTAAACAGAAAAAGTAATGAATCATGCATTGATTTCTGATGGGCTGGATGGTTTTTCAGTAATTTGATTAGACGGCTATGTAATTTTAGTAGTCATAGTAGTATACACTGCCCTTGGCCTCCATGGCTCCATTGCAACTGCTAAACTTTGATTCCTCATAAGATGCCTCTTTGATTTCATATCATAATGCTTTAGACAGTTTTGTAAATATAGCAGCAGTATATTAAGTTGTTTTGTCAATTTTTCAGTAATCTGATTAGATTGTGATGTGAACTTATTAATACCATCTCTTGGCTTTAATTCATTGGAGTAATCGGTAACCATTGGCTCCAGAAGAAATTGCCTGTTTTGTCAGATTGCTTCCAATCAGACGGCTCTCCAAGTGTACTAATACTACTACTGTAGTCATCGTTGTAAGGTGTCCTGACAAAATATTAGGTTATTTTGTCTTTTTTTCAGTAATGTGATTACACTGCATTACTGCTATGTAAACCATTGGTTCTGGAGTAAATGTCTCTTTTGTCAGATTGCTCTCAATTAGAAATAGTAGTAGATTGGTTCTTTAGATGTACTATTACTACTGAAGTCATCTCTGTTATTTCTCATTTTGTCAGCTACTTGCCCAATACTAAGCCAGATCGATCTATCCTACTATCTGCAGCTAGCTACATCGATCTCGTAGTAGTCTTTGCTGTTCCTGCTGTATTTGCCCAAGCATGTGAACAGCACAGACACCCGTACGAAAGACTATAAATTTGCTGTCCTGAGAGGTAGGTTACAAATCGGCAAGACCAAATTAAAGATTCAGAGTTTACAGATTTGCAAGAAGATATATATGCAGTGTAGGTACTATACACTATACTACAGTCCTAGACTACACTGCATGCTCATTTTCTGTTTTCACCAAGAGAGAAGAGAATAGAAGAGAGACGATCTCTGCGTAAGTCTGAACCTGAATCTTCGTCAGTGTTGCTCTTGCTGTGGGCAGTAACAGGATGATCAATCTCTGCAGCATGTGTGCATGATTTTTAGTTAATACAAAACTACCAAAACCAAATTCGATCGGCGCATCGAATCGATCAGTGCTGGTTAATGATTTACTACTACTCTCGTGGCACTGGTATACTGGCTTTTGCTGTTGTTACTGATGCTGCTACTGCTGCCTGCTTGTTCTTGGCAGGCAGTAATAGTAAGAGAGGCAGTAGTATTAAAGATTTCAGGTTCGGGGTTGGGTTTAATGAGCCATGGAATGCGGGGATTTGGGGGAGGGGGGGGGGGAGACTTGAATTCTGTGATTTGGAACAGAAAAGTTTTTAAATTTGAATACATTTGCAGTGAGTTTGAACAAATTCAGAACTTTTTTGGCGGAGGCACATCCTACTTTGATGCACTGGTAGATCCAAAAATTTCAGAAGTTTTGGTCTGAAGTTGTGGGCCAGACATGCGTCAGTTTGGTGGTTAATTTCTCGCCGTGTCCTGATGAGACAAATCGTAGCAATGTGCGTTCCTATGTTGCAGAGATTGCATCGGTTTAATTTGCTTTGGACCAAAATACGTTGGTTAATTAAATGCACAGCGATTAGCTACGGAATGTATGCTTGGATCATGCCTGCAATTAAGCGCATCAAGTAGATCAAATACTACTGTTCTCCGGTCGTAAAGATTAGTTGCTGTGGATTACGCACGTTCCGAGCATGGTTTAACTTGGAGATTAATTTCTTTGTTGAAGTGATTGTTCATTGCCATTTTAAACCTTATTCAATTTTAGCATCGTCAATATTTGATAAGGTAACAAACTAACCAAACATTTATCAAATTTTAGAAATTCTAGAAAATTATACTCTCAAAATTTCCACCAAAATTTGGTAAAAGCTCAAACTAAGCACCACCCAACCTTATTTTTCCTTTCCAAAATTCAACATTACCAAAATAAAGTAAATAAGCCCGAAATGAGCAGTACTGCGAATTAAACATAAGAACAAATTTACTTACCCTTTTCGAAATGACAAAATTTGTGCGAGTTAGATCACAAAATGTCACGTGCATTTCGATCAAAACGGCATACGAAACAGTAAGAAACGTACTACTAATTACTATGAACAGACAGATGTTCTATTTCAGCCGACGTGGTGTCGTCCCATTCGAAGTCGAAGGCGAGCGCCTTGTGCCGCGTCAGATCGTCCAGCTGTCGTCTCGTCGCGGAATCTTGGCCGTTCGTTTCGTGGTCGTGGCGCTCAACGGTGTGATCCATCGCCGTTCTCCTACTAGGCCCCTCGCTCCGTCCATGGCCTTCGTTTCCCTGGAGTATCCGTGTAACCTACACCAACAAACAGATTAATTATATATTTCAAACAATCAATATTAATTTGCATAAATATCGTCAGTTTGGTAACATGTAGAAACAGAGAGTTTAATTATTTCTTCAAAACAAAGAGATTAATTTGCACATTTCAATGTGGTCAAAATTAATTTACTTACAAAACAAAATCAAGATCAATTCTCTACAAATTAAATATCATCAAAACTCTATTCTGTTCTTAGATGACAATAAAAATATAATTTTCGACCTCCACGCTAACTTGGAACATGGTTCTGGGATTCGGACAGAGAGGCTCGAAATTCGGTGAAATTCGTCCATTTTGATAAGGCCTAAAACAACATTTGACTCCCATTTCATCTGAATTTAGTTCAAATTTAGTCAAATTGAAATTTCCGAGGCTCGTCCATTTTGTTGGAGCCCTTTTTTTGCAATTGGATTCCAGAACCCTAACTTCGAATGCAAACGAGATCGAATTTGTACCTGGCTCATCTGGGGCCTGAGCTCCGGCGAGGCGTGGATGCAGAGCCTGGCGGCGCAGGCGACGCTGGCCAGCTGCTCGCCGTCGTAGCGGCCGCCGAGAGCAGGGTCAACCATCATCCTCACCGCCTCGTCGCCGTCGCCGTACAGGAACGGCCTCGCCTGCATGCATGCGCTCACGCGGTCACGCACGCCGCCATGAATGATCACTTGATGGCAATTGGTGCCAAGCATGCACATACACTAGTTAATCAATCAAGATGGAATCGTACGACGTATGCATGAATCACTGCTGCATAACAGCACATCAATGCCATTATTAGTGTCGGTTCAGGGAAATCCAGTGGTTTTTTTGTCCTTAGATCCGCGCTTAGTACTGGTTTTTTTTAAAAAAATCCAACACTTACCAAACAAATATGATTCTTTAAAAACCCGGTATCGGCACCAATCTAAACCGAGTCAAGCCGTCAAAATATTCAAGCCAACTGATTAGTTTTTATTTTTTTTCTCTCACCATCTCTCTTCTCTCACTCTCACTTTCACACGTCTCTCACTCCCTTCTCACTCCTAATCTCTCACTCCCAATCACAATAGGCAGCAGTGATTGGCAAGGTTTAGCAGCGATCGACGTCGTGGCTCAGCTACGCCTCCCTCTCTTCCTATAGTGGTGTTATTGCTTCTTCTCACTTACTTCCTAGCAACACCGACTCCTCCTTGTCACCGTTGTTATCACTCCTCGCTCTTTTTCTAGCAGCACCAAGTCCTTTTTCGCCGCTATTGATCCTTCCCTTCGCCTACTCCTAGTTCTTTTTCTAGCAGCTTCAAGTCCTTCAGATCCATGCACCAAGGGCAAGGACAAGGCTCTCTCATCGTCTCTTCATCAAGCGGTGACACCCTCCCTTAACTAGAACAGACTACTCTATAGTAAGGGCAGCAATGGATATTGATAAATCTTGGACGATGACGATCTCCAGTGGTCTCTTCTTCTTCACGATAAGATGTAGATTTGTGTGATGTTCGTGATAAATTTTGTGATATTCTAAGTAACAGTGATTTAGTTTATGTAATATTTTAGATGAAATTGATGTTGTGATGATTTATAGATAAAATTGATGTTGTGATATTTCTAGATGAAATTGAAATATTGTCTCAAGCCTAGCCTAGAAAAGAGGCGGCATTGGCTTGATCCAGCCTTTTTTTTTTTTTTGCGGACCTCATTTATACGGTTGTTTATCCGGTATTGATACCCTGAACTATCATGTACTATCGGTGTCAAACGTTTTGTGCCGGGTAAAAACCGGCATGTTAGTTACAACATGATAATGATGTTTTCTGTAGTAGTAGATGCAGCTGGGAGAAGAAGCTGGTAGGTTGTTTTGGTAGGTAAGGTGTATAATGATTACGTACGTACCCATGTGAGGAGGCTGAGCTTCTTCTTGGCGTCAATGGCGCGGCGGCCGGTGAGGAGCTCCAGGAGAACGACGCCGTAGGCGAACACGTCCGTCTTCTCGTTGAAGATGCCGTGCGATGTGTACTCCGGCGGCAGGTACCTGCAAATTCATCCGTCCAATCTTTAATTGATTCCTTCAAACACATTGTTTTTTTATATGTAGTACGTCTGTGAAACGAAGTAGCAAAGTCAACTCACTGCGTAAGAATAACAATCAATAGGGCCGTAGATTGGCACGTGAGATAAGAGACCGCATTGGCCCACAAAAAAATGGACTCCAAAGTTTTCACGTTTCAATGCAAGGCAATATGACCTTTTGTTTCATTTTTCAAATTTGCTTTTACTGATTCGGTTAGAATGAATTTGTTTTATTTTGCTCCAGTCTTCGATGATAATTATGACAATCACATATAATTATAGTTTATAAAGACAACGTAAACCGCGTTCTAAGCATTAAAATTTCCATTTTTTCACTTAACAAAGAAAATTGAATCATTGAATTAAAACGTAATTATTTTTCCTACCCAAGTCAGAGCGTGACCATCACTAACGCAATTCACTTTTTTTGTTTATTGAAATTTTCTAAACATAAGGTCTCATTTTGTGTTTCAAACATGGCTTCCAATTGTTAGATACAGCGTGACAATCAAATTCAAAACAATTGCATCTGAATTTAAACGTGCATGGTGATTCAACATACCCAAATGTGCCTTCGAAGGTGGTCACTTGGTAATGCGTCATACTGGCCGGCAGCCATTTCGCAAGCCCAAAATCACATATCTGAGAATTAAACCAAACAAACGAAATCAACTAAACTTCAAAAAAAAAATAAACAAAATTACTTGTCCTTACCATTAAATTTGAAAATTTATGAACTAAAATTTTATTTTTTTTTCATGCAATTCACGCAAAGTAATTTTTACTACCATTGGCTCGTAGTCGTCTTTGAGCAGGATGTTCGCCGGCTTGATGTCGCGGTGGACGATCCGCCGCGCGCACCTCTCGTGGAGGTACTCCAGCCCGCGGGAGGCGCCGACGGCCACCCTGAACCTCGCCTCCCACGGCATCGCCTCCTCGACGGCGCCGTGCAGCCTCCCGGAGAGGCAGCCGAGGCGGGAGAAAGGGAACACCAGGTGCTCGCCGCCGTCCACGCCGACGCCGACCAGCCTCGCGACGTTGGGGTGGCTCAGGCTCACGATGTGGCCCAGCTCCGCCAGGAAGCTCTCCACCCGGCCGTCCCTGTCCGGCGCCGCTGCCGTCGAGAGCCGCTTCACCGCCACCAGCTCGCCGTCGGGAAGGCAACCGCGGTACACCTTCGCGTGGCCTCCTCTTCCGACGACGTTCTCTGCATGCATCCGCGCATGCTTGATCAGTTCTCGATCGACTTCGATCTCGCTATGTTAATGAAGATGGCCGCGGCGCGGCGACCGGTGGCCACCTTTGCAGAAGTTACGGGTGGCCTTCTTGAGCTCGGAGAGGGAGAAGGTGCGGAGGGGCGGCCTGAGGGCGCAAGCCTGGTTGGCGTCGGCCGGCGCCGCCGTGGCGCTCTGCCACTGCCACGCGCCGCTCCGGATGCTGAAGCGACGCAGAGTCGATGACATCGTCGGCGCCAGCGACGGGAGCCGGCGCAAGGTCCTCGACCTCCACGCCTCGGCTACGCCCCTCCACGGCTGCCTCTCTTGCCGCGAAGGAGGCGTGCACGGCTCGTCGTCGTACGAGCTGCTGCTGCTGTCCGTCGTCGTCGTCGTGGCCGTTGTGCTGTCGCCGTCGAGGACGCTTCTCAGTGACGCCGCGTCGTCGCTGCTCCGCCTCGACGACTTGCCGGAGCGACTTTTCTTGTTCGAGATATCACTGATCATATTTCCATCAGATTTTTTGATCTATCATAAGCAGAGAGATGACACAAATTAACCAATTAAACGGGATTTAATTTACAAAAGCAAAAACAAAAATCTTTACCAGTTGACACATGGAGAGACGCCACCCTGCGACTCCATCTCGGTCGATAAAATTCCGGCTAATTAATCTGCCATCATGGGTTGCAGTTCAGCAGTAATTCTCATTGATCCATGCATTTGATTCCCCTTGTTCCTCGTCTTCATGCAAGAAAAAAATGTTCTTCTTTGCTTTTTGTTTATTGTTTTTGTTTCTGAAAATGACGATCTTTGTTTTGGAGTGGTCGTGCATGAGGGATCGAGTTGTTTTGGGCCTTCAAATTTTGGCGCGATATCTACGCGAGGCCTCTTCTTCAAGTTGGATAATGAGCTGGAGTTTCAGCCCAGTTGCAAACATAGAAATTTTACAGGAACATTCAGTTCAACTTTCATATGAACACACAAATTTCCACACGTTTCAAACGGGGCCTCAGCCTCATAGGTTAACAAAAAAAAATTTTTAGACAAACTAAAAGTATTTGGGGTTAGATAACCCTGTTGTTTAAGGTGAGCTGTTATCCACGACATTATAGTATTGTATTTGTTGAATTTCATCTGCTCTTCATTTGGTAGCTTGGTAGACTACATGCAAAATTGACTAATTTCAGTGAGATTGCATTAATCTTATGTCTCTAAAAAAATTACATTATTCTTGTTACTAGTTGCTGCTTCTGATGTAGAAATATATGTCCCAATGATTCTTCTGAGATGGGCTGATGATCTGGGCCTGCCAAATCGTCGTTAAAAAAACGAAGTACGAACATTGCTCAAACAAAACAAATTCCCGACTCATATCTGACTCAGACTCGACAAGATTCTTTCAAACTCGATCTTAATTATATAGTAAAAAACTCATCAGCACCTACCATTAGCAGCAGCAGCAGATGACAGAAGTGTTGTACATATGCATCAACGTGATCACATTTCAACAATGATCGATACACCAAGATGCATCCCCAAATAGCTTGGGGATACTACTTGGGTATAGTATATACCATCTCCATTGTTCTTGCCATGTTTGTTTCCTGTTGATCTCTTTGTTTGCATGAGCTGTCCATTGGTAAATTACTCATCAGACAGCTCCAGATCCATGTGGATAATCAAGTGTATACTTTGTTTATGCCTTGATGACAAAAACTACCCATGTTCTCCCAGCAAAGAGAAAAACCAACCCTAATTGTAAATTTGAACTTTGTCTCGAGTTCCATATTACTATGTCCATCAAATCAGGCATGGACTTGCAGTTCGTAAATTAAAGTTGTCAACATTGATAGCTGCTACAATCATAAGCCTTAACAAGAGCATGGGAATGATAAGAGGGAAGTATCCTTTGGAGACTATACTTTATTATCACTTTTATTTATTTGTCATGTGGATATGGTGCATAATATGATAAATGAGGCCATATTTGTTTGTATCCTTATGTCAGACCTAGTTATCGTAAATCTGCATTGTGGGACTAAATTCGTTATGCGGACATTTAATTAGGTAAATACCCAACAAAAAATATTGTTCTTCTACAACATGTTTCACAAGGAACAGTACTTGTATGCCACTCCATTCCTCAATGTTATGTGGATCTGAACTCACATGTCACATAGACAACTGGAGAACATTTCGCAAATAATTCAGCCGCAATCCTTTTCTTTCTACACCATAGCGTATTTCTTGCCCTCACTGATTCTGCCTTTTTTTATGACATGATTGGATATAAGCCACAAAGGTCCAGATCTGGCAACTGGTAGAGAATTCTAAATTTCTAAACAAAGCAAGGGTCCAGCTTGTGCCATCCATCTCCCTATAAAATTGGAAACCTTTAATACCCACGGAACACATGCATAAGCATAAAGGTTAAGCACTCTGATCACTCGTTGCATGCACAATTAAATCGTACGTACACAGTTGCTTAGTATATATGCAGCTTAGCAGCAGAGCTGAAGGTTGTAGCTTCAGTTCAAGCAAGAACTGAACTTTGTAGTTTAGCATCAGTTAGCAGCTAAGGCCATCGCCATGGGAGCTTCCAGCTGTGCAAGCGAGCCCCTCCTTCCCCGGCCCGGCGGCGAGGGGTCGCTGTCCATGGTCATCGCCAGCACCGGCGTCGCTGTGCTCGGCTCCTTCGTCTTCGGCGTCTCGGTAAGTTCATTGCTAACATTTCATATCCACAAAAGCAGAGACCAGAATAGGATTGAAGAACATTTCTGAAAGTTTATTTAGATAGTGGAGATTTCATTCAGAAAATACTTCTGAATTAGAAAATGCATGACATGTATGATGGTCTTGCAGATTGGCTACTCAGCACCAACTCAGTCCAAGATCAGAGAGGATCTTCAGCTCTCACTCTCCGAGGTGCCGAATAATTCGCTACTTGACTCAAATAGTATTTCTAAAAATTATGGCAATGCCATTCTCAACAGAAGTTCTACTCTTGTACAAGTTTCCGAAAAAGAGGAGGATAATGTCATTCTCAGTTCCTGATCATGCTGTCCTGCTATTCTCCGCAGTACTCGGTTTTTGGATCAATAATAACGATTGGGGCAATGATAGGAGCAGTTGCAAGTGGGCACCTTGCTGACATTGCCGGAAGAAAAGGGGTATCTACAAGCCTAAATAATCATTTATCTATTGAAATTTTCGTGAGAATGCATCAAGAGTTACATAATTCATTAACCAAAAAGTTTTGTGATTGGAGCAGGCAATGAGGACTTCTGCACTTGTTTGCATTGTCGGATGGCTTGCAATCTTCTTTGCACAAGTAGGTTTTTTCGTCTTATGTTGTACATAACTCAGACTGTCATGCAACTGCTAACTGAACTAACAACTTTTCAGAGTGCCGTTTCACTTGATTTTGGGAGATTCTGCACGGGATTTGGAGTAGGAGTATTTTCATATGTGGTATGAATGATCAGTCAAGGACATCACTTACTGACTGATACTGTTCAGTGAAGCATTAGAAAGATTAATCTTTGAGACATTACAGATATTGTTTAGCTTCACTGACAGGCGCTCTTGTAACTGAACAGGTACCGGTTTTCATAGCGGAAATAGCTCCGAAAGCTCTTCGCGGGGGGCTTACAACACTGAACCAAGTAATTTTCTCTTAACAGAAAATAAATAAACTGAAAGTTTGAAACACTTTCAGAAAGATTTATCAAATTGATGTTTGAACTGCAGTTGCTGGTATGCACTGGTTTATCTGTTACTTATATTGTCGGTACAATGGTGACATGGCGCATGTTGGTTATAGCAGGTATATTCATACTTTCATAGAAAAAATCTCACACTATCAGCTGGTCAAGTGGAGCTTCAATAATGTTGTGTTAATTTTTGTTTTGGCATGTACACAGGACTTGTTCCCTCCATAATTCTCATAGTTGGTCTGTTCTTCATTCCTGAATCTCCTCGGTGGTTGGTAATGTGCTGAAAACATAATTAGATTTGATTCTGCATTTCCATCGTAACAATTCAGCACCAAATCAAAAATCACAGGCGAAGGTTGGAAGGCAAAAGGAGTTTGAAATAGCACTCCAATGCCTCCGCGGGAAAGATGCGGATGTATCCCTTGAAGCTGCAGAAATCAAGGTTCGACAACGTTAACAGTATATTTTCAGATACAATTATGGCGCATAAAATTGTGATTGTTATTTATAATTACTCAATATATGCAGGAATTCATTGGGACTATTGAAAACCTTCCAAAGGCTGGAGTTCAGGATCTTTTCAACAGAGCATACGCCCGTCCTGTCATTGTTGGTGTTGGCCTGATGGTGTTCCAACAATTTGTAGGAATTAATGGAATCCTATTCTATGCTAGTGAAACTTTTGTATCAGCTGGTAAAGTCACAATTTCGCACTTCGGAACACTTGATTTTTTTCAGTTTCAGTGACATGAGACTGAACTGTTACTACATTATTGCAGGGTTTGCTTCAGGAGACCTAGGAACAATCTTGATGGGATGCATCCAGGTGAAAATAATAGACATGTTCAGACTTTGATCAACATTTACTTAATTTCAGTAAAAGTTTTGACTGTGTACCACTCATAATAGGCGCCGATCACAGCTGTTGGAGCGTTACTGATGGACAGAAGCGGGAGAAGACCACTGTTGTTGGTAAGTATAGTACACTGCAATTTTCAGCACTTGGGAACCGTTACTGCAGAAACTACTGAGAAAACTTTAACCATTTCCTTTTATTTCTCTTCAGATTTCAACATCAGGACTCCTAATTGGCTCTCTCATGTCAGCGATATCCTTCTACCTAAAGGTAATATTACCTAGTTGTAATCTTGTATTGTCTCTCAATCCTTACCCCGATTTTCCTCCTTTTTTAGAGAGAATTGCAACCATTTTCCTTGAGTTACGTAATATAAATTGAACATTGTTCTTTGGTTTAGATTCATGGGCTTTTCTTGGAGCAAGTACCTGTCATCGCACTCACTGGCATATTGGTATACCTAAAAATTCTTCATCCTGTTCGATCAACTCGAAAATTTATCCGGAGTTCCGTTCATGCTAAAAACGCTTTTCTTAACTGAAACAGGTGTACATTGCTAGCTATTCGATAGGAATGGGGGCAGTCCCTTGGGTCATAATGTCAGAGGTAGAGGGCCAACATTCAACTACCAAATTCGAGTTTTATACGAATTCAGTGCGAGTGTGTAAGTTTATTTGTATTGGATGCAGATATTCCCCATAAACATAAAAGGAATCGGTGGAAGCTTTGTGACTCTGGTGAACTGGTCCGGTTCATGGGCAGTCTCTTTTGCCTTCAATTTCTTCATGAGCTGGAGTTCTTCAGGTTAGCCAAATCTCCAGTCATGTTTAGTTCTTCATTAGCCCTGTCTTAGGTTCTACTTGCTGAGAATAGTTTCAGAAACATGTACGTATAGGATTGCTAGGTGTTGTTGAAAAGGCTATAACTATTCAAAGGGTACAAACAAATAAATTAACTATTATAAAGTTAAAAAATAGATTTAGATCAGTTCTCTAATAAATTCACGTATACAAATTTTTTACAAAAATCGCAACATTTAGAAACTTGAAAAACGTGTGCATTAATCCATTCTTACATTCCTTAAAAGAGAACGCGCCCGTAGGTTAATAATGCTAACAACGTTTTCAAGTTGTCCGTTGAGTGTCACATACAGATAAAATCACATTCTGGTATGTGTGCTAACTTATGGTTCGTGCAGGAACGTTCTTCCTTTTCGCAGTAGTTTGCGCCGTGGCCACTGTGTTCATTGTGAAGGTCGTGCCAGAGACAAAAGGCAAAACTCTGGAGGAGATTCAGGCCTCAATGAATAATAGCACATAGTTGCCAAAGGTGAAACAAGAAGCAGCCACAAGTTGTTTCAGAAAGAGAACGATATTTTCTGCTCTGTAATAGAATTCAGTTTCCCTGCTGTAACCAGCCAGTTCATTCTTTCAAACAATGCAACAGAAATATAGTAAAATAAAAGGCTGAGATCAATAGATTTTGAGCTCTTTTTACGTGACATAGCTATCGTTTTCTCCTTTTCTGATGGGAGAATGAAAAACACAATTACAGCTGGTACTTTCTATTCAGTGAATGAATTACAAATGATACCTGACCACACAGAAGGTGGGTTAAGCCATGTTTGCAAAACTAGATTTGATCAGCTGGCGGATACACCCATCAAAAGTATATACACCATCCTGCATGTACAAGTAGAACATAGAAAATTGTCACACCATAGCGAAATACCAAACTCAACAAATGATGAGATGTTGAGATTATCAGATCAACCACGAAGAAACAGAGACAAGATATAATGCTTTTGAACATGACTCCCAGAAACAGTGGTTTAGTTTATTTCAATAAATAAAGATAAAGAAATCATGGGGAAATGCAATTTTCCCTATTCCCTGAAACATCACCCTATGTTGGGCCATACAACCACACTTTTCCTAAAAAAATTTAATTTATGTTACATGTTTTGAAAATGTAAATAATGCAAAGGACTAGTCTTACTGATTCCTTTGAGTACAGGAGATATCACTCAAATGGTTGTTACAACAAAATTGTAACATCAGCCCTTTAGCCATCAGCATGTAACTGCTCTTCCTCCAACTCCATTTTACATAGGTAAAATTCTCTCTCAAAAAGCAGGAATTCCTGAGTAAATAATCAAATAACGTTTTTGATCACATCAGGAAGTTCACAGGTAATTTACTGAACAAATAAAAAAACATAACACTAACCTGCAACTGCTGTTGGCTGAACAAATGCATTATTCCAGACTCCGATGAAGCAACCAACTCGATGAGCTTATCACAATGATCTAGAGAATCACCTGCTTCAGATAGAGCAATGGATGCCTGAAAAATAATAAGAAAAATATATTAATACATCAGCTATATACAAGCAGCACGGTAGCAATCATTTCATCTGCAACTTAATGTACTTGTATACATACAATTCATCTACTACATCACCTGCATAGATCGTAGAATAGTTTCTGGCAAGCAGCATCTCCGACAAAGCCCACGAATGATGTATGCAGCAGTACTTTCTACTGAACCATGACCGAAAGAATACCAAGCATCAAGTCGTGATATTTCCATTGAAACTCCAGGTTGAAATCGATTGAGTTCACCTGCCATAATGAATTATTGTCACAAATATTACAGACTTCCAAATCACAGTATCATAAAGTGTGGATAAAGGATACCTTTGAACCCAGCAGCCATAATTGCAGCAAGAAGACCTCCATCATTGGCTTCATGACGCCCAAAACCATCACCTTCTACTGCTAGGCAGCGCAGAGAAACTTGAATACAGTAAGGATCTTTAGATGAAACATTCACATCCACCTGTTCCATGGATTAGTCAGAAACTGCAGCACAAACTTAGCTAAACAGTAAGTGTAAGTTATAATGCAAATAAGCTCTGAACATTAAGCAGTCCTTATTAAAGACAATTTACAATAAACAATGAACATGGACTAACATTTCATCTTTCTATGCTCAAGAATAAATCTAGGCGTAAGTTTGGGCAAAGTGGTGGAACCAACCTTCAATTGGCGATGCAACACTTCTGCTTCACTAACAGTAGAGTAGAGTGCACTTGTCAAAGCTGTGCATGATGTTGCATCTGGCAGCATGCACTCCCCAGAAAGTAGACAGAGTATTGCAGTTGCATGTAACTCAAGAAAAACATGTTCTGAGGGCTCGATTGGACTACTCTCAACAGCATTTAACCATGGAATATCTTCCCCTGGTTATGAATGATATGAGCATAAAAGAAGTGGTAAGAAAGTTGAATATATAGTTCCATATGCTATAAGAAATTTTTTGAGAAGCATATTTGCAGACTACCATATCATGTCAACACAACTGGTCAGCAACTTACTGCATAATAACAAGAATGCCAACTCCAGCGTTTCTTTCGCTGCAGCAACAGCTTGACTCTTTTCTTCCGCCGAAAGCATTTCAGGAGAAATAGACGCATTCGCCATCTCAAATTTAAGCCAACTCCGGTAAGTAGCATCCAGGGAGTAATATTCATGCTGTTTGAACATACAGTAGCACTTACTTGGTCAAGAAAACTAACAAGATTCATTAAATAAAACTATCATTTCTAACATAACCAATAGATGCAAATCAGGAGAAAAGGAGACATCTTACCCAATCTTCAAACTCCTGTAAGTTATCAGATACCTCTGGATCTTCGAGTGAAATTAAATTTTCCTTTTGTTTCAATGGTTCGGCCAGGATGGCAAGCAACTTGTGTGGTCCTACTGGTAGCTCAGGAACTCTCCTCATTGATATCAGGGAAAACTCTCTGAATAATGTGTTGCTGATGGAGGAAAGAGATAAATTCCATGGACAAAGGAAAAAGATAAATAAATACCACTTCACAAACATGCAGTGCAACAATGAATATACATATGGAATGAAACAAAAGAGGGTTCCAAATTTAATCTGGCACAAAAATCGAACAATCAGCTACCTGTGCATCAATGCTCGCATCAGAAGCTTTCCACTGATCATCTGAAATTCTGGAATTGAGGATGGAGGTGTGAAGCAAAGCCATTGAATGACCATTGCTTTCTGGAGTGCTTGCAAGTGATGCCTTTCTGCAACATCAGAAAGATCTTCAAACTTAATGGGTTTTGGTTCACGAGATCTTGAAAGAACCCTGGAGTAAATTGAAATTTTGGTTACAACATATCCATGAAAATACATAAGCTAAACATCATCAAAAGTGCATTTCATTGCTGTATGTATCCCATGAATCACCAAACCTCTCAATGATCTCTTCAAGAGAAGCCTTCGATGCATCTCCAGATGAGAATGGCAAATACTCCACAGCAGACAGGAAGAGCTTGTACATAGCATGCAAGCTGTTGCCAGGAAAAAAATGAGGCCATTTAACCAAAATCTTGCAACTTGCAATGGCAGTCAGTGAAATAAAGTATCAAATCTAACAAGATTGAGAATATTTTAACATGAAACAAGGAAATTACAGTATACTGATGGTTTCCCCTTGTAAGGTTCCTTCCATAAAACCAGATACATACCAAGACTAATATACAGTTGCTACTCGAGTCTTGACACTACTGTATTGTTCATCCTATAGTTACATGCTTAAGAGAAACTCAAAACTGTACAGGATTGGGAAAAAAAGATCAAGCTGATAAATCTTGTAGTATATATCAAAACCATATTCTTTCAGGCCAATATCACATAAGATTTTATCAAGATATGTATGGAGGACTGAAATACTGTTGTTGATTTTAATAATAGCCTTCAATAAAAAAAACTATGTCAAGAACAGAGATGAGCAGCTTAGAACATATAGGTAAATTACCCCCAAACTGTAGAAAAGTATATTGTAAATATGTGATAATAATACCTGCTATTTAACCTTAGCTCCATCATTTCAACAAACAACTCAATGCAAAGGTCACATTCAAGCTGAGAAGCATATACTCCAACCAATTCCTCTTGCTGCTCTGAAAACAAATACCTCACGTACCTGGAATAAATCAATGACTTTTTCTGATCACGAATAAATGAAGTAAATGAAGACAAGGTAAAAATAGAACACTTGAGACATGAGAACACAAGTCAACTAAGGTAAGATAAAATCCTTGGTTTAACCGTTAGATAAGACAGTAGAAGGCTAGAAGCAATGGATGTAAAGCACTAAATGCTAATAAACACAATTAATATCTAAGGTTGACCAAATGGATATCAAGTAACAACAATACAATTTCAGTAACTCCAGGCAGTATAAATTGCAGTGCATTTCAACAATACTTACATGTTGATGATGAGATCACCAACAGCAACTAGCTTTTCCTCAAACTCATCTTCCATTTCATCACTGAAAAGGTATCTTAGAAAAAGAACAATATGTGCGCTGAAGCGTATCATATCGGGATCATCACGGGGCCTAAATGAACAGAGAAGTCATTTGTGATAAAATGAACACATCGGGAAAGTATTTGGAAACCATCTCTTGTGAAATCATGAAGGACATACCTCAATATGTTTTGGTCGTCTTCAGACGGTGACACCCATGACCATAAAAGGTCAAGAAGACGAGCTATATTTCCACTCATGAGATTCATCTACCAAATAAAAATATGGGAAGTGGCCATTAGAGTGGTTAAACAACTTGCTACATTCACTATTGTCATGGATGACTATGCAAAGAGTGTGGCATTCTTGAACTTGTCCATATATTCCATTTAACACGATGAGAAAATGATTTTTTGTGAAGAATTGAGTCATGGAAAATGAAACATAAAAATTTGGTCAAGTGGGAGAAATGGACGACAAATATAATATTGAAATGCTTGGAATTTAAGAACCATAGACAACTACAAATTTAAAATGTTAACTGAACTAGTCTACAACTGGCTTTAGCAAGTAAATACAGATGAGCTGCTCCCAGTTTAGATCATTCTAATGAAAAAATAGTTCATCTAATTTATTTCTGGCACACCACATTAGACAAACCAAGCTGAGAATGCATAAAAAAAAGGTGATAGGTAGTTTGCTGTTCTTGTGAGTGCATCTTACTTCGATTTGTCGATGCTGCTCTCGGCATGCTCGAGAAACAGTTTCATGGACAAGGTCGCTGCATCACAAGAACGACAGACATATAAGGAGGCAAAAGAGGATTGATAGAAATTCTATGTAATGCAATGTTAATACCTTGAGTGGAGTTTCTGCAGAAGCGCAGCTATATCACGGGGTTGCTGATCAAGAACACTGTGTGGCCAACTTTCTGGGCCAGCTGAGCTCAACATAGGTTGGGTTCCATTCATCTCATCATCAAACTGTTTTTCTTCTGGTCTACTGGTTTGGTACTGAGACAATACTAGATCCACTTGAACATTTAACCAGGATTTTGTCATTGCCCAACAAGCTGACTAGAAAATGGGAGAAAAAATGGCACATCATATGGAGGCGGCACATCAGAAGTCAAGGAAAGAATTACTTCAAATGAAATCAAACTCAAAATGGTTGCATGAGCTGAATAAACAGCATACCTCCCAGTCAATACAGATCGGCAAGATACGCTTTAAGTTACTGCATTGTAAAGCATATACAGCCATCTCATAGCGGCCACCATCTTGTTCAGCAATTTTCTATATAAGTATAATCAATTTCAGAGTTAGGCTTGCAAAGCATTATGTGCTGGCTACACAAAAGTGAAATGAATTTGAAAAAAAGAAAAACAATTGCAGAGCTAAATTAACTGACAGCACAACAAAGCATAGATCAAAAACAAGAGCATGTTTAACCTCTGAAGCACAATATGAAGCCCATTTCCAAAGACACCACTGCCGTCCAATACCACTTTCCAATTCGATTGCTTGCAGTGTTCTAGACTTTCCATTCTTCAGCATGGCCTCCAAGGAAGGTGATAAATCTATGCCACCAAAGGGGCAAAGAGTCGCAGCTCTCCATGCCTGAAAACATACTCAAGGATCAACGCATGACCAAGAAAAGTAGAAAGATATGAGTACATTATAAGAAACACATGGGCTACAACTAGCTGGCCTACCTGACCAGCAGACCGACACAGTTCAGATGCTTCTTCTAACCTTCCTGCTCTCAAGAGAGTCCAGATGTCCTCTAAAAGCAATTCATCTTGCTTCTGCTCCCACACAAAGAAAAGGGTCAACCATTACGACTTCATTAGAGATGCTAAAGAAAATGACTACTGAAGCAGCTTTATTTTCTAAATAGACACACAGCGCTGCTAACCCAGTGTTTTCTATTGAGTATAGTTAATAGATAAAACGAAATGTTAGAAACTAGAGATATCCAGGACCTGCTATGCTATAATGAACTTAGGGAGGTCTCACATGCTATGTTGTACTACTATTCAAACAAGGAAAACAATATGTAATGAATGATTCTGGTAAAATCAAATGTACCAACTACAATTTAACTTATGATACTTCAGTAACCTACCATGTCATCAGGAAGAAGTTGAGCTCCTTCACGAGTTGGAGCATCAAAATCCACATGCTTCACTATGGCAATGTCATTGTTTTTTCTCTTTAAGTACCTCTGTGTACGATGCCAAACACCAGAACTTGGTAGATATGATCCAACATGAGATCCTCTCACCTACATGGCATAAAGCAGGATATTCTATTCCATGTCAATTATGTGGCACTACACAATTTCAACCAAATTCTAAGCGGAAAATGAAGAACACAGAAGTGAAGTCTTAAAAAATTAACAAGCCACTTGTACCTTGTTCTCCAAATCAAGAGTTTCAGAAGCAAGACTCTCAAGCCAAAGTACAATCCGCAAACATAATTGTGCTGTAAGGTCTGTTGCAACAAAGCAGCAAGCCTCTTGATGGGAAGTAGTTGGTGCCTATCAACAAAGATAATGCAGACCTTAGGTGATTTTACATATCTGACTTTGAAGGAACTAAATACATAGCAGCTATATATGTCTCTTACCAGAAACACCTCTCCAGGAAGCTCCTCGTTTCCTGTCATGTAGCAGATGAAATTTCATGGAGGGCACAATGAAATGATTACCTAGAGAATATTGCTCTATGGTTTCCATTACTGCAAGGGATAAAAGGCTCTACAGAACAATATAGTTAAGTAATTGAAACTATTACCTTTCCCATAGAGGTACCAAAGAAGTGACCAAGAAGCAGCTTCATCCAGTAATAATTGTGCTTTTTGCTGCATAAGTCTATCCTCCACCATGTGAAGCTTTCCTGTGCCAGCAGACCTAAATATTGGATGGCATTGCCCAGATATCAAAGAATAGGCATCAGAGCTAGATAAAAGTAGTCATGTTTGCAACTGTCAGAATTTAATACAGTATTTGGAGTAATCATGCACAAGATTTATCCGTATGGCACGATGCATAGGATAGCAGGAAAGTGTTGAATAGCAAAGAGTTATATCTAAGAGCCTGTGACTGGTGACAACTGACAGAAGCTAGCAGCTCATAGGAAGCTATATACAAATACAATTGAACATGGTATGAATGCAAAGCAATAGAAAACCTTATTGACTCTGAAGCATTTCGACATGTACTCTCAAATTGTAAAATCACATCTGGGAAGGGCATCAATCCTGCAAGAACAATCACTCATCAGAAGTAATTAACCCCTTTAAAGTGAAATCAACCATTAACTGGAAGGAAAGATAAAAAGGAGCTACTTTGAGTTGTGCAAAGCAAGGATATAGCTAGCAAATATGTATTTCTAAATTTAAATTTCTGATCACATACAAAATGCCAGCTTCTGCTGCCGCTGATAATGTTAACCATTTATTTGGCTATAGCATTGTACAGGAAGTGTTTCTATTGTAAAGTGAAAAGGCACATTTTTAAAAGTAAATTGAGTAGCTTATAGAAGAGCCTAGTTTCTTTTTTGATTGATCAGATTAAAATTAACAAACAAATGCAATGGCATGGAGTGAAAATTAGAGAGAAAATGGTGTAAATAAAGCTCGGAAACTACAGTCTATCAGGCATCAAAAAGACATCCAAGAAAAACACGAGTAAAGAACACATGAGTAAAAAATGGTGTAAATAAAGCTTGCGTTCTCTTTCTCTAATCTTAATAAAAGTCAATCTGAGTAAGACAAAAGGACAGGCTTTCGAGAATCTGTATCAGTACAAAAGGAGAGAAGGACATCTATAGAATAGCTAGGGTTCGTGATAGAAAGACGAGAGATTTTAATCAAATTAAGTGTATAAAGGATAAGAGGAAACAACTCTTGTTGAAAGAGAATGAGATTAGACATAGATGGCAAGAGTATTTTGATAATTTGTTCAATGGTGCAAACAATGATATCACCGTTTAGTTAGACGACTCTTTAGATGATACTAATAAGAGTTTTATACGGAGGATATAAAAATCTGAGGTTAGAGAAGCTTTAAAAATGATGAAAGGGAGTAAGGCGATGGGCCCTAATAGCATTTCAATCAAGGTGTGGAGATGTTTCGAGTATAAAGCTATAGTATAACTAGCCAAGTTGTTCAGCAATATTTTTCAATTGAACACGATGCCTGAAAAGTGGAGCAGAAGTATATTGCTACCAATCTATAAGAACAAGGAAGATATCCAAAGTTGTACTAATTACCGAAAAATTAAGTTAATAAGCCACACTATGAAACTATGAGAGAGAGCTATCAAACACCGTTTAAGAGAACCAATACGGATCTCTATAAACCAATTTGGTTTCATATCTGGAAGATCAATATATAAGCAATTTTTTTAATAAGACAAGTTATGAAGCGGTTTAGAGAACAGAAGAGAACCTGCATATGGTTTTTATTAACTTAAAAAAGGTTTATGACAAGATACCAAAAAATGTTATACGGTGAGTTTTAGATAAACATAAAGTCTCAACAAAGTATATCACTCTCATCAAAGATATATACAACAATGATGTGACTAGTGTTCAAACAAATGATGATAACACATGTTACTTTCCGATTAAAATAGGACTACATTAGAGATCAGACTTAAGCCCATGATTTTTTGAATTGGTAATAGATGAGGTTACAAGAAACATACAAGGAGATATTCCTTGGTATATACTTTTTACAGATGATGTAGTGTTAATTGATGAAGGCCGCGTAGGAGTAAATAAGAAACTAGAGTTGTGGCGGTAGACTCTTGAGTCCAAAGGTTTTAGAATAAGCAAAACTAAAACTAAATACTTTGAGGTGTGACTTTGACACTATCGCACACGAGGAGAGAGATGTAAGTTTAAGAGGACAAGTAATACATAAGAATAATTTTCAATATCTAAAATCAATGCTACAGATGGATGGGGATATTGATGCAAACGTTAGCTATAGAATCAAAGCGGGCTGGTTGAAATGACGCCAAGCATCTGATATTTTCTGTGATAAGAGAGTACCGCAAAAGTTAAAAATCAAGTTATCTGTGCTATGCTATATGAGACAGAATGTTCAACTAAAAAAGAAGTCATGTTCAACAGCTGAGTGTTAAAGAAATATGTATGCTACATTGGATTTATGATCATACAAGAATAAATCGAATCTAAAACGAGAATATATGTGATCGACTAAGGGTAGCACCAATTAAAAAAAAAGCTTGTCTAACATCGGTTGAGATGGTTTGACCATATCCAAAGAAAACCCTAAGAGACGACAGTATATTATAGAATCTTAAGTCAAGATAATAATATGAAGAGAAATAAAGTAATACCAAAATTAACATAGAAAGATAATAAAAAGAGACTTAAAAGAGTGGGATATATCCGAAAATTTGTATTTGAATAGGAATACTTGGAAAACAACTATTGATGTAACTGAACAGTATTTAGAGTTTCTGATTTCAACTCTAGCATATCCCAATTTATTTTAGACTGAAAGGCTATATTAAGTTGAGTTGAGGTTCATGCCGGCCCAGCGAAAAAAACACATGAGTAAAGGCAACAGCCTATGCCAAAATAGATACAGAATAGTTCATAAGAAGCTTGCTATCCGTACTAGATTGCTATACCAACCTTGGATTGCAGAATCAAGGAGAGATGCAAAAATTGTAGAAGTTGTTTCTCCTTCCTGTGGCATATCATCCTCCAGCTTGACTGATTTTAATGTGGACCACACCGCCTGCCTACCTGAACTGAAACCTGCATCTGAGGCATCCAATGATGTCCTTCTTTTTGCTGATCCAAACAGCTTAGATCCATCCAGGCCATCAAAATCAGAAATATCAGCAGCCTCCTGCTTGATTTCTTCAAGGAGTAGACCAGCGTTGGGCCGCCTCTGTATGCTGTTTCCATCACAGAACAGCCTTGCTTCTGAAAATTTGGAGACCGCAGTCCCCGACAGCGGAGAGGCATTTGAAGAAGATAACCTCTTTCTGTTTGAAGTATAAGGGAAAGCAAAATAATCAGCTAGTATAGTAGCCACCCCCAGTAAAAGTAACAGGTTCTCACCATTTTATGCAACTACATTACATTTCCTCTTTTCTGCGACTTTAACTACAGAAAGTACTCAACCATACACAAAGAGAACTCAGTGAAGAAATATAAGCTAGAGTACTGATCGACTAATCATATCCTGGCTTAGAACATAACTAGTTTTGCACAGATCTTTGCGAGTACAGCCCGCTTGGGCATGGAGCACTGTAAGGCAAAACAAAGCTGATTCATGTGCTCGACAATAGACCATATCCTCACGGGAAAAACACTAGATGGGTCTCAGGTTTGGTTGATTACTTGATTATTGATTTGGTCAATTCCCACTTCCCAGCCGCAAAAAGACCAAGACTGTTCTAAGGCATGCCTTGTGATTCATCCAATTAAATGATCAGATAAAAAGCAGAAGTACTAAAGGATTTTTGCAAAACAAAGAAAATGCCACATTTGTTCAAACAAAATGGCCATTTTGAAGTGCCACAAGCTGAGGCTAGCAGTAATTAGCATCTGAGTCTGACCAGAGGGAATGAGCTACTAATGTTCTGCGACGAAACCAACAGCTTGAATACCTTGTTATCAAGCGCAACCACAGCACATCTAATCCCCACATACCGAGCAATTCATCTCCCCTCCAGTCAATTTACTTCCATTTCACCAACTAAGACTAAGGGACACTCGCAGCAACGCCGCGCCGCGTCAGCGCCACTCACCCCGGCGGGCGGGCGGACGGCCGAAAGGGGAAGGGCGAAGAGGGGTAGAAGGCGCCTCACCTGTAGCGGCGGTACTCCTCACGGCGACCGGACGACTCCGGGTCGAAGTAGGTCGGCATCGGCGGCGGGTCAACCTCCATGGCTGGGGCCTCGGGGACGGCGGTGCCAATGGCCGCCGCGCCGTCGCGAGAGCTCCAAACCCCCCAAACCCTAACGCTGCCGCCCTATCCTCTTTTCGGCTCGACGAGTGAGTTCGTTCGAATTTTACAAAAGTTTCCTCGAATTCTCCTTCAAATTTAGAACTGGACTGGACGGTTGGGACTTTTGTTTGAGTGGCCCTTTCTTGTCTGGGCCTAGCAGGAAGTGGGCCCTCGACGACGATATTGCGCAGGGTCGCACGGAGTTTTCAACCCCAATAGGTAGACACCCATTTCTAGGATGGGCTAGGCTGGGCCGTGCAGCCGAACACAAGCACAATTTCCGCGTGCGTTTTCGTCAGGAGCAAGCATTCTTATTTGTATGTATGGCTTATTAACAAATAAAAAAATAATTTATTGGTAAAACTTATATACATATCTTTAACGATTTAAAAGCAAATACTATAAAATAAACTATAACAAAAAAATCATAAAATCAACTCCAAAATTAAGCTTTAAGATTCAAATTTTGGCTTAACACAAGCGAAACAATGGTGGTGGCAGATTTTCATTTATGAGGAAATATGTGCTCCATTTTATGTACTATAAACTACTCCATCCATTTCAAAATATAAACATTTCAAATATTCAAACTTTATTTCATATAAGTATGTTTAATACTGTTTGCAAAGCTACATATCACAGCTTCTAATTCAAATTCTTCTCATTGTATCCTTAACTAACCTCCTACCGCTAACTATCCCTTATTTATTTATTGAGCACTAAAGTTTTTTTTCCTAACCTGAAATATTTATATTTTAAAATACACGGAGTACTAGCTTATATTTTGAACTATTTAGCGTGCACGTGCATTGCACGTTTCCCAACATATATCATATGTGACATATAATTGATTTCAAAATTTAGAAGGAAAAAACGCATAGGACCGATCGAATTCTATAAGCTAATCAGTACATTCGGCATGCAGGAAAGTAGGATTGACAACCGGCATTCACGCCATTCATTGATATTAGTGAGAATTAAACTGCCCAACACCATTAATGTTACTGTATTGATCCTACACATGTATAAACAGACATGCTAACGTACATACTGGTCATCGATCAGTTGAATGTCTCTGCTATCCATCTCACCAAGTGATATCACCAGTCTTCCTACAAATTTTTATATCCACATATCAACTCGTAAAATCCAATAAAACAAACATCTGGTTTAAAAAAAACTTCCTACCTCAAGAGACCCAAACTCCACGGGAGTGATATTGGACTACATCTTGACTTCTCACCTTAAATCCTTTTTCTTGATTGCTATATGTGTATCATGGATTTTTCACCTATGCCAAATAGCATTTGCTAAAAAAGCAACCAATTTCCTTGTTGTAGAGCCTACAAAGTGCATAACCATTGTCCTACCCTCCAGAAGCCTCTCGAATGCAAGAAAAAGAATTAAGGCAGCATGCAGAGATCTTCCCTGTCCTCAGAAAACCATACAGTTTGATCCACTGTACACATATATATGTGTTCCAGTATTCCATCAATAGAACCTGTACATATTCTAAAATACCTAATGATATTATGGTTTAACACAGAACAACTCTGGTTTCTACATAAAATTTGATATATATGCATATTGACCAACTTTAATAACCAAAACTTCAATAAATAGTTTGCATCGCTCACAACCTTGCCTACAATATAGTGATTACAAATTAATGGACCTTTTGACTCAATTCCAGAGAGCAATCTTTTCTCTTTTTCCCCTGCATGCACCAAGAAAGAAGGCATACATCAAAAATTATATATGGTTTTCATTAGAAGTGCAACGTAGTAAAACCTTATCTCCAACCGACTACATGGTAAATTATATTTATTGCCTTCGTTAGCTAAAGAAAAACAAAGATGAATTTACAAAATTGAAATGGAAAAAATTAAAAAAAAACAAAGGATGACCAAGTAAAAGATGACAATTAAAATGTAACGTGTGCAGTTAAGTTCCTGGATCTTCCATTGCGCAGACCAAGTGCGACAGCACATAAGCAGGGTATGTCAGGACATTTTATGAAAGAGCGTGCAATGAACTTATCCTACATGTAAACAAGAAACCAAGAACAGTGCTCCTCAAAACCATAAATGCCCTAAATATCAAATAAACAATGATCATAGTTTGCATTAATCCAAAAAAAACAACTTGAACAAATTTCTGGCTAAAAACTGAATCTATTACTATGGTCACTGCTTCTGCGAGAAATGTTGCCATCACCAGCTGGGTAAAAAATGGCAGCAGTATTCCATTCATATCATTAGAAAAGCGAGAAATAAAATAGACTGTGCTTTAGGTCAAATAGATCTAAATACCTGGAAAGATTATAACTCACAGGAGCTCGCGCCCATGGTTGGTAGATAACAAGAAGTATATCAAAGTTTCAGTGACTAATGAAGAAGAGATCAACCTGATAGACAGCAGTCTGTCATGACCTAAAGCAAGCAATTAAAATTTGTTAGTCCTAAAACAACTTCAGCTTGAAAAAATGCACAATCAGCAGTAGTGGTTCAGATGCAGAGTGTAGACTAAAAGACAGTGGAGTCAATAGGAGATTAATCTCTTCACCAACATTTATGATGCTCCACACAGTTGGATTAGTCAACAGCAATGGTGATCATCATGGAAAAAATCTGAATTAGCTGGTCTAATCTCTCGGTAAATTTAGGTTTTATAGAGTACATATTCACTTGTTTTAACAGCAAACATCCTACTGTCACGAATCTGGACTATGCCTTAAATTAAAAAAAATGGAAAACACATAGAAGGATCAAACAGCATGCAAGAGCAGTAACAGCACATAAGCAGCATTTTGTCGAAACACCTGCAGCTCACGCAGGCGAGGGAAAGCACGCGGTTGCTGTGCGTGGAGCGCAAAGCGCGCTGGGCGGTCAGCCGTCCACCGATCTAGCGGCGCGGCCGTCAGGTGACGCCGATGCGCGATGGGGAAAGAGGGGAGGTTTTGTGGCGTCAGTCGAGGATGGCGTGCAGACGTTCCGAGCAGCGGGACTGGGAAAAACCGGCGGCGTGCTGCGCCAGGGTCTGAACTTGCCAAGAGAGAAGACCCAAAGCAAATAGAGAGAAGAGCGGATGGCACGGGCGGCGGGAGCTGATCTCCAGTCGGATGTTCTTGAAGACGACATCGTCCACATTGCTGTCGATGGTGGAGGGCGGAAAGCCGCTGAGGCGCGGCGGCGGCGAATGGGGACGACAAATGCAGGGGCGACCGACGGGGCGCCCGCGGCGGAGAAGGGGGATAGAGGCGTCGTGAGCCGTTCTTATTTCTTTTGGCGAGGAAAGGGAAGAATCGAACGCGGGTCTATCTTATTTTTCGCTCCTTTTTTCTGGCCATCCGATCGGCTTTGCGATTCATGCAGATGCCCCTAACCCTAGCCTCCGCGTTCTTCTTCTCCAGATGCTGCTGCCCTAGCACTAGCACTAGACAAGCTTGACCATCCTGTCTCCTCAGCCACCACCGCCCCAGTGTATCGCCGCCTAGCCTCGTCAGCACCGAAAGGCGACAACAGTGCTAGCAAAGCCCACCTAGTCGGCCTCCAAGATGGTAGTAGCGAGTGCCCCTGTTCTTCTGTCTTTCCTATTTCTAGCGGCTCCCCTATCATTGAAGATGTCATTGTCGCTCTCGTCTCCTACCCCTATCTTCAACACCAGTCCACTACTAACTTCTGACATCATAGCTTCAGTGATGTCATCGTCGTCTTGCTCCCTTTCCCCTTTCTGTTGTTCATTGTTGGGCCACAGTCTCCTACGATCATCCATCTAATATATATACCATTAACCCCCTAGGATTATACACAAGCATATATTTTTCTTTTAAAAAAGTGAAAAATACTTACCCCATATGAAAACACACGTGGAAACTGTGCTTCTGCATGGCCTAGCACATCCTAGAAATGGATCACTACCAATCCGTCCATTAGGTCCAAAAACTTTGAGCGCCATGCTGTTTTAATGGGCCTAGTTTTTTTAATGGCCTGGACAAGGCCCACATAAACAAAAAGGTCCAGTTGATTGAAAATTTGAGGAAAAATTAGAAAAATTCAAACAATGGACTAGTCGAGCCAAAAAGAGGACGGCGGTAGCGCTAGAGTTTGACGTGCTTTGGACCTCTCATGGTGGCATAGTGGCCATTGGGAGGGGCACAAAACCCTAGCTACCACAATCACCATCCCTAAGGCCCCACCATAGAGGTAAACCTACCATCGTTGATTCCGAGTTACTTTGACCTAGAGGAAGAGTATCGCCGCTATAGATTGTTGAACTTGTAATCCTTGAATAAGTAATATTAGTATTAGTAGTTGTAGTACAAGTATTAATATTATGTAGTGACTAGTACTCTCTCTGTTTTATATTATAAGTCGTTTTGACTTTTGTAATTAACCTTTTTAAGTTTGATTAAGTTTATAGAAAAATATATCAATATTTATAACATCAAACTAGTTTCATTAAATCTAATATTGAATATATTTTAATAGTATGATTGTTTTGTGTTAAAAATATTGCTATGTTTTTTATAAACTTAGTCAAATATAAATAAGTTTGACTTAAAAAAAGTTAAAGTAACTTGTAATATGAAATGGAGAAATGGAGGGAGTAGTAGTCTTCATACGTAGCAAATTAGCTCAAGTTAGGCCCATAAGGAGTCCCACGTCACTTTCTCCTCAGCCCACCTTGTAAATCATAATTTCTCTAATATTTTTAGTACAGTTAGTTTATCATGTGTTTAACAACTATTCTTAATTAGATGTCCTGCCGCAATATGCTGGGTTATATCTAAGTTAACATTATTATGTATGTAGATGACCAACAAATTAATAAAGTCACACTACCGAGGAACATCTCATATATGATGGGTTCAAATCTTTATCTATGATGGATAGATATCTTGTCAGAGATAAGTGATCAGTGATAAATAAAACTATATTTGACACTGATGATAGACACCTGTGACAGGTTATAATTATGATCCGTCATAGGTATCCATCATCTATGACAGGTTATAATTCTAACTTGTTATAGATATGGATAATGGGGAAAAAATCTTGTTTTACACGTTGCCACACATCATTGGTGTGAATGACACTCTTCTTCGACCCTCATAATAGAGGAGGTAGAGGTTGGCCCACGGGCTGATGTGGAAGCAGCGTGCGGGTGCTTGAGGCGGAGGGGGTAGTGGGTCAGTAGTAAGGTGGAGAGAGGCCAGCGAGAGAGATATATAAGGTTGAAGCTCAGCCAGAAGTGTCGAACGGGGGAAATAAGGTCGAAGAATAAGATTACCTCGTTACCTATGATGGGTAAAAATATGAAGCCGTTTGAGATTGTTTCTTAGCTGTGACGGGTAATATTTTTAACCTGTTATAAATAAAACTATTCATCTTTGATGGATAATAACTTAACATCCGTCACAAATGACTTCTTATCTGTGATGGGCTACTTTTTGGACCCCAATAAAGAACACTCATATCGGGTCTAGACATCAACCCGTCACAGATAATGTATCACCTATAACAGCTTGTATTGTAAGCCTAATCTCTAACAGATCTTATTTTAACACATTAGAGCTAAAGTCATTTGTAACGAATCAATTTAGGATGTCATAGATGGGCAATCTCAACATCTCGATATCCTCGACCAAACCATTACAATGGAGTGATCCCATGAATATGAGTAAATAATAGCGCCCTGAAGTGTCTATGGGTGAATGTAAACCCAATGCTAGCCTTTGTGTCAGCTAAAGCTCACGCAAATCAGCAGAGGAGAAAGTGAGTAGAATAAAATGTGTATAGGGAGGTGTGGTAGCATTACCACGAGAAGCTCGTGCTGCTAAAATTCCAAAATTGAGTACAGATCTAAATATCTTATCTCCTGTACATGCTGTGATGGACGATCTATGCAAAGGTGCTAAGTTAGCTCTATAGTTCTGTAGCTACTAGTAGTAGCAATGTCAGTATGCACAGAGCTAGTTGTACATTGGGATGTGGTCACCACTCGCCCAGAAGATAAGAGAAGAACGTATCATCACGTTAGGTGCAACATGTACAAGCTCTCTCTCTCTCGTGGCAACTTGCAGCCAATGCATGTGTGTATGCAAGAGCTGGCACGTTACAAAGCATGCATCCATTGCACGGCCAAAGGACGACCGGCTACGGTGTGATACGGTCGTGTGGCAGATATCTATGCCTTTCTAGAGTTGTAACACATGATATCGTATCTAGTACGTCTGAGTGACGTGCAGTGGGGTTTATCTGCTGTTACAACTTTTAACAAGGATATGTATAGTTTCGTGGCAGTGGATAGTAGTAGGGACGAACGAAACATGAAGGTATATATCTATGAGGTCGATCATCTCTATTGTACTAGGTCACATCTGCTAGTAATTAAACGCTAGTTTTAATTATAAACTTTTTAGTGAGAAAAATATAGATTCAGTTCTAGGGTAAGTAATTACAAAATTCTATAGGAGTCATACGATTTGATAAAATTATATATTAGGTTTATCGTTGTCAGGTAATATTTTATAGATTATAACATAATTAATAAATTGCTAGGTAGTAAGTCGTTGGAATTTGTAAGAGACTAGTATAAATATACTAGGATAAAAAAACCTAAAATCAGCTTTAATTAAGTTTTAAATTTTAAATTTTAAGGCTATTTCACCAGGTCTAACGTAAGACCAAGTCCCATCATCCCAGCAAGCTTAGCAACCATGGTTTCTTTTCCATGTCGTACTGTAGTACTCCAAGTGAGCTCATATGGAGGTAAGTAGGGATTTCTAATTAAATTCGATCATGCAGCGCCACTTGTACGCAAGAAGCCACAGCAGCTTTTTTTTTTTTTTTGCGCCCCTGCGCCTTTTCTCCTCGATCTGCATGGCAGCCGGCAGCAGCATACGAGAACCGCCTTGGAAACCGTGCCGGACTTGCTGTACGCCAGCTCACACCTCGCCCTCGCTCCCGCCAACGGTCTAGCTTGCACCACGTCACCGAACACTGGGCCCCACTCGTCACGGGCCCACACGTCGGTGGATTTCAGGATAGAGTCATGCGTGCATCCACGTCCCCATCCTCGTCCTGCTCCTCCCGCCAACTTGGAACCCCCCATACCATACCCCAGAGCTGCACCCACACGCACAATTGAAGTCAATGACATGTGGGACCCGGGACCACGCGCCAGTGTGTTAGGATAAGCACGGCATCTCTGCCGCGTGGGACACAGCTGTAGCAACGAGCAGACACGGCTTCGGAGCCGGATTCAGTTACTGACAGGTGGTTCCGGGGTAGATGGGGCCCACACGTCAGTTGGGGATCGACCTTGCAATAGTGCGGAAGCAACGGAAGTGACGCGGAATTACGCTTGTGCCACTCGCCTCCGCCGTATATGAGCCTCAACCCTACCGGCTCTGTTGCGTTTGTGCATCCACTCCGGCGAGGTCTAACACTGCGAGGGGTCACCATGCTCCGGCGAGCGGCGTCGATGGACCCCGGGTATAGGAGGAGTGGGGAGGTGTGGTCGTGTACCGAGAGCCTGGGATCGGAGAGCGGCGACGTCGGCGGCGGCTGCGACGCCGAAATCGTCGACGACCACCAGCAGCCCACGGCCGCCGCTGTCCCGGAGGCGAAGGAGGGGGAGGCGCCCCAGGCGTCTTCGCTGGAGAAGAGGAGGCGCACGGAGAGGCGGCTCCCGCCGGCGATGCCGCGGGCGGCGGAGGCGTTCATGCGGGCGGAGCGCCGTGGCGGGCGGCTGATACTGACCGAGGTGGTGCGGGCCGACCGGCGGCGGGAGGTTTTCCGCGCGTCCCGCGCCGACGGCCGCCTGCAGCTCCGCTTCGCCGAAGAAGAAGAAGAAACGCCCGACGACGAGGACGCCACCATCTCCGAGCCCGCGCCGCTGGAGTCGACGGAGAGGGAGAGCGTCGCGACGAGCGAGGTCGTGGTCAGCGGCTGCTGCAACAGCGGCGGCGGCGGCGGCGGGTTTTTCCAGGTGGCGGCCGGCGCAGGGAGGCGCCTCGAGATTGGTGCCGTGATGGGGACGTGAGGCCGAGATGCTCCTCTCCTCGGCTGTCACTGGATCGACGATTGCTGCGACTGCGAGCTTAATTGGCTGCATTATTGTTTTTCTCTCTCCCTCTTATTTTGTTTCCATTTATTTGATTTCGAGAAAGAACAATTGGTAGAGTTGAGGTCGGGGTAATTAATTTTGTGTTGGTGAAATATGGCGGATGTAATTTAATTTTGTGCTGTCGATCAGGAACATTTCTTCATTTTTTTTGTTGTTTACTTGTGCAATGTTCAAAATTTCCGGGAGAGGGTAATTTGTTTTTTTTCTGAAAGCAGAGAGATTAATTTATCGATCGATCGCAGGATGGATTAATTAAGCCAGTTCAGAGCTTATCTCAACGTTTATGTGATGATAAGGATTAGCGCTTACTTGTACCATTGCGCATGCTTCAATTAGAGGCTATCTTTTTTCTTCATAGTTATGTTTTGCTTTACAAGAAAGTAGAAGAGTAGCTATTATAACGTGATGTATAGTAGTTAGGAGAATTTCAAAAAAGAAAAAAGACACCCTTTAAAACAAAGATGGTAAACGCCTCTGAAGAATCAATGAGAGAAAACTTCCCTACAAATATCTCACATGCAACCATATAGCTAATCATCCAATGATTTTGGCGGGATAGGTTACCTTTTTGCAGAAAGTAATGGGTATTTTTATATTAAATACCTTCACTTTGTAGTATGTTTAATTTGTTGCTTATCTTCTTTTTGCCACTATATGGAAGAGAAGTGATTACTATGGCGACTTGAGATGGATTACTCACACCCTTTCAAAGCTTCCCAACGGTGTAATTTTTACAAAAACTTTCAATACAAATTGTTTATAATACTTTTTTAAGACAACATGTTGACTCTATAATAGTTAAATTATTCGTTTGTATTATCAAAATTCAGATAATCTGTCATCTTCATTTATTCTCAGCTCTTTTAAGCTGGGCACTACTACACTTAAGTTGTAAACAAGCTCCAAAAGGTTGGTCCTGCAGGACATGAATACACAAGAGAACAATACATGACATGTTTTCGCTATAGTCACAACAATTTATTTTCTAGGAAACATCTCTACATAATGAATTTTTGGACCAAAAGTAGTAGGGGAACAGTGCGATGTTGATACTCCATTATAAAAATGACATAAAACAGCTCCAACTTACCTTTTGCGACAATGACAAAAAAGTGCAAGCTCAAACAGACGAATGATATAGGAAAAAAGCTACAGGCATGCTATTTTCATTACATGAGACCGAACGTACCGTTGGTATTGTATATATAGGAATAAAGAAACAAATAAATATCTGTTGTTTATAATATCTACCAGCCATTCAGGGGAGAAGCTAGAGAGAAATTGAGAGGTGCCTCACTTCACCATATATACAGAAGTATATAGATTTTAAGCAATATTATACTAAGGTAATATGTTTTTAGTCAATTATTAACATCAATAACGTAACGTAGCATAAATGATGGTGATATACAGTGATAAAGGAGTAGTGACTAAAGTACATATTTGAATAAATTAATCAATTAATATCGGAAAATACACCACCTGACCTCAATGTATACAAGAAAAACGTCTTAATTTTTAATAATGCGAAATTAGACAAATTACCTTTTTATTTTTTATATTTCACAAAACGATAAACCACAACATTATTGGTGAATTTCATCATTCCTTCTTCTTTTCACATAGCAAATAAGAAAATATAATTAAATTAAAATTTTAAAAAGTAGTATTATGTAGTACCTACATTGCAACAGAATGATAAAAATGTATAAATTTTTACACCAAAGCTTAACCGTAACATTTGCTAATTAGTACAAAATATTAATTATAATCGTATGTCGCAGGACCACCGAGCGGTGAAAAAAAGTAGAAGAATAACCAAATAGGACATCCATAAAAAATGAGACGGTATGAGCTAATAATCCAACTAAAGGCCATGAGCATACGCGGCTGCATTTCGGGCGCGGTAGTCAGTGTGAAGGGTTTTTCTTGCTAAGCAAAATAGGCTTCCTAGCTTATTTTGGACCCGGGTGCCAAGGCACCCCCTAGGCCATTGGGCTTCACCTCCACAGCCATTTTTTTATGGTATAGATAAAAGATCACACTAGATATATGTTGCTCTGATTCTGTCATGTAATTAAGATCTAGCCAACTTTAAAAGGGGAATCAAGGCATGGACCTCATCTTATTGCGTAAGCACACAGAGATATATGCTTGTTGCAGCCTCTTCTATCTCATTTTTGACAACCACTTTTGATGGTTATGGTCATAATTCAACAAGATAGCCACCACTATTGTAGTTTAATTTAAACTTAATTCAGTCTTAGCCTAACATGATCACCTCTTCTGCTAATTGCAGAATTGAATTTGATCTACTAACCTTTTTATAAAGCCATTCAAACCAATTGATTGTGTTTCTTCTTCTTTTCTTCTAGTTACACCGTAGAGGATGCAGATGCATCGGCTTGATCTACTAGAGGTCGCTGATGGATGTCATCGCCTTGCAAAGCGCTAGCGACACTGACCAGACAGCCACACAAATCCCTTCTAGAGTTTTAACCGATCGGGCAATTTAGGTTTATGGTTTTAGTGAGAGACCACTGGCCGATGTAGTAGTATATAAAATACAAATGTATCTTAAAAAAAGAGAGAAGTTAGCAGGTATATACTAAATCTAATTTCACTACATTGTATACAAATTACAATCTTATATGGAATCCAATTATATTTTCAGCTTTTATAAAAATAGAATATATATATATATAAGAGTTGTATGTCAAATTCAATTATATTTTTATTTAGCTCCATGCAAAATTACACAAGAAATCTCCTAGTTATGTAAATTGTATAAAAAAACTAAAAATACATGGCACACACGGTTCTTCGAGACAATTAAATAAAAAATTCTTTACGTAGTTGATGTTCCATAAAATGCAATCTCCTTTTTTTCACCATTTTTTTAAAAAAGGTTAAATATCTTGCCTAATGCATTAACTAAACATGCAGGGAAAAAAAGAGTGTATTAATTAGATAGGAATGTATCCTACGTATATAAGTTTAAGATGCATACACCGTATACATAGTATTACATAGAGTTTCACCTTCAAATTTATCGTGCTAGAGCACAACAACCACTCATGGAGAGGAAAAGAAATTAACTAATTAAGTACCGTCCCGCTACTCTCAAATCAACAGTTTATATTTGTGCTCATATCGAAGAATAATTGTATTGTACAGGCATAAAAAAAGAATAATAATTGTATGGTTTAGGGATAATGAATAATAGGTCTATTATTCATTTTAGAATTAGTGTTGGGACCAAATTGCAAATTGCAGGTCTAGGCCCATCACGACAGCCCAAACAGTCTGCTGGTCCACTCAATCTGATGGAACTCGATCCAGTGCCTGACCATTAGTGAGTGACAATGCTTCACATTGCTCCGCAAGGGAGACATTGATCAAGTAGATCACTACTCCTCAAGCCGGAAAAATATGGAGTGAAAACTCTACATACAGTGAAAAATGAAAACTATCCTCAAATGTAAAATAGATGTTCCACCCCATACAAAATAAATTTGAAGAAAACATTCTCCACCCTTGCTCAACTCTCTCTTCTTTTCTCCCTCCACTCTCTCACCTCTCTTCTCTGATGAAGACCGGCGAAGGTGTCGCCTCCATCTCCTCTCTTCTCTGGCCATGACCAGCAAAGATGTTTGACCGTGAACAACGCTTATGGTGATGACAGAGGCTGCGCCAACGAAGGGTAGAGTTCTCTTCATCCACTTTGTCTCTCCTCTTCTTTAGCAGCATATGACGAAAGCGTATAAGCAACAAATGGTACAAGGCAATGGAGGAGGAGGTGCCAACGGTGAAAAGGTAGGGCCATCCATCGTCCTTGCACAACGACCCTAGAATCTGTTGACTTGCTCCTTATCAATGTCGGATTCACCATCCTACTAAGCCACTGACATTGGATCCACCATGCTCCTAATGACCCTGAATCCGCCATCTCTACACGCTGCTGACATTGGATCCACCATCCTTAACCACTCAACTACACCAAATCTACCATCAGTGTGCACACTGTCTGTTGGTCAAGCTAGGCTTGCACGCCTCTGCCATTGCCGCTAGAGAAGGGAAGTGAGAGATAAGTAGAGAGAGCAGAAGGGGATGAGAGTGCTTTCTACAAATTTATTTTGTGTGACGTGGATGAATCTTAGGCGTCCATTTTATATTCAATGATAGCCTACGAGTTTCCACTACATATTTTTCCCCTTCAGGCCTGAGACAAAGGCAAGTCCTTCAACTGGTCTTCTCATGCAAAGTAATCTTGGAAAGCTAATGTAGATTTTCAGCTAGCCCTGTCTGGCTTGCAGTTCATTTGTCAAGACCATGTAAGACTTCGGTGCGAACGTTTTCTTGGACCGATGTATATCTCTTGTTTATCAACGAAATGAGGCAGAGCTCTTGCTTTTGTTCAAAAAAAAAAAAAACAGACCATACAAGATGGAAAACAAACAGATTATTCTTGTCTCGGCTGCAAATCTGTTTGGCAAAGACTTGTTTGCTGATCCGTTCCGATAGACGAGAACAACATGACAAGAGACGTATTCAATTCAAAATTTGAGAAGACGATTTTTTTTACTTGACGGCTCGAGACCAGTGTTGTTGAAGATAGAATACAGTATTGGACAGAGAGGGTAATGCTAAGCGATTAATCAGAATTTGACAAAAATTTAAACGTTTTGCAAACATATGTACATAGTTGATAATAGTTTTCCCTTTTTTAAGAGATAAATGCATATAACTACATATATTAAATGTATTCCTACTAAACTTAAATAGAACAGCCGTATACATGATATTAACTCAACATATATTAAAGTTCATAACGCATAGTTGTGCATCCAATAGTGACATTAGGTTCTGTTCATAGTGCATAAATGAAATATCAAAAGCATGTAACATGGAATAAACGGCAGTAATTATGGTCCCAAATAACATATCGGTTACCCCGAAGAATTGTTGTCAAGTGCAACATCATTACCTGAAACTCCAGACTCATTATCATCATTAGAAGGAAGGAACTCATGCTCACAGGAAGTCAGTTCCTTGTCGCTTTCATTGTGCTAGAATTTTTGAAGGGCAAACGCTTAGCCAAGGGTAGTAAGAAGCACAGCTAATGGGCTGGATTTGTTGTGGGTTGGGCCTTTGTCATCGCGCGATTATACGGCTGATTAGACGGAGACGGGCGATTAATCTGTAATGACGGGATTTATACGTTCGTTACCGACTAATAACAGCCGTATCGGCGTAACGTGACTGCCGTATCCGTATTAACGGACGTATTAGCGGTTAAAACCGTTTTCCACGACACTGCTTGGGACTGCATTCGAGCAGAGCTATTTGTTTTTTTGTTTTGCAATTGCGGAAATGCCATTAGGGTTTGGACTATTTGTTATTTCGTCACTGGTTTTCAGTTAATTAGAAGAATGCCATCGGTTTCGTATTCACGCCAAAATACCACTCTACCATTAGAATCTGCTAACACCATTAGTCAATATATTTGACCGAAACAATGACCATTACTGTCGTCTTCAAATTGTGTTTGTATGCCACTGGATGAATGGCAGTTGATTATAAATGATTGCTCAGTTCTATGAAAAATTATAGTCTTTTAACCAACTTTTTTCCTATAATATTTTTTCAAGGTTGAAGGGGATTTATTTTAGTTTGTATTTTGCATTATTTTGAGATAGACACCCAATATGTTGTCGAGATCAAATTGTTAGATTTAGATAAATCTGTCTGCCTAAGGCTCAAATACTCGAGGTTTAAGAGACGCGGCGGTAATCCAGGCAACTAGCGTCGAGGAGGGCAGATAGGGTGCGAACGACGATGAGATGCAACAACAGCATTGGCTAACCGCTAGGCCTAGCGTGTGATAGGGATGGTCGGCTAGATCTGGTCTTCACTCGCCCAGATCCCTCGATAACAATGATGGGTACAGCATCTGACGGGATTGGTCGGCGTTTTGAGGCGACGACCTCAGGGAAGGGTGGCTATGCTGAGGAGAGTTGGCTGATGGAGGTGGCAGCTTAGCATTGATGCCAAGAGGTTGTCCTCGGCTGTCGACACTGGTTGGTGTAGGCTATGGGTGTAGACTCAGTCGTCGACTGGAGGCCTACACAGGCAGTGTGCCCGCTGTCCTACTTGGTTGGCGATAGCCTGGTTGGAGTTGGCTTGGTGGATGGGCCGACTAGTTCAACCCCTCTTCTCAAGTAACAGCTAGATCCAACAATGACTTACACTGATAGCATGGTCAGATCCAATGCAACATCGATGACTTTGCCACTAGTGGGTGTTAGGAAAGAATGAAATGGCAATGGGTTAGAGTAGGTATAAAGGTGTGGCAATTATGGCTCCAATGGTGGCGAAAGGGTGGTTTGTTCCATATCTCCCTGCCCTTTTCTCATGCTTGACTGCCTAAGGCTAGAAGCTTTGTGAGGGATGTCAAGTACCGGTTGATGGGTTTCTAGGTGAATAGAACTCAATGAGTGTTTGCAAGAGTCTAGGCTGCTTCTGGATATCGCTTTTGTGTAGTTTTGGATGGCAGGTTCATCAAGCGATAGAAAATCGATATTTGATAGGATAATTCTAACATCAAAGTTTCTAAATAAACGAGTGATATGATGGTTATTGCTGCACAGTAAACAAACAAGAAGCAAGGCAGGAAAAGATTGAAGTTTACTCTTCTAATCTTTTTTTTTGTTGTTTTTACTGTATATCTTAGTTTTGAGACTCCTACAACCTTTGATTGCATATATAAATGAATACAGATATCGGAATTTTATCCATTCTCTAAAAAATAGTTCAAATACTTGAGCTGAAATAGTTGCTCATAATATCAAATAATAGGTCCATTTTGAATTAGATTTGGGCCTAAATTGCAAGTCCAAGCCCTGTGAGGACCCAAACCATTATCTGGTCTATTCTATCTGAGCCACCCAAACCTGCCCATCGAATGCCGCCGCATCCTAGCCCTCTATTCCTGCTGCCCTGTGCTCTCAACAAGAAAAAAAATGGTGGATGTCTGAACCCTGGAAAAGCTCTCGGTGCATCATACCTCAAAAATCCTTAAGTGGTTGTTCAGCTCATTGGCAGTTGGATAATATATTACAACAAAAATGACCTATAAGAGAGAGTTTTCAATACACACTTTTCAAATAATAGAAGCATATTCCATGGAACGTAAAAAAGAGAAAAATATATAATCCTCTAATGCTATTGCCAATCCTTAAACTCAAGAACTCTTGTCATATGTGTCTTGTGTTATTTATGACTAATTACTTATCATGTCTCTCTATATATTAAAGTGCCTCTATAGATAAAGTGTGAGAAATTTTGAAGTGCCAAAAAGATATCTCTTTATGATAAATTTAATAAAATGTGCTATCTATAGACAGCTAAAAGTATTTTAGCCAATTCTTAAAGCACCGCTATAAAATACTCATGATTTTAGAGATAATTTAAGAGTGCCTATTGAAAAATGCCACTACGTAAGGTTTTTGTTGTAGTTAACGATATCTGCATGCACGAACGAGCTGACTCAATACTTGGTTGCAGTTGATTTTTAGACGTCACACTTCATCAAGCTTGATCTTGCAAGTTGCAACAACCTTTTGAAGCCACCAGTAGTTTTTTTTTTTGTCACAATCCTACTTGCCAGCACAAGCTCACTGATCCTACTTCCCTTTCTTTTCGGGGGCTAAATATATCAATAGCAAACTTGCAGTTCCTACTCCATCACATCTTTTCAGTGCCAAATTGTCGATCTGTTATTACTTTAGCTGTCATTGATTTGTATGCCTGGGGCTAAGAGGAACTGCTGCTCAACCGAATTCTGAGATCGCAACCTTCTATCAGCCAGCTTCATTCAGGTGACTGCTAGCTATCACTTGTAACTCTGCCACATTGCTTCCTCACTGCAACAATGACATCACAAAAGACGGATTCAATTCAAAATTTCAAAACAAGAGAAGAAACTAGAGAAGAATGGCCCAGGAAATTGGTTGTAATTGACTAAAGAGATAAAATTAGTATCAGGACTGATTAGATATTGGTGTATGATGGGTGGCCCTCTGCTTTACCACTGCAGTACGAAAATTGATAAAAGTTTCCGTCACATAGAATGTTGATAAATGTTCATTATAATTCATCTGTATATGGTTATCACCTCATCTGTGAGGAGAATACTGTCCAGAACAGCAAATCCTGCGGCAACTCCACCTTCGTTTGATGAAGAAACTTTGGTGCGCATCAAGTAACCACACTGATTGTTCATGACTACCTTATCTTTGTTCCTGATTGAGCATTGTGAAATAAACAATTCGATTTAAAAAAGGAAGGGAATATGACAAATAATAAAAACACAGAATTTATGGGCTTCCAAGGGGTTAAGTACCGCAAATAGGCTCCATATATCCCAAGCTCAGAGATTGTAAGGTCGTCAAAGCAAACACCACCCTGGACCAGATGAGTAAGAGAAGCTCTTGGAAAAATCCTTTGCATCAGTATGTAGGCTGCAAGTGCCTCTCCCTGCTCCTTCTGAAGTCTGATCAGTGTTTCTCGCAGATCATGACCATATATGTTGTTCCCTGAAGGCTAATATCAGTAACAGCATGTTTCCAGAAGATTTACAGTGAGAAGGATGTTGTTAAGTGCCACGAAAACAAACCTCCGCCTTCTCGCTGAGGTTTCAAGACAAACAAGTCAGGTTTTTCTATTGCTATCTTCACTATTTCTTCATTATCTAAACTCCATAACCCTGCGAAGCATTTCCGTAGCTTCGCAATGTCCTCTTTGTTGTCAAGGAATCTACAAATAAATAAAACCAGATAGTGGTCAGGAATGTATGGCTGAAAACTATAAGTATAACAGTATAACTAAAAATGACATATTATTCATTCCAAAAAGATGCATACTGACCACAAGTGTATAACGAATTCAACAAATATAAAATGTAACGTGCACAGGAATATTAAAAAGCAGTAGCCACTCAATGGTAGTAAAAAATGACCATCACCTTTCAAGAATATTAGGTTTTGCTAGTTCTTGCTGGATCTTTTTCGTTCCCACTAAATGGTAGGATATTGAAGGACACCTTATAGCAGAGGACTGCTCCATCAAAAGCCTTGCTTTCCATTCCTAAAATATAACGAAAAGAATCCATGGTGAAATGTAAATACCTAGCAACAAAACTAATTATTAAGCACGTCACTAGACATTTGGACTTCTTTACAGTACAGACAATGAATTCACCAACATTCAGTTTTCTCTGAAGAAACAGGAAGTGGAACATCAACCAGAAAATAAAAATACAAATGCTTCTAAGCAAAAGTTCTTCCAGTGAACTCTGTTTGTGATTAATATAAAAAATAGAAATTCCCTCTAATGAGAAAGGGTGTTCACCAGTCACCACACAAATGCAGTAGTACATACCGCTTCGGAAGGGTAATCATTTGGAGAATACCCAGCTCTGAAATACACAACAGAAACTGTCTGGCCGTCTCTGCATTTTTACACATTTAAATATTAGAATGCTAATAGAGAACAGTAAGCATTCCTTCATGTCTACACAGATACATACACCACAAGTGTGCCATCTGGAAGAACCTGTCCTTCAGCCTCCACCTGTGCCAACGTTTTCCTGATTGTCTTCACACCATGCGTAATAGATAGTTAAGGAAAACTTATCTCCATGATGTTAACAATTGTTTCCCTAATAGAATGCAGGAAATATGTTAATACTTTAAATCATATACGTGAAAAAACTTAAATCATATGTACAAAAATCAATAATGTACAGGAGAAACTTAAACAACAAACACATTAGAAAAATAATATGAAATAATTAAAGTTTCAACATTTAAGAAATAAATAACTTGACATTACAAGGGAAAAGAAAACAGATAATTAAAGGATATGATTCCTTCAAATGATTGATGAGCCAGTATTGATCATACATGTTTCTTTCTTCAGGTTGAACAACCATCATAATTACAGCACTGGCAACCAGGTGAAACAAAGCTGTGTTAGTTGAAGCTTGTGTTTTCTAGTAACTGAATTAACACAAACTCATAGTGCATAGATAGATAAAGTTTAGACCTTTTATTATTAAACTCAATCCAAGCCATGCCCAATGCTTCGGCAAATTGAGTGGCAGCCCAATTCTGAGGAATCCTTTTGGAATCAAGACCTAAAGCCTCACCGTATTGATTAAGTAGGGTCCTGTAGTTATCAAAATAATACTGCTAAGGTCAACACTTAGAAGATTAAAACAAGGAAATCCTGTAGACATTAACCTGACCTGTGAAGTTCGCTTACAAGGGAACCAAGACCAGGAAAAGATGATGAAATAGTGTTGAGCTCAATTTGGAGAAGTGAATTAGTTTCAGAATCCAGCATGTAATCAGATCGATGCAACCCTAAACGGATATCCTGATAGTGTATTTGTCACTTGTCAGTACCTTACTAACAAACATATGCCTCAAAAGACACACACAACACAGAAAAAAACAATCAAAAAGGAGATATTTGAAGATGCATTATCAGATTTTAGAATCAGAAGTTAACAACAAACTTGGTTAATTACCTCCTCCTTATTTACTTCCATCATCTTTGCATGAATGTCTAACAGCCTAGCAGTGAAATCATCAACTTGTCTTGTTCTGGAATCAAAAAATAATTATGATTTAATATAAACTTGGCAATTCCTTAGGATCTGGATTTTTTTTATGTAGCAGACATTTAGTTTTTAGATGGTTTCGATGATCAGAATAGCAGACAATAATATGCATCTGAAAATTCAAGGGATGAGTCTTTGCATGGTATCAACGATTTGAGTATCTGTCCCCTTTGTACAAGTTTACATCAAACTCTTTAGATCACTATCAACATAATTTGATATGAAACTTGGAACTTACCTAGACAAGGAGTTTTGCAAAAACGCGCCATCCAAACTCACACGATCCACAAGATCATTGAAAATTGGAGCCAGTTCACATGCTTGCTTCCAAAAAGATGCTGGGAAACATGTTGGAAGTAGCGAAAATGGAGCATGAACCAGACCAACACCAGGTACTGTTCCTGATCTCTGCAAGGGGTCGCAACAATACTACTTAACAAGTACTATCTTTCATTCCTCACATAAAAAAAATGCCATGGGCTTTTATTTTCAATTCATGACTCAACATTTTACACCATATGAAATGCCTGACCCAACATACGGCATGAATGGATGCAGAATGTAACCCATCAAATCTTCTAGCAACATAACTCCATAATCTACATGTATTATTTACACGATTACACAGATTGAAGCAAACACTTCTTCTGAACATAACTACATAATTCAGCATAGTTCAGTTCCATAACAAGTTGAAATTATATAGGTTGACCAATGCCTAAATTCCAACAAGTGATGCGGTGGTAGCCAAAAAAACAAATACAGTGGGAACTTATTTATTTTTCCACTGAGTAGCATCAGACTTACAAGATAATATGCAGGGTGAAATGCTAGGCACTAGTGCACTACTGTTCCATTTGTCAACACATTATTGGAATCTGTAATGTGTTCACTATTTAACACAAAACACGATGTTCTAAACTGAATGTACCACTGTAAAGCATATTGGATCTATTGATTCAGCGATGCACCGATGTGATCAATCTACTGAAAATTATCAATATGGGACTGAAAATACAGTATCATTGTTCTTCCTCATTTCCAAACCAAAATAACCGCATAACTACTGAAATTAACGAAGCTCGCCTAAAGTTCCCAATTTTTCCTCTACTAACCAATCACCATGATAGCATCACATCCCCAATAACACTGACCTTTCCAAAGTCCAAAACCAATACCACAGAGGGGAAAAAATGCAATCATTTCGACCAAAAACCCAAATCCAAGGGGGGGGGATCAAGCAGAGCCGTACCGGTTCCGCGCGGTCACCGACGACGAGCCCGTGCAGGGCGCACCATACGGCGGCCTCCTCCACCATCTTGGCCACCCCCAACCCCGCCGGCTCCTCCGCCGCCGCCGGGGGCGTCACACCCAGGGGCGCCTCGGCGCTCATCGCCCTCGAGGCCACCACGCCGCGCCGGGTAGGGGACACGTGTCGCAAGGCCGCGGCGGCGACGATGACAAGGCGAGGCCGCGTGGCGCGCGGTGCATCGAGGCGGCGGCCGGAGCAGCAGCGGTAGTAGTTGGGGCCGGTGGTGACGCAGGAGGACATGGCGAGGATTGTGGAGAATCGCGAGGTGGTTTCTGCAATTTATCCGTGGAGTTTTTTTGTGGTGGCGGCGGGCTTGCTGTACTACACAGTCGTGGCGGGTCAGACTTCGCAATCTTTTGTGTTCTTCCTCCCTGCGGTGTGTGTATATCAACCACCATTTTTTGTTCACTTCTTTTTTTATGAACTGAGAGCCTGAAAATGACCAGTGAATAAGTGATCGTCATGCCTGATTCCGGCATGTTGATAGGTATCTAGGGTTGACATTTTGAAAAAACTTAAGAGGCTTATAGAGGAAATTAGAGCAGTTATAATAAACATATATCTCACGTCATATATATGTCTATATGAAAAGGAGAGATAATACGAGTAAAGAAAAATACGGGCGCTCGGCTACTCGTAAGTAAGTAGGGTCTAGCTAGATCTAAACATTGCTGTGACTTTCTATCAACCAATCAACGAATCTAAACTAAGATTAGAAAAATGAGAGATGCTAGAGGATAGCATCCAGAGAGAAACATGCAAGCGTGTATTTGCTAGCTCTTCGCATTAGAAGCTACTGGCTTATGTGCTTAATTTTAGCCAATGGCTAGCCTTACTATTAGCCTTGCTCTTACCGTGATGATGCGTAGTGGTGAGCAAATGGGCTGAGCCTAGGCCGGCCTAACCTGTCACAATTATATTGTAGCGGTTTAGGTGTGGTATGGAGACAATTCCATGTTGTGGCTCAGGCAGCACAGTATGGCACGGTACATCATGAATCAGTATAGCACGGATCAAATATAAAAAGATGTAGGGCCTAACAGGCAAGGCCTTTTTTCTCTCTAAATTTTCCTTATTTCTTTTTCTCTTTTTTTTCTCCTTGCTCGTTAGCCCATTTTGTCATGCCATACAATCTATTTAGATAGCGCTAATGATGCGACGTGTGGCAGTTATAGACATGAGACGATGGCATTATGGTGAAAAAAAGTAACATAGAATATCTGTAGCTTAGTGTAGTATTGTTTAAATAATAGAAAGTACGAATACGGTTGTATACAGTGAATCATACTAAATTGTTAAAGCTATAGTGTATTGGGGTGTGCTGTTGATAACTTTTGGTACTATATCAATTTAATATAGCATTTGATCCAGAACATCCGTCACCAATCAAATGGTCAAATATAGTCCTAATGTCATTAGTTGTAGATCTCTACGTAACTACGTATTAATGCACAGAATCCCGATTGAGGAGATAGAGACGAAGAGAAAAAAAAACATAAATAGATCGGATGACGACTGTAACACACATCACACTTGGAGATGTTACATAATGGCAGTTGTAGGCAGGAGAGAGGGAGGTAGGTGTTCTATCACAGTAAAGGAAGTAAGGCATTGATAATTAAAGCTAACTAAGGAGCAGGTCAACTTACAGATGATGCTCTATACCTGAGCTTACAACGAAGTCATGACAAATGCTCTTTTCAGTTTTTTATATTTAATATTTAACATTGTTAACTTGTATTTAAATATGTAAAAATATAAGTCTTAAAGTTACTTCGATAATAAAACAAATAAAAATAAACAATAATTATATATATATTACATAAGATAAATGATCAACATAAAAAACTGGAGATTACAAAATAGATCAATAGACAAAGACATCATCAAGTGACATGAGGACATGTGGCTCATAGCACACGTAAGCTTGTAGCAACAGACTCAAGCTAGTTGCACACCACTCTTTTTGAAACATCATGGAAAGAGACGTATGGAGCAGCATAGCCCAAGAAAATGGGAATATGGCTTCACGCCGAGAGGAAAATTTCATAAAATGGCACACTTAGTAACATCATCAGTGCTTGAACGTTGTACTCTTAGTTGGGTCTAAATGGGCCCTAATTTGACAACTTGGACGAATTTGGCGTAGTTGGATTCTCCAATCTTAAACCGACTCCGACTTCTATTCGAGAACGCACCGCCGTTTTCAGTTAATTACTCTCGCGATCGCCGTCTCTCGACTCTCGAGATGAACCCTCACATCAATCTGTGCACCGATCACCAAATCGAGCGCCGGACACGACCATGGATCTCCACCCGCCACAGCCCCAGGCCACCGCCGGCGAACGCCTGAGCAAGCTGGACGACGCGGCGCTCGGCAACGTCCTGTCCTTCCTCCCGGCCAGGGAGGCGCCGCGCGCGTCGGCTCTCTCGTCGCGGTGGCGCCACGTCTACGCCGCCGTCCACACCGTGTCCATGGCGGAGACCGACGGCTACACCCCCGTGTTCGACCCCTACGACAGACCGCCGTACCGCCGCGGCTCCGACCACGCGCCGCCGGTGTTCTCCAGCGTCGTCACCGCCCGACTCCTCGCCCGCCACCGCCGCGCTGGCGCCGTCCGGCTGCGCGCGCTCCGCGTCGACCTGAATGGAAATATGTGGTTTTATAAGAATAGTGTTTGAGAAATCAAATCAAGATTAGTAAACTTATGACAAGCAGCCCTTTGAATCTCTCATAAAATACGTTGCTAAGCACCAAAAACTTCAAAACCAGTTGCACCAAAGATGAGGGGTCCTATTTAATTTAGAATATTGAGCAGATTATTATCATAAATTATCAAGTTAAATTAAAAAATAAATTAAATATTTCGGCACAAAACCATAGAAGAAAGGGAGCGTTTTTTTAACAAACTATCTTTTTAGGTTTTTTTTTCTATGCTTTGCACAATATGAGGAGTGTAACGTATTTTTTGAAGTTTAAAATAAATAATTCATTTTAAATCTAGTGAATAAGCTGATATATTTTTTTTGCTTGATACGAGATACGGTTAATTTTTTTAGCGTGTGGACGGTTTATATGTGAATCCTGTTTCAATTAAGAGGCTAAAGTCCTAACGTCCAGTACGCTCTCTATATATAATATATATAATAAACGTCATGCTTCTCACCTCTATGTGTCTCAAGTAATTAAAAAAAGTAATTTGTGTGGGTGGCCAGCTTGCTAATTGAGATCAAACTAGCTTGATTTTTTTGTTAAAATTCTTATACTTGGCTCATTAATTTCATGTGTCAATAGAAGTCCAATATGTGTACACGCATGTGCGTGCGTGTGTTTGATTAGTTTTGTAGGTTTCGTTTTAATGCATATTAGGTAATTATTATTCATGCCATATTAAAGTTTTCGTTGCAACAAATTTACACTCAATGATTATTTAACATTATTTTACCCATTGTATTTTTAAAATAAATTGATTTATTTTTTTTCTCGTTACAACTTACGGGCTCTCAACTAGTAAGATTGAAGTGTGTAGCATGATGACATGTGTTCTCAATATCGTTTCCATTGTATTTAAGAACTCCTTAAACTGATATGCACGGAGGAACTCATATCTTCACGATAAGGTTTTCAAACCAGCGGTAACCGCATGGTTACCATGCTGGTCTTACTGATGATAAGGTTTTGATAAAATTTATTTAAATTCAAAATTTAAAAAAATAGAAAAAAAATCTGAAAATCTTAGAAATACTTACATGATGATATCTACTGATAAAATTATGCCAACCATTTCTCATGAGAGAAAATTCAAAAAGATTTCAGCAAGTCCGTTGATCTCTTCTCTTCATATTGACAAAATACAATAGTGATGAACACCATGACGAGAGGTTTTTGACATCCTTTGATTAAGTGGGCGATCCCATGCTTGCAAAGTAGCCTGAGAAGAGTGTGCCTAAAATTCGAGAAGTCCATTGTTTAGGAGCTAGTTTGGCGCACTGCGTGATGCCAAATTTTACCGATAACCATTTGAAATACAAGAATGTGTTTTATTCAATGCTAGATGTCGAGAGGAGTACAATTAGATTTATATTTTTTTCAGAGACGAAGTATGAAATAGAAGTGGGTTGTAATTTTTATTTAATTATGCACCAATTAAGATTTGAACTTGTTACTCCAATTCCATGTTAAATATTATAAAAAAAAGAAATGTAAACATTGTATTAAACCTTAGGAGCTGATATATATGAATTTATATGTAGAGGAGAGTCAATCAGTTTCTAATATACCATGTACACTATCTTTACTCTAAGATGAGTGGATATGTGGTTTGACACTTTGACTATTGTTTAATTAAAGTCACTTTTGTCATTTTAAAATCATAATATTCCTTAAAAATGGATAATGAGAATATTACCTGGTGTAAAATCAGTTTAGGAATGTTATGGTCCACCCCATCTCGGAAGAGTCGCGAAACATGTACACGTGTTTAACCTGGTGAGCCCAGCAAGATTTGTTCACGATCGATCTCGCTGTCCTGTACAACCGCCGCCGCCGCCGCCGCCGACCGATGGCGGCCTGCGTCGACTGCCCGTCCGCCCTCCCGGACGACCTCCTCCTGCGCGTCCTCCACTTGGCGCCCGCTAGGGAGGCCGCGTCTACCAGCTAGCTGTCGCGGCGGTTCGGCGCGCTCTGGCGCTCCTCCGGCACCGTCAACCTCGCCGCGTCCGTCACAGACAGCCGCGGACGCATCAAATAACGAGATTTATTTGACCGCCGCGACGCCTTTATCCGTGAAATATTCACGGACAGCGGCGCTCGCCGCCGCTGACAACCGCGTCACGAGGCTCACCTTCCACGTCGGGGGAGACGACGACTACTCCATCTACTACTTCCTCCTCAGCAGTGAGAACGGGGAGCACAGCGATGACAGGGTTCAAAATTCCTGAATGAAATTTCGCCGCGCACCTCGCCTGCGCCAGATGCATCGCAAAACCGAGATTTCGTCGCCCGCCGCGACGCCTTCGTCCGTGCTGCCGACCACTGCATCACGAGGCTCACCTTCCTCCATGGCAGTGACCAGAACGGGGAGCCCAGTCACGACGTGGTCGACGCCGTGGTCTCCCACCCGGCGGCGCGCCGCGTCGCCGCCGTCCAACCTTTCTGGTACGAAAAGTACAACATCGTGAGAAGCGGCGTTGGGATCTACAGCCTCAAGGTCGCCTCCCTCCCGTCGAACACCCTCCGCGTGCTTGACATCACCAACTGCTGCAGCCTGACGCCACTGCCGGAGCCGGACGCTGCCGCCACCGACACCGCCTTCCCGCTGCTGGAGACGCTACGGCTGCGACACTCTATGCTGAAAATCGGCGATCTCCACGGCATCATCGACTCCGCGCCGGAGCTCGCCACCGCGCACCTATCTCGTGTCCGACTCAGTTGGCCACGGCCCGGAAACTTGGTCTACCCGCCTCCGCTTGCCGGCGGCCACCGCGCTCGTGCTGATCAACTGCCGCACCACCAGCGGCAGCATGGATATAGACACGCCAAGGCTGCGATCCTTCACATACAAGGGAATAGCGATGTGGCTGTTCGACCTAACCTCGCCGGCGCTTCACATGACACTGGTGCAGCTACACTTCATCCATTTCACTTTTGGCTACCAGCACTTCGTCCAAAGCTTCACCAACGCCAAGGTGCTCAAGCTGAAGGCGGAACACCTCCACGACATTGCCGTCCTTGGCAGAGACTTCCCCAACGTGAAGCGCCTCGAGCTGGAAGGAGCTTACAACCATTGCAGCAGCAAGACTGCGGCAGCAGCGGCGGCGATCGCGAGCCTTCTCCATTGCTGCCCAGTGCGGCCGGGCAATGTTTCAGTGAGTGGAACATGGTCCCATCCAAACGGTCGAGAGGCTGACAATTGGCATTCGAGGAGCAATCGTTATCTTAGAAAATTGTGATGTGCAAGCACCTGTGCTATGACGCCGACTACTTCGAGCCAGCGTCCTCGGGCTAGCACCTTGAACTGTCCGCAACAAGACACCTGATGCACGCTTGGCAGCTCGGGCTGGCCTGCCTAGCCTACTAGTACGAGCTGGCTAGGGCACGAGCTGACAACCCTGAGCTATTCTGTCCGGGCTAATGTCTCGGGTGGGCAATTCAGGTATGGTGATCCTAATCTTGTGTATTCCCTACAACACGAGAGTATGAGAGCTCGAGAGACCGTATAGATCTACTATCATAACTACCATATTTAATAAATAAGTTAGAGCGTTTCATCTAAAGCGGTGCCCGTGAGCCTACGCTAATCAGAGCAACAAGACAGTTATTTACTTTAATGATAAAGGATGAGCGACAAGATATATACCGCTCACATTATCCCCTAGGTGATCTTGGTTATAGTCAACCTATCCATTGTCATACAACTTTTTATCTATCCACACCTAAAGAGGCTATTAGATGGGCTAGCTCTGGTTGGCGATGGCATGATTACAATGTGGCGTGAGCGACAAGCGCTACCATACATAATTACTAGGCCTATGGGTCCCATCTTTATATTTTTTTTAGTCTATAGAATCCTCTGAAAATATATAAGGAGAAGAATGTAACCGAGAGGAAGGGGACTATAAGCACTCAACCACTATGATACACGAAGAGCAAGTAAGAAGTAAGAACTTAGGAGTAGGGTATTATATCCTACGTGGCTTCAACCTGTCTAAAATTATAATTTAAGAACTTATTTACAAAGTTTATCTAATAACAATGGTCCTACCCTTTGCATAGCATCTAAACATATCCTAAACTAAAGTAGACATAATAAACATGCTCTAGAGAGTCCTAAGCCATCATGTGTCACCTATAATAAATTTAAAAAATAATATAAATTCATATAAAATATCTAGTTATCGGTTCCATTTAACTTAATGGACCCATCATTTTAGACTAGATCTTTATTAAAACAAACAAACTCTCCTTATCTCCTCTCTCCCTGCGTACATGTGTCCAATTATTGTCACCACGGTTAAAAAAAAAAGTAGGCACCACGCACCTCCTCCTTCTCAATAAGATCCACAATATATAAACAAAACATAAAAAATATTTTATCTGGGAACCACACTCCTACCCTCTAAATATATCCTAAACTAAAGCTGCCATAGAAAATTGTGGCACACTTCAGCAACATTGATTGCATCACCGTATATTGTCATAACTTAATTAGACATACCATATATATAACTATTTGGAATAAAATCAACCATAAATAACTTTGCAATAATGTGAAAAAAAACGGTGCCTTCAGTTAGATGAGCTTATGTAGCCTTACTTTTTTGTATCCATAGGGCATGTTAACTAGGACCTGCAAGAGGACATATAATCACCAAACAGTTTCGAAGCTAGAATGTGATTTTTTTAATAAAAAAATTATTTGGCCTTTGGAATACAACATAATTATGGTAACCGGATAGGCATCTAGGTTTCATATAAAAGATTATGCCATTGTATGCTAGCCAAAAAAAAAAATACAGAGTGATTGATTTCGACTACATAATTTATAAATTTTATAGAAAAATATTTAAATCACAGAAGCACATTCCAAAAATAATTAATGATGCTTGCGCACTTATATTTAACCATCTGATTATGTTCTCACTAAGCTACGTGGAGCCTCGCACACTCTATATGAAACACTCTCAGATGGGTTGTATCCCACAGTGCGTAATCTAATTGGACTTTACAAGCTCATGCATGTAGTGTATGAATTTAGTGTAGCCTCACATTCCACCCAGGCCATCCATAAATCAACGATAACCTATATCAGTCTTAGTTGCTTATATAAGAGTTGATTGGAATTTTTTAAAAAGCTGACACATAAGGTGTACCACTATCACAATTTATCATCTCACAAACTTTGAACTTAAAACAAGAGCTGTATAAAATAAAATAGAAAATAGAAAATGTCAAGGGAGTAAAGTGAACCAATTAGAGAAAATCTTATAATTTCTCAGAAAAAATTGCTTTGTATTTTTCACTTCCATGGAACACATATTACCATAACAATTTCATCATTTTTAAGTGCTTGGATGCTAATGGACTTCCTCCTATCAGTGGTGTTATGTTCTCCACATCTTGCATATATATAAGACACTAAGTTATCAATACATAATTTGTGACTATTAATTTTAAATTTTAGACTCATGTTAACTAGTTTTTTCCTTAAAAAACTATAGATCTCATATATCATAGGAAGCTGGGTGTGGGATATGTGCATCTTCTCCATTTTTATTGATTCACATGCAAGTATATAACAAATTGTGTTAATATGAACCAATTAGAGAGGAGGCTAGCTTGATGGTATAAAATAAAACACATTTATTAACAATAATAGTTGTATAAGATTTGTTAAAAAGAGAGAGAAAAATACCTTACTTTTTATTTATAGAAACTAAGCCTACCTTTTTTTAGATGATGAAGGAGGCTATAGATAATTGTTTATAGGAATAAATTAAATTTTATATATTATAAAGCAACAAATAGCTTAAAAAAAAGTTATCTAAACAACTCTGATGAATAATGTTTTCAGAGAAATCATGCTTTTAAAAGTATGGCATGAATAACTCGGTTGATATTCCGTCGTTACAATAAGTTTTCCAAACTTGGCCTAAGATGTATGTCTGCGCATTAGCACGGGCTATGAGCCTGAAAATGACATTAACGTACATTAGGGTTCCGCCAATTGGAGCCTATCCATTTTTTTCTAAATGGCCATAGTGCCCTCACTACCATGACAACTCCAACACCACTAGATCGACTGCCTGCTGAATTTACGACAGATGTTGCATGGCATCGACCCAAATTATGTTTATGCGATCACTAGTCAAGAAAGCAACCTCCACCTAGATGCTGCTCGTGGCCCTCGTAGGAGAGCGACCTGGTCACCCCGAGAGGCACCTCGAAGAGGAGCGACGCGTGCGTGGTCCCGAACGCGAGGCGCGGGATGGCTGCGGCAGACACGGTGAGGACGGAGCTCTCGGCGGTGACGCGCGCGGCGAGGCGGAGAGCGAACGCGGTCTTGAGCGAGGCCGGCGAGCTGACGGCCCCTCCGTCCACCACCCCGCAGTGCGGGCCCCGTGGCGACGAACGTGAGGGCCTCCTGCAGCGTGAGCGGCGGGCAGAGGAGCTCCATCAGCACCTGCGCGTGGTGGAGCGGCTTTGCGGCGGCGCCCCCCATCTGTGGCCGCCGGAGCTCGATGTGTTACCTCACCTTCCTTCGCCGCTACTTTGGCGGGCTGGCGTCGGCGCGCAGCCGGCGGTGCGGAGGAGCTGACGCGGTGGTGGGGCGCGCGGTTGCTCAGTGGCGGTGTGACCTCGCCAGGTCGATGCCCACTCTATCTGGGTGGAATAAGGGGTAAAATGGTCTTTTGAAAGATGATGGAGGTTGCATTTCTTAGATAAATTAGCTTATATGATAACATTTCTTAATGTACAATAAGATTTATATGGATGGTATTTCTTATATTCTTATATATAGCAATTGTGTAAATTGTATAATCAGTTATGAATTTTTCTAAGCATTCACAGTCATGAATTTTTGTGATCAAGCAAGCACTTGGACAGAACGAACAATCAACCATGCATCCAAACCAACACGCACATACAATTGACGCTGACACGTCACACGAGCAAATGCATTCATTCACTCCTCCGGCTTGCCGCCGGAGCTGGCGCCACCGCCGCCGAAGTTCTTTTTGCGCTCCTCGATGAAAGTTTTCGACTTGTCGTTGATGTTGGACGGCACCCTCAGGATCGACGGCACCCTCGGCCGGAGCCCCGGCCGCCTCGCCGGCTTCTGATGCTCCTCCCCTCCGAGCTGGCTCGACGAAGCCTGCCTCTTCTTGGACAGCAACCTCTTCACCGCAGACGACGGCGCCGCCGCCGCCGCCGCAGCTGCGCCGCCTTCCTCTTTGCTGCCCTCCTTGAGTGTCACCGTCTTCTTCACCTTCTTCTCCTGCTCCGGAACCGCCGCGGTCTCCGCCGCTGCTTCTGCAGCCACCGGAGGATCATGATGGCCACCTTCGCCTTCCTCCTTCTGCACACTTACTCCTGCATTGCTCGCCACCACGTCGGTCCTCCTTTCTTCCAGAATGGTGGCCGTGATGCTCTTGTTGTCTTCTTCACCATGGAAGAACTCGAAATCGGCCTTCTCGATCTCTATGGAGAACTCCTCGTCGTCGTCTTCCTTTCCTCCTCCTCCTTCCTCTGCATGGCTGCCATGGTTGTCGTCGTTGCTGCTGCTGCCATTTTTTGGCCACTCGGTGATGCTTTTCTGCCGGTTCATCGACAGGTTCTTGGCGAGGAACGTCAGGAGCCGGTCACACATGCCAACGGCCCTCACCGAATCATCACCTACAGTGCCTTTCTCCATTTCAACCTACCTATCCGAGCTTTCAGCGCAGTCGCGGGTGTGTGCGTGTCGTGTTTTGTGTTTGATTCTTGATGCAGAAATGGACGACGAACTTTTATAGATGCTTCAACGTGATATTTTTTTGGATTAGAGTGGATAAGGTATCGGGGGAAGGTTGCCAGTAGCGTCGGAAGAAAGCAGAGAGGCTTACAGGAGCAAAGAATACATTCGTTTCTTGAAGCTGAGATCAGGCATGCATGTTTGGGTTTCTAATGGAATGAGGCTTTGGAAAGCAAAAGGAATCTAGTTTGGTTGAGTTTTTTTTTTGTTTCCTGAAAAACTTTTGGGCATGAAGGGTACCAAGTAATTCCGGATGCCAGAGGAGGCAATCTGCTTGGAATGTTGCAAGTTAAAGCAATCCCAAACGTGACAATCAGTCTCTTCTTGTGATTAGCCAATCAAATGGCAAGGTTGCTGATCGTTAGCACGACTACATGACACTTGCAACACGGAGGAGATAAAAAAAATCCATGTTTTACTTTAGACAGGCAAGACAGCAAGGTTAAGTGCAAATGATCGGCTTTTACATCACTGGCACTGTACATCTGATCAACAAGGTAACTTGAGCCAATTTATTCAGTTGATTTTTACTGGACCCTGTTCATTTGGTTCATAACTTTCGAATCACAGTACATGCATGATACACCATTTTATTGTATAGTTCTACAACCTTTTTTAAAGCTAAAGAAGCTATGGTATACGGAGTATATATAGGGTGCAACAGCTCAGGAGCGGCTGCTTTTGACTAACAAAGATTTTTCATTTTTAAAGTTGAAGCCCGGTGCAGAGGAACGAAAAGATTGGTCTTGCTCTGCGCCGCGTCCTCTCGCTCACCTTCCACTACTTGTGCCAACTTGAGACGACAGTAGTATACCATCTGGTGTCCTCTCGTTGATACATATTTTTATAAATTTAGTTAAGTTTAAAAAATTAATCTTTAAAAAAAAATTAAAACGTCAAACAGAAATCTTATTCTATTAATCAATACAGATCTACACTCTGAGTTCTCTCGTACCCTATCTCCGTCTTTCTTCATTATCTGTCCCTAATATTCTCTTGCTGGAGAGTACTCATGTCCTAATCTTACATAAGATGATCGGAGTTCAAGCAGAGACCGCAAGATCGCAAGATTATTTGCTTTAAGGTATATCCCTTTGGTTGTTTGGAACTGATTAGACATCACTACCAGTCAAGTAGCCGATTTGTTCTATTGCGTCGTTCTTTTGTCCTGGAAAGGTTGAAGCACTACTGATTGAAAATGTGATTAAAAAATTACTGCATCAAACAACTATCATCATCACCGATGCACATGTAGTTGCAATATGCTCTACGGCAGTAGTGCTTGGTGTTTGAGTACATCATTTATACTTAGAGACTGCATGTATATACTAAATATTCTGCTCATGAATGAATCGAATGGAAGTTTCTGAAAGGCTAAATCGAGTGGAAAGTGTCATATAATTCCTTTACTTTACTGTATTAGGTACGGAATGCCAAGGCGGTGATACCTGACACTTAACACCATCATTAAGCTGCATACACGGGATACGAATTAGTCAATCATTTTTCTAAAGAAGTATATGAAACAAGCTAACAATAACTTACATTTTCCCAAACTTTTCCCAAACTTTTGAGATTGTGACATTTATTTTTCTGGAACTTAAAAATAAGGATCGTAGGATGATTGATCATAAAGTAAAATTAATACATTTTCCAGATTATTTGCACACTGTTGTTTGTTAGTCGTCTTGCCATGTTGACAAAACCGGAATGTGAGGACAAATTGGCTTACAAGCACTTGTTATGTCGCTCATAATCAGCTAATGCTTAAGGCAGCAACAGTACAATGTGTCGGTAAAGAAAAGAAAACCAGACATGATCTAGTCTTGGACGCAAAAATCCAAAAAAAAAAAAAAAGCTGATCATGCAACATGGCCGCGGAAGTGGACGACGAGCCAGATGGCCGGACGCCGCGCGCGAGTGTTGTGAATCCTCTGCTCGTGGATGCCCGCCGCCGGAGATGGAAAAGAAACAGAGGAGATCAGCTACACTGAGCGCGAGCACAATTGATACTGGAATTCACACTCGGGTGTTTGGCTGCAACCAAGTCCACTGCGTTTTTGCTTTAGATTGCTGAATAAATAGAGAGATTTACAGGTTCACGACACGACGTTCTTCACGCTCCTCCCACGCCGCGCCATCCCGCGGACATGACGAGACCTCAACTCCTACGGCTAGTGCGTGAGCCACGAACACTGGTACATCCGCGCCATTCCGCCAATTACATCCGCGCCATTCCGCGAACGTGCAAAACGGACGACGAGATGTTAGATTATAAGACAGCCAGGTCGAGTCCCGTGGGTGCACACCTCAGAACTGACGGCCACGAGTACGCATCGCCGCCAAGGCTCGCGGTCGGTGATCGGTGGGTTCTGGATTTGGGATTTTACGGCCATACAGATGAATAGGGGTACTGTTTTTTAGACCCTCGACGCAGGATACTGTATATATAAATATAATTGGCGCCATATTCTTAGAATTAGTATGCAAGGTTTATTTGTTCCATTTTAAATGACATAGTGACTATAAAATTATTTGCTAAAATCTGTAGATGGGGACTTGTCCCATCACACGATAAAATAAAAATCCACGTGACTGGACATGCTGCTGGGCGGAGCGAGTGACGAAAGAAGTGAAACGGCGAGGGTGAGATTGGCGGCGAAACGACCACATCAGGCAACGGCGGTGGCCACCACCGTGGGAAGGCAGCTCAGTCGGTGCCCGTCCAGCCAGAGCCAGCGGCTCCGGGGCACGCCTAGGCCTAGCCGCCTGCATGCTTAGCTAGGCTGGCCGGGGAAGAAGAGTGAGTAAAAGAAAGGAGGCAGCCCAATCTAACAAGAATTCCCTTTTGAATTATTAGAAAAGAGAGTTTAAATCTTTGGGATGCTTGGATAAATTTCACCAAGGGATAAGTGTGAAAATAAATTATTTTTGAGCATGATTTGAGGATTTTTGATAGAACACCTTATTGCTTGCATTTTGATTATAACAACACCGTGAAAAGTTTTAAGTTTTGAAGAGGCAAAAATATATTCCAGGGTTTTATTTTAACTACCAAATTCTCCGATTGAGACTTAACTTGTATAATTAAATTCAATTTATGGCACTGGACAATAAATATAAAATCATATGAATCAGAAGATCCAGTATGAGGTGCCATTTTTGAAAAAAAAAATGATGACTCTTATTTCTAGGTTTCGAATTTTCTTAGGTGTTCTTAAATTTTAGGACGTTACATACAGCGGCGGAGCTCAATGCCCCGGATCTGGTGGGGAGAAGAGCAGACGGGCAGGTGGAGGTATGCTTGACATCCCCCTGGATCTGGCACTGGCTCGGAGGAGAGGGGAATGGGAGGTTGAGACGGCGTGTGGGCAGCTGTGAGGTGAAGATTGAGGCCATCAGATCCACCGCCACCGCCACTCTCCCTCCTCGAACACAATGTAAGCGATGGCGCTGAGGATGGCCATGTAAGTCGATTAACTTTTTTTTGAAGTTGTTGATTATTGTAAATCTGTTGTGGCTGTGTGATCTGTTCGATGCAATCTGTTGATCTGTTGTATGGACTATGGAGTTGTTGAACATGTGATCTGTTCTATTGTTGGTGATTTGTCTGCAAAGCTTGTGATTTGTATGGAGATGTTGGTAATTTGTTGTTGCATTAGGAAGAACTGCAGATGTATAACAATTAATTTTTTGGGGGTTGAAATTCCTGAGGAACAAGAGTCTTGCACCATCTGCATGATGTCCTGCTTCATCCATTGCCAAGCTGCTCTGTACAAGGCTGAATTTAAGCAGTCCGGGCTTATGTTGGTTTATAAGTCTATAAACAGACTCATGTGCACAACATTGTAAATCAAGCTTATTTGCTAGCATGTGATTAATGCAATAGTGAAAATCCTCTGTATCCTCTGTTCTTTCTTGCTTGCGATAATAACAGTCTGGGCCAACACGCCTCGTCGGCTTCTGTTGTTCCTCCCCTCCGAGCTGGCTCGACCTTGGACAGCGACTTCATCTTCTTCGTCGACGCTGCCGCCGCCGCTTCTGCAGCCACCAGATGATCATGATGTCACACTTACTCCTGCAGGCTGCAGCTGCAGTGCTTATCACGTCAGTGTTTCTCTCTTGTAGAATATTGGCCGTGATACTCTTCTGGTCTTCTTCCTCATGGACGAACTCAACCTCGGTCTTCTCCATCTGTATGACGAACTCATTGTCGTCATCTTCTTCTTCTACTCCTTCCTCTGCATAGCCGCCATGATTGTTGCTGCCATCATTTCTTGGCCCCTCAGTGACGTTCTTCTGCCTATTCATAGACAGTTTATGTGCTCCTATATATATTAGGGTAGTTCTCACTCCATCATGTTCATATATTTTGGGACGGATGGAGTAGATGAGTTTGCACTCTCTCTCTCTCTATCAATTATCAACCTGTTCTTTCTCTTCATGTCTAGGGTTAGCAGTAATTTAGCTTCTCTTTACTAATTTGTCTTGTAAATCAGTTGCATGTCCCAGTGATACTGAGACGTTCTCTTTTGTTGTTGGTTTGTCCTGTAAACCATCCATAATTCTCCACAAAAATGAGGAGGTCATCATTTACTAGTTTTTTTTAAATTACTAATTATCGTTATCATAGTTATTTTATTTTCTAGTTTGCTTATAAATTAGTCGTTTGATTTCACGAAAGTGAATTATTCTCAAAATCGACTCAACTAGCCGGTTTTGATCCTTTCGATTTTGGCAACTCTATTGATTATACCATAAATTATTAGGTGTTTCTGTGTTGGCTACGAAAAACACCAACAGAAATGTCAAGAATCAATCACACATGCCAACGGCCCTGGTCGAATCGTCACCTACAAATTTCTCCATTCAACCACTATCCGCGCTTTAGCGCACTCGCGTGTGCATGCGTGTTTCGTGTTTGATTTTCGATGCAGAAATGGAGGACGAACTTTTATAGATGCTTCAACATGATGTTTTTGGATTAGAGTGGATAAAGTATGAGAAGAAGAAAGCCAGTAGCGTAGGAAGGAAGCAGACGGTATGCAGGAGCAAAGAATGCATTCGTTTCTTGAAGCTGAGATCTAGGAGGCATGCATGTTTGGGTTTTCTGATGGAATGTGGCTTTGGAAAAGGTGATTAGCATGATCAGCACAAAAAAGATTATTGTTTCGTGAGGGGGGTACCAAGCAATTCCATGTCACAGGAGGCAATCTGCTTGGAATGTTGCAGGTTAAAGCATTTCCAAATGTGACTATCAGTCTCATATTCTGATTAGCCACTGAAATGGCAAGGTAGCTGATTAGCATGACAACATACACTTGTAGAAAGAGATAAAAATCATGTTTAGAAAGGCGAGACAACAAGGTTAAATAATGCAAATGATTGGCCTTTACATCACTGGCATTGTACATTTGTTCATACAAGGGAACTTTGTGACATTTTATTCAGTTGATTTTAACTGGACCCTGTTTATTTGGTTCATAACTTTTGAATTACAGTAGATACATGGTACGCTATTTTATTTTATAGTTCATACAACCTTTTTTAGCTAAATAAGTTATGGTATGGTGCAGCAACTCATCAGCAAAATTTTCATTTTTAAGGTTAAAGCCCAGTGCAGAGGAATGACAAGATTGGTCCTGCTCTTCGTCGCGTCCTCTCGCTCACCTTCCACTCCTCAACAAGGAGATTCTTCAACTTGGGGCAGCTTGAGATGACAGTCGCTACTCCGGTGCTGCTCACTCGCCTACAGTATACCATCTGGCATGACTGCAGCTGCAAGCAGCCCCTGACAAGGTGACCTAGGCCAACATCAGTGACCTCTGGACAGTGGGACAGTGCGATTTCTTTAAGCTGCGAGCAACCTTCACCAATCTCTGCAAGCACCATGTCTCCTATGAGCTGTTGGTTGAAGAGGGCAAGGCGTCAGTACATAAGGTAAAACAGTCACATTGCTAGTCACATAATGACAGATGGGTATATGATAATTGTGTAAGAAATAGCTGCAAAATCCTCAAAAATATAATCTATCAACTGTTAGAGCAGATTCTTCTATAGTGCAGGTCCCAGTCTGGGGCCATGAATTTTGAACATGTATATGAATTGAACAATGCTGCTGGTGCCTAACATGAAAGGCAACTAGATAACTAGAGGAACGGAGAATTTGAATCCTGGCTTATGCATAAGAATTCATACCAGTTCAGATCATAATCTTACTTATAGACTTCTATTTGCTGTATCTTACAGAGATAATTCTTTTGTTTTTTTAATCCACACTATTGTAATTTTAACTCTTTGATCTACATCTACTACAGTTAAAAATACAGGTTATTCAAATTATAAAATTTTGAAGTTCTCTGCACACCAAAACCTACAGACCTACAGCTGCATCTAGTATAGTGTCAACATATATTCTTCAGGTATTCCTTGATAAAATGAGTTAGTTTTAGTTCTGAATCCTAACTGCGCAAACCACAGTAATTCCTATTCATTACAACAATTTTTGGATAATCTTTCACAGAAGGAATTCAATGTTATAAGTGATATACCCGCAGAACACTTATATCCAAGACGACTAGATCAGAGCATCCTCTTGCAATGGCAGTGAGTCCATTATCAGTGATTAGTTGGCACCCACACAGGTTTAACTTTTGAAGAGAACAACCTTCAGCAATTGCAGCCAGCCCTGCATCAGATACTCTGGAAAGGAATTTGCAACAAAATTTTAAAACTGACATGTCAACAATATTAGTGATGCATGCAGAACATAAAGTCCAACAAGGGTGCTAGTTCAAACAAAATGCATAGGATGAAGCTGTAGAAATGCCACAGAACATTTGAAAGTGTAGAGACCAGTCCTGATCCCAATTAACATGATTAATCAATCTAAGTTGTTTCCTAGGCCAATCATGCGACAAAGTGAAACAAGAAATATGATGAGATTCAGTAAGGGGATGATGTCCATGGGCATGACAGATAAATTGGATGGGTAGATGCATGATAATAGTTACCTCTCACAAAATTGGAGTGTTAACTCTCTAAGTGATTTACAATTCTCAGCAATAGATATCAATGCTTTGTCTCCTATCTGCATACAAAAAGAGCTTCAATCAACTGAAGTTATTTGGGATTTTGCTAATTGCCATATATGGTGAAAGAATAAAGATGCTAGTAACCAAATCGTGCTGTTCCATCTAACACTTCAATTCTAGAACACGCCCAGTCTTATATTTGACATATTTCACCATGTATGCCAGTTTTGCACAATATCTACTCAAATGTCAAAAGTACCTCATAACCACGCCGAATAGAAAGTTCGGTCAAGTTCTTGCAACCTTGAGCTATGTAGCACAAGGCATCATCACTTATTCTTGAACAATCGACCAAATAAAGTGACCTGAGAAGGGAGCAACCTCTACCGACCTCCAGAAATGCACTGTCCCGGATCCTTGGGCAATAAATTAGAGATAGCTCCAAAAGACCCCTGCTTTCACAGGAAGGCAAATCATCTACTGTTAGTGCAACAGAAATATCAATATGATATAGCTCAAAAAAATGCAGCTAAGATAAAAATGCTAGATTGAAACAACTACTTTCCTTTGTTCGAAAGTTAAAAACTAGTGTATCCCACATTCTTGCTGTCTAAATGTAATAAGCATCAATATTATAGTTGATTTATGGATCAAGCATCCAACACATTCCTTTTCTTTATCCCCTTCATTCTAAAATAATATTTCACTTATTTGAACTATACAGCATTAAATTAAGATGGGAATGACAATCTATAGATATTTTAAGTGAATAAAGGAACTTTTAATATATCGAGTTGTCACCAAGAAACATACGGGCACCAACGTCCAATGTGCTCCAGTGCAGCAGTTTCCATATTCTGACAACCATTGATCTTCAGGCGTGCTATTTTTTTGCAGCTACGAGCTACAAATTCAAGGCTTCTATCAGTTAGTAAATGACAATCATTGAGAATAAGATCTGTGAGATTCTTGCACCCTTTTGCAATAGATGAAAGGCTCCTGCAATTCCAAATGAAAGTAAATAAATAATTAAGAGAACTTAAAAATTAACGAAGCAGCACAAGGTGGAATGAAGCAAGAATTAATGGATGAAGAAAATCTACAATTGCAGAAAACATGATTCAACAGAAAACAAGTAGGGATTTGAAATGTCCTGATGTTCAGCAATTCCAAGAACATAGTGTACAGAAAAGGAGAATTATGACATGATAAAGGAATATCCATAGTGTAGAAAATGGCAAACCAGTAGAATAAAAATGATATTAAACGCAAATTAATTGCTAAGTAGGTGGTGGCAACCATAGTTGTACCATATGCCTCTATAAGATGTAGTAGCATTGATTTACAATTTTACTCAGTACCTGTCAGTGAATCTTTCGAAGTTGTTAAGTGACAGACTTTCTAAGAATGAACAAAATACACCAATAGCATCTAGGGCCTCATCACCAGCACCCATGCATTGCAGCTTCAAAGTTTTCAACAAGTGGCATCCTTTAGCAACAGATATTACTCCCTCGTTTTTAATGTGATCTGATTCCAGTGACAGGATTTCCAGGTTAGGGCAGTGTGATCCAACAGCATGCAAGGATGCATCAGTCATCCAAGCACAAGTGGCAACACCAAGAGAGACAAGTGATTGTCCACAGTTCTTTATTAGTCCAATCAAGCCTTCATCTGTAGTGCCTTCAACAAAGCGCATGTTCAAATTACGAAGTAGCTTGCAGCCTTCCCCAATAGCAATAAGTCCTGGATCTCCAATATAGCAAGCCTGCAGAAAAATTGGACTTCAGACCATAAATAGGTATCGAGTCTTATGGGGCTTAGACGGGTTAAAATTTTGTGTACAGACTTGGATAGAACAGTCTCTACATTGACAGCCAATTTAGCATGTAGATAGACCATTTCCTCTTAATCAAAGAAGACTGCTAATCACCAGGAACAATGCTTGTTCCATGGTATTACATGTAAATATTACATTGACACGCATGGTTAATACAGAGGCATAATGTAGAAGTCTTCTAGAAAACACACATGAAAGAATTCAGAGATCATGAAGTAAATAACTGAGCAAAAGCTAAGGAACAGGTAGCATGACATTACCTGAAGATCCAATGAACTCAATTTCTTACAATTCTCAGATATTCTTACTAAGCCTGTCGAAGTTATGGAAGAACACCATACCAGACTTAGTTTTTCGAGCCCTTTGCAACCCCTGGCAAGATTTGTTAAGCCAACATCAGTCAAACAAGTGCGCTCTGTCTCATTATTGCTGCCTGGCTGGTCCAATGGAAATGGGGACATGTGCACTGAGAAACTTGAGTTGCGGGATATCCTCCTGCGGCGCCCAGAAGGACTAATAGCATACATCTGTATTGAGAGAGATATTTTCAGTGCATCAATACAGAGGCTATGTTAACCTACTGCAAGAAGATTTTTCTATTAAAGAACTAAACTGCATGTAACAGCACATCGCCAGAACACATCACTTCCCATATATTGCAGTATTATCATTAATCCCAACTAAGCTGGTGGACAAATAGCAACGATTTTTTCAAACTAATCATATGCATAACTCATACACTACTTATTTGCATGCAACTGTATAAGTAGTGCAAATGTAGATCGCATAAAGCACAAACGGTGAAATGGATACTACAAATCAACCCCACGAGAATGATCAGTTACCACAATTCTGCATCCAGCATAAGAGAAATGCAGATGTATCAGGTCCCAACCGATCACACTAAGTTCACAGCAGAATGACAACAAAAAACAATAATTTTCACCCAATTCCTCTCCAAATCCTTGACAGGTTCGAACCTTCTCCCAAAATTCTAAATCTCCTCGCAATCCCAACTCAAAACATCCCTACAAGCCTCGACATTTCCCACAATTCGCGTCAAACAAAGATTCAGATCGAGGGGACCCACCGGGCGGCGCGATCTAGCGGCGGCACAGGCGTTGCCGGCGGCGCCGGCCCCAACACTGAGGCGCTCGTCCACCGAGACCTCGACGAGCGCCGGGAACCTCTCGGCGACGAGGCGGAGCACCTCGTCGGCGCGGGCCCCAGAGGCTGCGAGCTTGGCGGAGCGGCGGGTGGCGCGGTCGACGCGGCGCCAGCGGCGGCAGACGAGCGCGCACGCGTCGAGGTCTCGCTTCGCGCCGCCCACGCGGCGGAGCACCTCATCGAGGATCTCGTCGGGTAGGAGGAGGTTTATCAGGTCGACACCCCGCATCTCTCCCCCGCCTCCGCTGACGGTGGAGATCGCCGGAGATAAGGTTCGGGGAGACGCGAGCGGTGGGGGGGGAGTCTGGTTTGTGAAATGCGAGGAGTTGGAGGGGGTGAGATGTAAGAAATGCCGCGAAAGGGAGCTGCGTTGCGTGCTCGCGCGGTTTTATGTGGCGGCGTTTTTGTCATTTCATCCTTGTACTGTTTGTTTTTTAAACAAATGCTTAAGAAAAACCTTGTTGTTTTGGTCTGATAGTACTATAACAAGCTATTTAGGTTTTAAAACAAATTAGTGTGGTGAACGTGCAGGTTGCACAGCTAGAGTTTATTACGATAATAATTTATAATTCTAATTTATAATTCTAAGACAATTTGATCAAACTTTTACGTATTATACTCCAGCTAACATGATTTTATGCCCATAAAATAAATGTAATAGCTCATTTTAATATTTTTTTAATAATATAATAGATCAAATATAAATATTTGTTATTCTTTTTTCCACTCTCTTCCTCTTTCTTCCTCTCACTACATCTCAAAAGAAAAAAAACTCTGTTTGTTGGGCATCACTGTTGCGCGACATACTGGCTATGACGAACGTTCATTCACTTTGTTTACCAGTCCAATTCTGTTATACTGTAGTTATGTAATACAGCTTGTCATCATGATCGGTTGTCTCCTTTGCCTTTCACTGTCATTCCTTATATATCCCACTATCCAACGCCACAAATCATTATTTTTTTGAAAGTGTAACCTGTAATGGGTTTTAGCTAATTATTAATAAATAATTAAAGAAGTAATGGGCGATCATATGAAGTTAGAAAGCGGGTAAAGACAACCATTAAAATAAAATAGTTAAAGTGAAAGTAATTTGTATAAAATTTAAAAGATAAAAGATTAATTTACCATAAAATTGCAATAAGTTATTGTCCTGTGTAATACCGGATAGTCCGAGAACCGTTGAACAATCTAAAAGAAGATAGATGCAAGAAGGATGAAATTATTCCAGAGACATCAAACAAACTCTTTTAAATAATCTGATGCCATATCGAACTGTCTGACATACTCTAGATGTTGGAGCGGATTGTCTGGATAGTCATGTATGATGCCGAACTATCTGATCAACCCATAAAGTGATTGTACGTTGTATGGCCAAGATATTGGAGAAGCACAGATTGAATAAGTTAGTGAAGGATTCTAACAGCGATATTGGACTGTGTGGTTCTTTATGGTCCAACGTCTAGCTGTTAGTTATCGTAAGTTATATAGGGTCGAATAATCTCATGTGGTATCAGATTATTTGATCTAATACATTTTTGATAGCTTTTTACAATGGCTACAAACGGTTAATGGAAGGAGTTAGGGCTATATATAGGCATTGCCCTCAAGTTGATTGGAGACTTTTGAACCCTTTTTCACCTTAAGAAGCTAAGCAAGTGTTTAAAAGTTTTGAAGATTTAATTGAAGATTTTTTAAATATGATTTAGTTTTAAGTATTATTATGTTGTTGTTTAGAAGACTAAACTCCATACTAACTTTTTTCTCTATGATCTAAAGTTTATGTATTAAATTGAGAGTGTGTGAAAGAGAAGAATTATAATTTTGAAGCAATCAAAGGGTACGGTTGTCCGGGAACCCTTGTTAAAATTCAACCTCACATTTAAAAGGGAAGAAACAAATTAAGTGTATTCTGAGCTTCGTTTTGGTAAAACAAGTTTAACCAATCTTTAAGCTTGGGTTTTGATTATCGCTTTGAGCATGGACTTACTCTTGATAATATCTTGGAGATCAAAACTTCATCGAAGTTGATTGCTTGAAGAAAAAAGCAGCTAAATGAGACCTAGCTCCAATAGGAGCTTCCTCAACATAGTAGAAATAGTAGTTTTTGAACTTCGATAAACAATCGTTGTCTCTACTCTCTTTTATTTTATATTTACTATTAATAGTGTTTGTATGCATATATATCCCAATCATATAATTATAATTTTAGTTAAATACTAGTCATTTCAACTTTAACTTCTGCAATATTTTTTATTCTATTTAGTTTTTATTTAGAATAAAAATATTTTACCTTGGCTACCTCTCGGATGTCATTCCACATTGATTGTTTAAATATATTTTTTATAATTATTTGTCTTTTTACATTTATATGTTTTATTTTGATTTAGACTCTACCCTATACATATTTAGCAAGGACACTTGCTTATTTATTTGTTGGCCATCACAGCTTGCTACACACTGGCTACCATGAACGCTAGTTCGCTTTGTTTACCAATCCAATTCTGTTATAATTACGACGTACATCTTTTTACTCAAAAATAGAGTTATTCCTAGTTGCTTCTACTTGATGGACTCTTAATTTAGTATTTTGAAAATTTTGCCTAGAATTACTATTAGGGATTTTACTCCAGAATTTGACACAATTTTAACTGTATATAGTCGGAGATGGTTTCCACCTTTTTCCCCGAGCCTGGCTCCGAGGTGCGATTTGCACGAGCTCGGCCTGGCAACGAAACACGCCGTTGCCTGCATCCTCGATGCGAGCTAGGCCCCATGTGGACAACTAAACACGCCCTTGGTGTCTTGTATTGCGTTGGAAGCACAATGACGAGTAGAAGCACCTCTTGATGCCTCCCGTCGTGCAGTGTGGTCTGAATCGGACACAACCTCTTGATGTCTCGCATTACGTGGGAAGCGCAACATACTCACAGATACAAGAGAACAGGTCCAGATGCTCATATCCTGCGACCTCTAATGTACTCCCTCCCTGTCTGTCACTACAGATAGAACGGGAACTGCAGAGCCAAAGGCATCCGTTATAGTTTGCAATGCTATGTAGAAAGAATACTTGTGATATCATACAAAACAGCTCATCTTTCTGCCCACCTGACAACCATCGCTCCAGTCTTTGTGCATTCCTCCAATGTCCCATCCTGAAGAAACATGTTGTCCCAACTGTTATTAATCCATGACAACTTCTGGTGATGCGTCCTCAAAGACAGTGCTTGACTATAGAGGCCGGCCACCCTAGAACGAAACAAACCAGAAAACAGCTCTTTAATTCTAATGAATTAGGGCTAAACTTATCATTTTATCATCTTCTGAATTCCTCGGCAGTAATTAAAGACCGAAGATAGTCAGGCTGGTGCTCTCCGACAAATAATACTTGATCAATCTCCTAAACCTGATTTCTCTGATTGTAGAATCAAATGCTCCATCTAGTATCCATTGAATTGAGTTCACACAGCTGCGACGAGATGTTGAATGGACACACTATGCCTCGCAGTACCTGTCCTCCAAGCTTCGCTGCTCCATCAATGTAAATCCATGATGCCCCACCGTCCTTCTCCTCAGCCAGCTGACGCAGGTGCATCCAATCTCCAGACTTTGAAATTTGCATTGGAGTCAACTCGCAAGTTTTATTTTTTATTCTGAATTTCAATTATATAATATCGTATCGTGTTCTACCATTTTATATGAAATCTTTTTAGTTTTATTTATTTGGATTTTGGTTTAATGTAAGATGTTGTGATCTAGACCCACAGTTATTCTTTTCTCAGAAAAAATAGTTTTACTTTGCAATATGATATGCATGTGCTTGCAGAGCGATAGATGCGGTACTGAAGAAGTAGGAAAACGACGAGCTTGAAATAATTATTACTACAAGGAATTAAGTGCATAAAAAGACTAGATATACAATGTTATAAGTGAATTAAGCACAAAATTTGTCAGTGGCTGGTTTGCCGGAGTGGTTAAGAGGGAAGACTTACGATCTTCCGCACAAGAGTGCGCGTGGGTTCGAACCCCACAGCCAGCAAAATATTATATATATATATATATATATATATTTTATACTTCTCACAGGATGCTAAAATCGTGAAACCCCACGCCAGAAAAAAAATGAATTTATTTTTGTACTTCTGTTTGACTGCGTCCATGTTTCCATTGAATCTACTGAAAAAAATTATTTACGTGTCAGGTTTGAGACATGCACAGGATGCTAAAATCGTGACCATAACTGTCGCTCACAAGATGAATCTTTGGATGCGCAGTTGAGTTTTTCAACTAGATGTCATTTGCTAACGAATGCCATGGCAGAAGCAAGATCATCACAGGAGATATATCTCATAGTAACTAATATGGAGCTGTCAATTGTGAAGATTCTACAACATGAATGATGTTGCAAAGAAGCCAATATTTCAAATTTAGAATTTTATTAAAATAGTTTTTAATCGTCAAAAACCAGCTCACATAAACACACATAACTATCACACCCTGGACTGATACAACGTCTGACGTGCCGTAGAACAATATGAACCGTCTCTTATAGAAATGTAATATCGATATCAGTCTCAGAATATAACGCTAATATTCACATAATTACTCATAAATCATTGCAAACTTGAACTTAAATAATAACACCAACACCTTATTCATATGACATAACTTACTCCAAACAACAACACATGTTGTACGGATATGGTCGATGACTTAGAGGTTTTTGCAATGTCCTCAAGATTGGTTACAGATTAGCACTTATACTATGTTACCACTTTTTACTTTTGAAGTTTCACTTCTAACCACCCTTTGCTGAATCTTTGGACTTTCTTTGTTGTACTTTGAACCGTCCTCATGTTTTTGTCTAGCCACATCCAATATCTCATTCGGTAGAAGATGTGAGATACAGTAAATAAGGAAGATCATCAGCACGAGGGTGGCGATGTGCTCATGAAGAGAAGCTGTTTGAGTGTTGATGTGCTTGCGAAGAGAGTTTCGATAGTCTAAAATGTAAAAAAATAAAAAAAATCACTGTAATAATGATGATGCATGGAGAATTCTTTTAAGATCATAAAACTCTTTCACCTAAAGGAAATGTGACTGACTCACTGAGTCTGTTCCTTAGTTTGACAGACAGAGAAAAGGGCTTGGATTTAGGCCCCTTCATGGGGAAATCAGCCCACTTACTGTCCCAAATAGAATCTTGGCCCAACTCGCGACCGTCGTCTCTAGCCGATCGCCACCCGCCGCCCGCCGCCCGCCGCCTCGCTCGGTCGCTCCTCCTCCGTGCGCCGCCGCCTGCCGTCCTCCCACCTCGCTCCTCAACGTCCTGGTCCTCCGGCGGCTCTTCCGTGCTCGAGGAGGGCCGCTCATTGGCCGGCGCGTCCCAGCTGCCGCTGCTGGAGGAGGCGTCGACGGCGGTGTGGCCGGTGGCGTTCGGACCCGTGTCGCTGGCGGGGCGGATGCGCGAGATACAGGACGCCGTCTCCCCCACGCACTTCTCCGCCGTCTTCTATGGCCACGTAACGACTCGCCATTTGCGACCGAACCTCTCCCCCATTCCCATCCACGACGAACCAATCAAAAGAGAAGAAAATTTCCATTGACTTCTATCCCCCGGTGGAAATTTCCCCATGAGCAATTGGAGTTGGAGGTGGAGGTGGGAGTCCTGCACGTGCGTCTTCTTGTCGTACACATTGGTTGGGAGGTGAAGGTGGAGGTGGAGGTGGAGGTAGACATGGCCGTCGAGCAAGGAGAAACCCGTAGTGCTATTGCACCGGTAAACTGACCACCGCACTGGCGGGTTGAAAATATCTTCTCCGGTAGTGGGAGGGGAGAAAGCTCCGTATCAAATACGGAGTAAGGAATAAGAAGAACACGACGACGATGACGAGGAGATAGTACTAGCATGGAAGCCGCCGCCGGAGATCAGGAAGCTGTCATGCCATGCTGAACTCATCGCAGATGGAGGAGCAGTGCCGGCTGCTGCGCGCCGGCAGCCTGCTCGACGAAATGCACCATGCCGTCACGGACGTCCACGGCGCCCTCACCACCCCGGCCACGATCAGCAGCGTGGCGCTCGCGGCCCGTACCAGGTCGGTGTGCGCTTCCCTCCGCGACGCTCTCGAGGCGGTGCTGGCCATGCAGGGGGCATCACTGTTCAGAGTAATCATCTCCGGCGGCCGCCGCCGCCACGCCATCATCCGCGACCTCCGGCAGTCGATGCGTCATCTAAGAGAGCTGTCGTCGCTTGCATCAACGGAGCGCGACCGTTCTTTCCTCCGATACGACTCGTTGGAGATTGAGCGCACGGTCCGTGCAAACACCGTGGTCAGAGAGGCTCTCACAGAGCCCATGGTGGGGAGATCGGAGCTAGCGGAGAAGATGATGCGAGTATTGCTCGCCGCCGCCGACGAGGAGGACGGGTCGCTGGTGATGCCGATCGTCGGAGGGCCTGGGATCGGCAAGACTCGCCTGGCTCATGCGCTGCTCAACGACGCCATGGTCAGGGAGAAGTTCCCCGTGCGACGCTGGGAGAATGTTTCAGAGAGCTCCGATCTTTCCAAGAGGATTGTGCCAAACATGTGGTTTAGCTCAACAAAATTTCAGAATTTCTTGGAAGAATTCATCAACAAACCTCTACATGGTCAGAAGGGGAAGTATCTGATTGTTCTAGACGATGTTTGGAATACGAATGAGGTGCAGAACTGGCCAAAATGGGATAGCCTGATGCGAGTTCTTCCTTCCAATGGCACAGTCATTTTCACCACCCGAACTCCTTCGCTTGTGTCAAGAACGGCCGCAATTGTACCAAACACAGTGCCCTACTTCTTGCAGCCACTGGAACAAGAACACACCGTACAGTTCGTACATCAATGGTTGAAGAGATGCTGGCTTGATCATAGCTCCAACCTGTTCAACATTGGTATGAAGATTGCTAGCAAATGTGATGATGTCCCTTTACTGCTTCAGTCTGCAGGTGCAATACTTTGTAGAAGGCCAGAAGCAGCCTTCTGACAGCAGTTTCTGGAAGATTTTGATGTGTTCTTTGAAGGCAGTGAAGTCTATTCCTCAGGGGAAGAATGCAAGGAAATCTTAGAGAGCGCCTACAGCAACTACCACCATCTCCCACCTCACCTTCAGAATTGTTTCCTGTATTGCTCTATTCTCCTGTTGGGATTCAACTTTGATGCTGAAGAATTAGCTGATCTTTTCGCCGTGGCTGAACTTATGCCGCTCACTATTACAGGATCACAGAGAATAGGATTTCTTGAGCAGCTTCTTAATGAGTGCTTTTATCAAATTGAAGATTCTGAATATGGAGGGAAACTTATCTACAGGATGCACAAGATATTACACATATTTGCTGTGTACATGGAAAGGGAATTGAGCACAGTAATGACAGCTGACAAGACTTCACACAAGTGCAGCCTTCTGTTCGATTTATGTCATTGATAATTGCCCCTTCAACTGAGTCCTTTCCACGATACATAGATCAATTAGAACACTTGAAGGCACTGATCTTACTTCAGGATAGCAGAATGTGCTTATCTGATCAGCGCTGCAAGATTAAAGAGATCGACCCAGTGCTCTGTCAATCACTTAAACATCTTCAGGTCTTGAGTTTGCAAGCTACTAAGATTAGGAAGCTCCCTAATAAAATTGAACTGGTGCCTCATTTGAGATATCTCAACCTTTCACAGACAAATATCGAATCCATCCCAAGTTCAATCTCCAAACTGCAGCTTCTGCAAACTCTGATACTATCTCACTGTGAAAAGCTACGAAAATTGCATGAGAACATATGTGAGCTTGTGCAATTACAGAAGCTAGACCTTGAAGGATGTCACTATCTTGTCACATTGCCTACAAAGATGAGTAAAATGAAGAGCCTTCAGTACCTAAATGTTCTCAATTGCTACTCACTCACAGCAATGCCTCATGCGATGGGCCAATTTACACATCTTCACACATTGCTTGGTTACTCTGTCCCAAACAACGGTAGTAGTGCGATATCAGAGCTGCAGTCACTAGCAGATCTCAATGGACTATGTCTAGTAAACCTTGAAAAAGTTTCTGACACTGAAGATGCAAGAATGGCAGAACTTCAGGAGAAAGAAAAGCTCGAGACTTTAATGTTGTGGTGGAATATGGATGCTGAAAATACCAATAGAACAGATCATGAAGTACTTGAAAGCCTCCAACCTAACCAGTGCCTGAAAACATTGGAGATTGTTGCGTATAAAGGGGATTCATTTCCATCTTGGATGACAAGCACTGAGCCATATCTCATATCACTGGTTGAGATAAAGCTGGTTAATCCGACAGCATGTAAGAGCATTACCTCCACTTGGGCTACTACCATGTCTGAAGATCGCGGAGATAAGCGGAGTTGATAATGTCAGTTGTATTGACGATGATTTCTATGGTCATAACGGCACATTCCCTTCACTGGAGAAGCTGATTCTCTCATACATGACTAACCTCGAACTCTGGGAACAGGCATCTAAGACGAATATGTTTCCTCGTCTTACAGAACTGACCGTCATTCAGTGCCCAAAGTTGAGAGCTCTTCATATGGAACTTCCTTCAGTTGAAAATTTGATTTTGTGGATGAATAACAAGATGTATAGCTCGGAAGGAGAGCTGAGAGGTGTGGAGAAGAGGCTCAAACATCTTACGATTTCTTTCTATGAAGAGTTGCATGCTTCTTCAGACTGTGAGGGTCTACAGGCTCTTGATAGTCTCAAAAAGCTGGAGATTTGTTGTTGTCATGAATTGTCATGCCTCTCACAGGGTTTGCAGTATCTTTCCTCTCTTACAAGCTTGAAAATTGATAACTGCAACAAATTGGAGATTTCGCCAGAATGGTTGGAGAACTTACCTTTTCTACAGATCATGTGTTTGTCTGGCTGTCCAATTCTGCGCTCCATTCCTGAACTCCTGGCACATATCGACATAGTTGTTGAGCATTGCCCCAATTTTAAAGAACCATCAGGTGAGTGCCACCTTGTTTGCAATTTTTCATTGAGCTATTCTTAGAATCTAAATTAAATATAATAACTCAAATTCGAAACATTCTCTCACAAAACATGAATCCACTACTATAGTAACTTCAACAATAACCATATGTATTCCCTCTTTTATTTGTCTTTTAATTTCTTTATGATTTTTTCTAGCGTTCATACTTTTTAATATTGGATTTTATTCAAAACTATGTTTTTCATACGCACTACATACATTATTTTCTAGTTTTAGTATCTCGTATGATTTATCTGATCGTGTGGATGTGAACTTCTGCTAAGTCTAATATCAATATATCACTGACAATACTTTTAAATCCCAACACACACTTAAATTAAGTGTTTTTAGCACAGCTATGGTAACCTAACCTACACAAATATTTTAGCACACACTTATATCAATACCATAAATATTTTCAAACCAATTTTTATTAATTAAATTATTTAAAGCTAATTGTTAATAATAAAATATTAAATATAATAATGATTCAACACCTAATTCTCCTTTATAATATTATCTCTGTATTTAAAAATATATTTAAATACATATGATATTGATGATTTATTAGTATTTTTATATTATAATATAACAATAATATCTAATGAAGTTACGAAGCTGTAAAAGTGTAAATTTCTTTCTTGCTTCCTACAACAGTGTTGCTGGAGAGCGGATTGTTTGGAATGGCTGAATGTTCCTAATCTCAGAGTATGCAATCTCTGCTCCAAGGTGGATGAATCTGTGGTCCATCTCCTTGTGCCAAGCAGCTATGGAGATTAATCTTCAGGAGGCTGTGCAAACTTTTTTTTCCCCAATATGCCACGCTTTGGACTTGTTACTATAGGATCAGCTGTTGAGTCTTGGATGAACAAGCGCTCGTCAAAGTGGAAGATTAGTTTTTACTGCTTGTCACTTGGTCAGTGATATAAGTGAAAGCCAACGGCCCACAGTCGATCATGGACATTGGTCAAGATAAAAAACAGTGTTGGTCAGTGGAAGAGAATTGTGAGGTCAATCAGATCTGTTCCTGCAAAGCTGATCATTTTTAACACGTGGATTAGGAATGCTAATTCTGTACAAGATAAGAATAATAATGCAAGCGGACTTTCTTTTTTCCAAAGGGTGTGTATGCCTGCTTACTCAATTCTTTCAGGTTATCTATTTTCTATATCTTTAGAAATGCACGGGAATTCGAATGATTTAGATAACAATGTAAAAAATATTAACCTGAATACAGAATATTGAAATTCCTAACTATATCATCTTACAACTCGATTTGTATCCATTCAACTCAATTCAACTTAATATTAAGAAAGTTAGGATAGATAAGAGTTATTATAACAGTTTTTATTTAATTCCTTTTTATTATTTATCTCTGTATTAATTTTGTTATTACTTTATCCCTCTTTACATTATTATTTTAACTTATAATTCCACAATATACTAGCGACTCAATGATTTCAAACTTGATTTATTCTTGTATGACTACAAATTCATCATAATATACGTATTTCTGCAGAACATGATATTTTTTTAATCAACATTCTGCTCTATATAGCATAGCAGGTTTAATAAACATTCTATAAAATTTAACATTTAACTTCTACAGTACTTTCTTATTATAGAGAATGACAGATGTTTGATGCCACTTCAACCAATTCACCTTGATTCTATGGCTAATGTACACGTCAATATCCCTATCTATCTGCAACATCGATTTCAGATATTAAAAAGTGTTCTTCTTAAAAACTCCTTGGTCTCCTAAACTTATATCTTGTGTACGATAATGCTAAAGTCATATCTTAAATATTCAATTTTAGTTGTGCTTACTCTAAAACCTTTGGAGTCTGCTACCACAGTTTTAATTTTCTATTTACTGTTGCATGGCTCTCATCAATTAACATTATATCATCTATAAAGAACATACATCAAGTGATATCATTTTATATGTTTCTTGTAATCTTATCTATTACCAATACAAAGAGATATCTAAATCCTAATGTAGTTATATTTTAATTAAGAAGTAACATGTGTTATCATCATTTGTTCGAACACTAATTATAACATTGTTGTACCTATCCTTGATGAAAGAGACAACTTTATGTTTATCCAAAATCCACTATATAATATTTCTTATCATAAGACTTTTTTAATCAATAAAAACCGCTTCTTATTAAAAAAATTATTTTTATGGTTGTTCTTCTAGATATAAAAACAAATTGATTTATAAAGATCGTGTGGTTCATCAACTTAATGCATCGGTAATTAATATAATTTTGAATATCACTTTTATTCTTATATATATACTTATCCTTCACTTCTCAAGAATCGTGTTTGATTTATATAGATTATGTACATCAGCAACACTACTAACCTGAACACAGAAGGCTGTTTACTGGTATAACAAAATGCCGCTGACATGTAAGCTTCCTTTTGCCTGTAAATGGCTTACATTATTCTGTTACAATAAGACTGGGAGAGCAGAAAAATCAGCAAATCGCTAATCACAGATATATAATGGATTTTCTGAGAACGGGGCAGCATACTTGCATAAGAAAGCAGTAATGGATACTCCAGTGTTTGTATTTTTATATCATACAGTATCCCCATCTAAGTCCCGAGGGTGTTTTCTGATTCTTTTGAACGAACGGGGAAGGTGTTTCCGTTTTGCCCTGTCTCTTCTGTTTAATATGTACTGCCTCCTTGGACTGAGAAGCTCTGTTTACCGCATGATTGCTGTGGTGACCGTTGTTTCAGTTTTATTGTGAAAATTGCCAACATCCGTTTTGCTGCAGTTTCAGTTTGGTTGTGTAGATTTCCGACATCTGCTTGCTGCTGCACCTTCTGTTTTGACTTACTGGCAATCTTAATAGGCTATTCGGGTTAGGGATGAAAACCAGTCATATCATATTCTAAACTTATTTTTTAAGCGGATGATGTTTGAATGCAAAACAGATGACGGATGCGAGACAGAGTTGACGTGAACCTAGCTTAAAAACAGATAAAAATTGTTAGATGTTATATATATATATACGTAATTGATACACCATACAGTTAGCAAAACAATAGACAACAATGGAACATCTTATTTGTAAACATAATTTTCACTCTGCCAATCCTAATAACTATATAATTAATAATAATACATGATATCAATTGTCCATAACATGATTTAGAAGTCTAAATTAACAGTATCATATTCAAAATAAGCACTATCACATAGCTAATTTATATCACATGACACATTATACGTTCAAACGTATAATACAAATAGGGAAGAGTCGTGGGGAGGGGCGTTAGCGTGAGGCACGGCCATGTGGGAAGGGGCATTAGCGGCGCCAGTGGTGACGAAACAGAATCGTGGTTGAGCGTGGGGAGGGCCATCGATAGCGGGACCACACGAGGAGATTAGGAAGGGGCATTGGCGGTGGGGATAGCAAGGAGGCGCAGCTGCACGAGGAAAAGATATCGGTGGTACGACCACGCTGGAAGGCATGAGAAGAAATGACAGCTTGCCGATTACTCTTCTACTAACTAACTCTGTTGTATACGTGAGTGAGTGAGAGAGTTGATATGTTAGATTAAGGATCGGTTATTGGGGTGGATGGTTCAATAGGCTTTGATCGGAGTGGTAGCATCATGGACCGAAAGTTAGATTATCTATGAAATTTCGAATAATCCACATCTGCTTGATATTGTCTATACCACATCTATGTTACTATTTATATCTAAATATATATTAGTCGAATATCTACAACCCTTACTGTCTCTCATTTTGGATGGATTCGGAGCAAATCAAATCAGATATTATTCGATCTATTTTCACCCCTACTTTAGCACACAGGTGCAGTTAAAACCAAAACTTTGATAACATAACATACTTATAATATGATATGAGTAATATACAATTTGCCATCTTAGCTCATATTTAGTGACTTAAATGGTCGTACATGTTAAATAAGATAGGGAATTGTACCCTCCAACATAATGGCAAGTTAACAAAAGTTTCTTTGAGGCTAAAGCGTTTTGAGATCATCTAGCAGACACAGGGAAATTATCTGCTTTTACATTCCAAACTGCAGTTTCTGCACACCCAGATATCACAAGAACACCTCGGCATTTTTAGAAAAGGTCCTAATTTCTCTGTATAATATAGGATAGACCTGAGGAAAATACGGAGAAAAATGTGAATATAAATGTACTCAATAACTCAAATACGGTACAATTAGAAAAAGAGAAAATTCCTGTTTTTTCGACCGTGCTGTAAAAACAATAGCAAGGGAACTTCTGATATTATTCCGTTACAGTGAGGACTAGAAGGGCAGGCAATCCGCTAATCAAAGCACAGATATATAAGCAATGGATTTTGTGACAACGGGGCAGCATTCTTGCATAAGAAAGCAAAATCAATACTCTGATACTTGCAATTATATACCAGACAATATCCACATCTAAATACCATTCCAGGTGCTTCAAACTATCACAAGTTAAGAGCAGGTGACCAACTCATTAATTAGACAGCAATTGCCAGTTCTCACGTCAGGACTCACAAGAGACCTAGAGGCTAGAAATGAAACAACTAACAGTGATGGAAGATTAAACAGGTGCTGCTTCCCCGTCTTCTAATGATGTTGACATTAAGAAGCAAAATCAGGGGAACATGCCTTCAAGGAACTCCTCAAAGCCTTCATCATTGTTGCTCACTTTCCCTGTTGAAGATCGTTTCCGATCTGCAGGACATTGCATACATTAGTTTTCTTCCTAATAGTCTACAAAACTTTTGAGAGTTTTAGATTCTGCCGAAAATAAAGTAAAAAGTGTATATTAATGTGCACACTGTGCAGCATAAAGGACAGGGACCAGCAATGGACTTGGTTCCAGCAATCTACTATATGCTGGTAGTGTTAGACTTCATAAACACAAAAAAAATCCACTGTTCCGGGTAATAATGCAATCATTAGACCTTTCTTTTTTCTGCTATATTTCTCAGTTGATTCATCCTCTGATGCATCTTCAGTTTCTTCACTTCCCTCATGTTCTCTATAGTTTGAACAGAAATGTCAAAGAAAGTCAGGTAACAAATTTCATGGGGTTAAAGGTTTGAACAGAAATGTCAAAGAAAGTTAGGTAACGAAAATCCCGGGGTAAAAGATGTACCTTTTCCTCTTGTCCCTTTCTTTTAACTCCAGTTCCATTTCACCAGAAAGCTCCTTTTCCTTCTCCCTTTCCTTCTCCTTTTGCCTCTTATAAGCAAGCTTTTCTGCACATCTTTCATAATGTACAACAATCAAGCTAAATAACCAATTGGACATTTTCTTGAACAAAAAAGGCATGAGAAGATTAGAGACGGGATGAGCCTGAACAAAATAGATGGAATGCACAAATATCAAGATCTGTAAGAAAAATACAATACAACAAATAGTGGATCAACCGGGTTCACATAATCCCAAAATGAAGTAGTTGATTAACTAACCTCTTGCAAGCTACCAGTTTAACTAGTGCCTGTTTCTGCTCCCCTGCTTCAATATAAGAAAAGTTCACCTGGAAACAACAGGGCAAAGTAAGAATTATATCTATAGGAGAAAGGTAGTTCGTCAATGAACAAAAGGAATATGCATTGTAGCATCAGCAAGAAGATAAAAATGTTCAAGAACATGCCTCATAACTACCAAGTTCATTTTTCTCATCACAAATCCTGTTGCCGCAGATAAACTGCCCTGCAAAAGACCATGTGATGTATTACCTCCGTCCCAAAATAAGTGCGGCCTTCTAATTCAAATTAGATGAAGGAAAGTATATCATATCTATCAATAAGATACTAAGTATACAGATGTCAAACTGGTGTACATTTGAAAAACATGTATAGACTACATTTTAGCATTTTTCCAGCGTTCAAGTACAGATGAAGGAGAGCACTACGATGATGGCCTTCAAGTTACTAGAAATTTAGTTCCAGATCGTTTCAGTATTTGTTTTCTGCAAACCTCTCAGGTCTTAGTTAAGAATACAAATAAATAAATGATAAGCTACCTGATAATCTACAAAAACACAAAGCTTGCCAACTAATGCAGTTTATGCTAGGAGCTATTCCAGACTTTCAGAGAGTACTTAATATTCAGTCACATTTCCCAGATTAATCCTTGAAATCGAAACACATAGAATTACAAAGCAAAATACCTTTTCCAGATATCACCTCCTTTTCAGTTCTCCATCTTAATCCAATCTGAAACAAATGAGATCCTTAGAATAAGCACTCCATTTCCAAGAATAAAAACAGATGGCTTCAGCATTAGGGAAAAAAACACTGATATCCATGAGCAGCATATCCTTGCTATTGCTGTTCTAAATTCTAAAGGATAATCAGATTATTTCAATAATGAACCAAGTAATTGGGATATCCTAACATTCCCACTATCAAGTGTATCTGTGTGCTTGTCAGACCGTAACATATTACATATATAAAAAATGGTTGTGCTAGTAATTCTGGTTCTCAGTGCAATAATAAGTGACTATAACGCAATTCCATGGCCAAGAACAAGAATGATCAGTTTGTTAATACTGCTCAAGCATGCTTATATTACAGCTATGACATCAATACTGGGTATTATCCATTTCTTTATTTTAATTGCAATCCTCAATGTTACAGATATAAGTCATACTAGGAGCATTTTCCTCTTTTCTATTGCATCAAATGCAATACAGAGAAAATACAACTACTGTATCATTTAACCCAGTAAAAGACAAAAATATAAATAGCACTTATTGCTACCAAATCATAGCACTGTACCTTGCCTTTTTTGTACTGGGACATATCAGCGATGCAGTATCTGTATCGAATTAAGGAACCTTGGAACAATAAACTCAAGTTTCAAGAATATTGCAACAACAGTAGAACACCCACCAATACAATTTCAAGGTGCAAGGAGCCAAGGACTACATCTCTTGGCTAACTTAGACTATAAAGATAGGAGCAGAACTTAAGTGCTTCAAGTCGAACATAGCAATCCTGATTCTCTCTCCTGATTTATGTTCCTGTTTTCTAAAATAATTACTGTGGAATTTCAAATCATGCTGTTTCTAAGAAGGCAGAGACTGACAGGTAATATTGGCCCAGGTATTGAAGAGATAAGCAGTTAAGCAATATATCAGTTTGGAACGAACTTGGAATATTCTCTCAAAGACGCATACACTGATGCAGAGACAGCAGTAAATACGAGATATGCCTATAAGAATAATAATATCATATCCATATGTGTTATGTCTACCTTTTAAATTACCTTACTATTTATATGGAAACTCTTATCTTTTCAAACTTGCTAATGAGTTTGTGAGATAAAATCTACAGCTCATATGCATGGATGAAATTAGTCTAATATATAAAGCTCTACTCTTCAATACAAAGTATTGCTCAGTAGTGAAAAGGGGAAACCTGGTCAAATCACTTCAGCTCCACAATCAGAACATGTTATACAAAAAATCTGAAGAAATATACACTGTATCAACTTTTCCTCAATGAAAAGAAATATAATGATCATGCCACCAAAAAGGATACTCTTTAAAAAGCTTGTCATAGTAACGTTTGACCAGCCTCTTCTCCCAAGTAGAATCCATATCGTCTTCCTCAGAAAGAATGAATCTTTATATGGACAAACAATTAAAGCAAATAATTTAGGAGTATTTCACAAAGCATAGGCACATATTCTGCCATAAAAAAAATAATAAAGGGCACAGGACAGCAATGTTTCTTACCTGTATCCTTCTCTCAGTGTATCTTTGTCAGTCTTGATGGGTACACTATTATCCGCATCCTTGCCATGGCCATAAAACTGAACTGTTGGCAGCACATTGTTTTTTCAGTGGGAACGTGTAATATCAAGAAAAGGAGATATCAATAAGATACTAAAACCAATCACCAAGAGCATGATCCCCATTCCACAATTCTTTCTACATCTACAATAAAGGGTGGTGTGTCTCTTTCATCTCATTATTTTGGGGGTGAGGCTACACAGAAAGCATTCTAGTTCTCCATTTGTCCATTATGCTAGCTTTCACCTACATATCTAAAACGAAAGTTTTTTAATACCGTACTATACCCAGTAGAATCCAAGTCACTTGACTTTTGTACTGATTTTAAGCTGAACTATAATCATAATATGATTAGAAGATGAGCTCAGTCAGTGCCAGCATTATTTAACAGACTTGATCACTGGTATATCATTCCAGACCATCAACTCCCAAGTGGAAAAGATGCATACCCAGAATAAGTTTCATACAAAACTAGGTGGGAAGTTACATGCCAATAAGCATAGTCCATGTATGGATGAAGGTAGCCCCCAATTCTTTCTACAGGAGAGGGAACTGTTCATCATCCAATTGCTTTTGGAAACTGAGACAAAGCAAATAATTAACTCGTTATGTGCTAGCATCTCAGTTTCCTTTCCACTACGAAGGACAACTTTCTGATCTATCCATTCCATGCATTGGCATCAGGAATCAAAATCACATTGCCCTGAGGATCAAGACTTGTATCAATATATTGGAGTATAAGCTAACCACTATTCATCTGACTATTGTGAATAAAGGTAGAGACACAGCCCAAGATTTCAAGAAGATTTCAATTTCCGTTAGTCACTCAGTTACATGAGTTCAGGAGCATCATAATGAGTACATCTGCATGTTCTGCCACTTCCAATAACAACAAAAACTGTTGCTTTTATGGAGTTTTGAGTCAAAGATGAATTCATTTCCTAAAACAGTGCTATTAATTGAAACTGGTCTTCCTGACATCTATCATTCTATTTTGCTCGAATAAAATCTGAAGTGAGAGTAGCCCTAGATCTCTCAATAAAATGAAAGTTTTTGAGAAATATACCATAACCAGCAGAATACAAATCACTTGACTTTTGAACTGATTTTATGCTCATCTATAATCATAATATGATTGGAAGATGAACTGCAACAGACTGGGTCACTGGTATACCATTCCAGACCATCAACTCCCAAGTGGACAAGATGAATACCCAGAATAAATTTCATCCAAAGCTAGGTGTGAAGTTACAAATCAATAAGCATAGTCCATATATGGATGAAGGTAGCCCCCAATTCTTTCTACAGTAGAGGGGTGTTCATCACCCAGTTGCTTTTAGAAACTGAGACAGAGCAAATAAGTAACTCATTATATGCTAGCGTCTCAGTTTCCTTTCCACTATGAAGGGACATATTTGTGATCTGTCCATTCCATGCATTGGCATCAGGAATCAAAATCACATTGGACTGGGGACCCGGAGTGGTACCTATATATTGGACAACAAGCTAACCATCGTTCGTCTGACTATTGTGAAGAAAGGTAGAGTCGCAGTCCAAGGTTTCAAGCAGATGCCAATTTCCTACAACAGTGACATTACCATTCCACTTCATTCTAATTTTGTTCCAATAAAATCTGAACTGAAAGTAGCCCCAGATATCTCAACAAAGAATTTCAAAACAGTCAAGAAATGCTTTAAGAGGAAGACGACAGAGAATCATACCATAATCCTTCATGTACTTCTTATGTCTGTCATACGCATTAAGCCCCCGGATGTGCGATTGGTATTGCCTGCATCCACACCCAAATCCCATATCCATCAGATAAGATATCACTAAGCCAACTAACAAGAATGAGAACATCTAACATTTCATTGCCCTTGAGTTGGTAAGCCAGCCTAGTTGAACTACTATCTCGAAGCAAAGATTCCAATGAACAAAGCTAGGGTTCATGGACATCATCACTCCCCCTATTCGCAGATTTCGCACTGACTCCCAATACACAATGAAGAACAGAAATACCCAAAACCATTCTTTGATAGCATCAGCATCAATAAATTTGAAGCTAAAAGCAAAAATCCAAAGGTTTCCGATCGATTCGTTCCACACAAACCCAATAAGAAACGACAGCAAAACAAAGAGGAGACTTGATGCAGGGACAGATGAGATGAGACAGAGATTGGTCGCATACATCTTCCTCTCCTCCTTGTCGAAGATGGAGGATTTGAGCCTCCCCAGCGACGACGCCATCGAGCTCGCCTTCGCCTCCCCTCACCCCTCTCCTCTCCTCTTCTCTCCTCTCGCCGTCTGGTTCAGGACTTCAGGTCAGGTGGGATTGTGTAGAGGCCAGTCTTGATTGGGCCTTTATTTGTGGCCATAGCCAATTTTGGCCCATACAGTTCTTCGAGAAAAAGAAAAGTGCCATGTTTTGTTTGGAATTTTATGGTTTCCGACTTCCCATTGAATTTACAGTAGCTTGTTCCACATCAAAAATCTGATTCGAGTAGCACATTTACTAAGAGGAGCTTGTTCTGAGAACCACCCACTGAAACTACAAAACCTTACAAATATTTGTACTTCCCAATTTATATATTTTAACGGTTCTCTGTTGAAAAACTCTTTTTTACATTTCGACAGAAGCTAGCCTATGTGATATGGAATTTATGAAAATCAATTATCCTTTTACAGCCGAGATGTTAGCATCTCGGGGCTAATTTCATGCAAGGACAATCAGGACATGAATTCTTTTTCACGTTAGGTAAACATGCACGGTGAAATCCTAAACATTTTCAACTTATCGCAGCGTGACATTTTCTTAGGCGGTGCTTGGCACTCCTTTATATCATAATCGAAAGCTGGTTTTTTTATATTTTAAACTTTGATGTCAAGCACTAATCAATTTTAGACTTTATCATCACTAATCAATTTTCGCTGTCAAGCAGACACAAACAAATGAGAAAAACTAGAGACAAGCAGACCTGCACGTGAACATATAGGATGCAGAAAGACCCAAAAGACGACAACAACGCTTAGAAAGAATTTGTCCTGGTCGGCAGCTCAACATGCTACAAGATAAGCATGTCCACTTAATCCGACAAGTGTCCAGATCCAACTGGCTAGCAAAACAAATCTTTGGCAGTGATGGAACCAACTAAAATTTACAGAGAAGTAAAAAAGAAGCATTTTTTTAGAGCTAAAGTAAAAAAAAGAATCGTTTTCATAGCATGTACCAAATGATAGGTTTCAACTGATTTTAATCTTAAACCATGTAGTAGAATCAGCATGATACATATGGAGCATGGAGCCCTCAGCCACTGAATTAATTGGAGCACCTCCTGTTCATTCTTTTGCATCATTGACAATTTGACATAATGTGGTTTAGGTAGTAGCTACAATTTTGTGTGATGTGTTCATCAGCCTTTTTCCTTTGAAAGCGAAAGGACGATAAGAACCAGAAGCTACATTATGTACGTGTCTACAACAACATTGAAGCCGATGATTTGATGGATCTACCAGGAAGCTTTACATTGAATCCATATTTGTGGATTTGGGCATCCTGTGTCTCATGGAAAGGCTGGTGAAGTTCTTGATTGCTTCCGTAAAGAGGCTTTTTTTGTAGAGCTTTTAGTGTAAGCTCATGCTATAATTGAGATACCATGTCATGTGTTGGTCCCTACTGTTTGGTCATACATACAAGTCATGAAAAGAGCAACTGAAATTGAAATGAAAATCCAAAAGAGGTTTGGAATGATATGGCAGATGTTGATCAATTCCATGCACTTGGCCCAGCCTCTTGACCATCTTTTGGTGAATGATTGATTCTTTGGATAATGGAAATGGTGATTCTTGTTATATTTGCATGTCACATGGTCTTTGTTTAACTGCAGAGACACTTCTCCAAAAAAAGCAGAAAGTTCCACCTCTCAAAAATATGGTCTTTGTTGTTTGTTCAACTGCAACTTGCACGCAAAAGTTTTTGGCTCAGTCCTTTTTCAGAGGACACCGGGCCTTAATATGCACTCACTTAACTAAAATTAGTTGAATTGGAATTAGGATGGCCCAAGGAGCCATTATGAATGGTGTTGCTTTCTGTACCGACACCTAAATTTTTGGATTTGATTTGCCTGAGCTGTCAGCTTCAGTCATACACTTCAAGAGATAGAAAATTACTTTCAACTGTTGCTTGCTCTGTGCTCACAGGAGCTTTCAATTCCTTAATTAGTCATACATGGAATTAGTAAGATAATCATTTTTAGATAATGGGAATAGTTTCTGATTTCTGTGTCATGAGATGGACACAACCAAGAGAAGCAGGGAAATCATAATGTGCGCTTGTCGTTAAAGTGGTTTAACTAAGCTGAAGAATAGGAGTAATTAATATAGTTCCTTCTGCCTTATGACCAATGGTTACTGACACCTAGTTAATAGTTAATGGAATGTACTAACCTTATCAATCTGTGGTTCCCTTTGATACATCATGGCAGTAAGATTATTTTGGCTGTTATTGTTAACTGTCATTTTCTTCATACCACAGTAATCGGAATCAAATGATCATTGTCACTAGAAAACAATCCAGCAGGCAGCATGTCACACACATCATGGTGGCTGGATTCTTGCATGATCTTTCCAGGAAAAAAGGTTGATTTGCAGGCTAGAGAAAAATGGCTGTAAGCTATAGTACAAACTTTCATCAGCAGTGCATCTCTGTGTGGGACCCTTTCTCTGCCGACATCTTGCTTTGACAAATGGATAGATAGATAGGTGGCTAATGGCCGTCATCAAACCTGAAGCTACCTTGGAATCAAGAACTTGGGTTACTGTGATCCTGCGGCAGTTTCCAATTTTTGTTCGATGAATTTGTAACAAAAAAAAACTCCTTACTTCTTGGGTTATAAGCGTCAGCCAAAGTTTGGATTTTGTTTTCAGTTTATTTGTGGGTTTTTTCATTGAAGTATATTCTTCATCCCTGACTTTTAAATAGCTAAAAAATAAAGATATAAAAGTTTTATCTATAATTTTTTATTTATTCTATTTATTTTCTTACGCCTTATTAGTTGTAGCCCAGCCAATAAACAGCCTCAATTGAAGTTGTAATGTTAGGCAGTAACACAAATTGGAATACGCATATGTACTTCAAAAAATTTACCCATGTGTATGAGGTACTCCTCTCTGCAGCCACTATCTGTGCAATCAACCATATAGGATTATTTATTCATAAATAAATTGGTTGAACTATAATTTATTAGGTTAGTTTGTTTTTGCTTGGGTAGGATGACAGTGACTGCAGATACAGACAATGGGAGCATGAAGATTAAGAGCTTAAAACCACAGGCGAGGCTCATCATCCAATCAAACACATAGCTGTCAATACTGAGAAAAATACTATGAAAAAACAACATAAAAATTCCATACGTCAACACCTCCCAATTTGATTTTTTTTTTAAAAAAGAGCCCAAATTGTAGCCGCCTTTGAAGAAAAAATCTAACAAAAATAAAGACTGCAAAAAAACTGCAATTTGTCGGTCCAAATTATTTAACCAGCTGTCCCCACTTGACATACACACTAGCTTACAGTAACTAGTTAATCACTAATTATCAGCAGCTAAACAAGTTTACTAAATTATGAATTGCTGCTCCACGTGGCGTTGTCCCATTGGCTCAGGGCTTCCAACCCAGCCAATTTCTTTCTCAATGTCTCCCTCTACAAAATGCAACCAAAGAGGGAAAAAATGGTCGAAAAATACAAAAAAAGAGAGGGTAAATTACACAAGCGCCTCTCGCCCACCCCCGGATGCCGGCCACGGCGAGCGGCGGCGCGAGGCCGGAGGAGGCGGCCTCGCCCTCGGCGTCGTCGTCTCCGACCGCGTCCTTCTGCATGGGCACGAGGCCGGAGGAGCTGACGGCGAGGCTGGCCGCCACCGCCGCCGGGGGGAGGCCCGTCGGTGGCGGCTCCGGCGGCGTAGGCCGCGGCGGAGGAGGAGAGGAGGATGGGGAGCACGAGTGGGTGCGCACGCTGCGGGCGATCAAGAACCAGATCATCGGGAACCGCACCAAGAAGCTCCAGTACCTCCGCCTCGGGGCCGTCCCGGCCGTCGTGGCGGCGATGGCGGAGTCCGGGGCGTCACCCGCCGCGATCGTGCAGGCCGCCGCCGCAGCGGGGAGCTTCGCGTGCGGCGTCGACGACTGCGTGAGGGCCGTGCTGGCGGCTGGGGCCGTGGCCCACCTGTCACGGCTCCTCGCCCACCCCGACGAGAAGGTAGGGGTCTGCTCCATTCGCTCGCCTGTTGCTCCTCTCAGTGGATTTCCGATTTGCTTTGGGCGTGAAAACTATTTGTTGTAGTAGAAGTTGTTTCATTTTGTGGATTAATTATTCGTGTGGGAAAAGTTATGTTGCGTACAGAAGATTTGCTTGGAACTAAGCAGACAGCAAGCAACTGCTTCTTGCTTGTTATGGTGGAATCATGGTGTAAGATTTGGGTTATGCTAGCAATTATTCTTTGCTATGAATTGAGGAAAAGCTGAATTGGTGCTATGAGAATCAGTGGTTAGATTGGTTAACGATTTTCCCTTTACTGCTGATATTATAATTAGCATGAAAAATTTACTGGTCTGATGCAGGGAGTATTTGCCTACTTGTCCAATTTGCCATGAATGCATTTTTTAGTGTACGATGAATGTGCTTGGTAATAGAGGATTTTGATGTAAGTAAGAATATGGAAGCTGTGGTAATTTGATAGTTGCCTCACGAATCAGTTGAAAAAATTTTTGTACTAGGTGATCATGATTGGTGGTTTGGGTTTTGCTTGGAATGAGGGAAATTAATTGATCTGAACTATAGGAGAATCTGTCGGTTTAGCTAAGATGAGAGGTACTGTTGGTTGTCATTTCTTTGTCCTTTTTTTAATGTCCTTCTCTCTCTCTCTCTCTCTCTCTCTAATTTTTTGGTTTAAGTACTGAAGGTGTTGTTCATTCATGCTTGAAATTTGGAGAATTTGGTAGTGGGTCAATGGTTAGGTGTAGTGGTGGGAATGAATGTGCTGGAAAGTTGTCTATTATGTGTTAGTTTCATGATGAATTTGTCTGAACTGATAAACTGAATGGCTTTACTGGTCTTAGCATGAAATAAGATGTTTAAATTAATAGCTTCCTTGGGTCATGGTAAAGCTGTTGCTCATAGCCTCATACTATATTCTGGCAGTAGTGTGACAGTTTTGCGCAATGGTTTATTGGAGAAATTTCGTGCTGAAATTCTTATTGGTTTTCAGTGTCACTGGAAATTCGTTTTGCCAGGTAAGTTATAGGTGCCCTTTTTGTTTGAGATTTGAATTGGTAGTTTAAAGTACCTTTAAGGTAAAAAACCTGAATGCTAAACAAAATCATTAGGCAATTCAAACTTGTGATCCCTTCTATAACATGGAATTTCCCTAATCACTAAAGCTTTGTTTGGATGGGTTAGGGTAAATGCTTATAGCATCCTGACATATTACACATGGACTTAGCTCAAAATTAGCATAGGCTGTAGCTCAAAACATGTTTACCCTGATATATCTCCTAGCAACTGTACTGGTATAGCAGTACATTGCATATTCCATAAGGATATGGTTGCAACAAGTTCCTGTACGAATTTGGGAGGCCACCAGATTGTTATTTCCTTAAAAACAGAAAACACGCTACCCCCAGATCAGCTCCAGTACTTCAAGTCGAGGGTACAGCCATGAACACCTCAAATCCTCTCCACATTGTGCCTTTCTCCCCCAAATTTCTAGTCATAGGCCTACCTCCTCCATCCCTCCCTGTTCAATTGCTACTGACCTACGAAGGCAACCACTCTTCCCACCGCATCCCACTTTCACTGTTCTAAAAGACATTAGGCATAGGCAGGCAGCAGGGTGCTGTCTAGTGCCTATACGGACTAGTTAGGCTAAACAAATATTATGTGCCAACCAGGATAGTGATGCCTAGGGCCTTTTAGAATAGTCATAGTGGCATGCCAATTTATCTGATAGAATTATTTCTCAGTTGTTATTTTGCCCCTTTCCTAGTCTAGTGTACAAGCAGGTGGCCTGGTGTTCATATTTTTTTAAAAGACTGCTCATTCATATTAAGGACATAAATATCAGAGTGGGCTACAATATACAGTTAGTTGAAGCAGGGTTGCTCATTGCTTTTGATCAACCATATTGCTTCTGAGCTTCACTTTGGCATTCTCTTTTTGAAAAAATTGTAGTTACTAAATTCTATGTTCAGCGTTTGGTTTATATTGTTGTACTTATAACAATACATGAATGAATAAGAGTTCATATCCAAGCACCGTCTTCATTGAATTCAGGCTAAGTGTGGTGGCTTGTTGCTGTCTGATATGCTGATTATTTCATGTTACATTGAATTGTTCATAACCATTGATGCATACCATGAATAATATGGTCTGATCCAAGGTTATATTCTGATTACAGGTTGTTGATGCTAGTGCACGTGCTCTGAGAATGATTTATCAATCAAAACTAGCTCCAAAGTTTGATGTCAATAGTGAGAAAAATATGGAATTCCTTCTTACCCTTTTGAACAGCGAGAATGAAAATGTCACAGAGCTGGCTTCCAATATTATATCTCACTCTTGCGGTAGCAATACAGAACAATTAGCACTATATGCTGCTGGAGTTCCGCAGAGGCTCGTTAACCTTTTTGGAGGCTCTATGAATCTACGGGATGCTTGCTTAGATTCTATGACTGCAATCATAAGAAATAACTGCGAAGTTGCTTCAAGATTTGCACTTATGGACCATGGAAAAGCTTTGCGTTCAATAGTTGCGTTAATACATGATCGGAGTCCACGCACAAGACTACTTGCTTGTCTGTGCTTGATTGCACTTAGCCATGCTTCTCCCTGTCACTTTCAAGACAGACAAATCAAAACCAAGTTGATTCTGGTCTTACTTGAGCTCATTGAAGAACCAGGTCATGTAGGAGATGATGCTCCATTGGCATTGACAACCTTGATTAAAGACAGTGTGGAACTGCAGAAGCAAGCCCTCTCAACAAACGCAGTTCAGAAGCTTAGCAATCATCTATTAGTAAATTCGTTGGAGTCAAGGCGTTCAGTGACCATATTGCTTGCTTTAGCTGAACTTTGCTCAAAATTGGAAGAATCAAGATCTCAACTTATGTCAGTTCAGGTATGTGCAGGACTGAAGCTGATATTTTGATTGTTGCGGTTATTTTCCTTTTGAGTTAATATTTTGTAGAGTTCATCTACTGTTAATATTAAGCAACCTGATAAGAAAATATACTGACTCCATGGACTTCTGGCATATAGCTTGAAAAAGTTTGTGTATGATTATCAGTTGATCAAGCATTTATGATGAACACATTAATTACTTAACAGGCATCTACCTTAATCCTCGAAGCACTGAAGCATACTTGTGCTGATATCCGTGTTGCAGCATGTTCATGTCTTAAGAATATCTCTAGGTCATCCAAGGTATGACATATACTCCTTATTTATATTCAAAATCATGTGTTCATCTGAAATGATTTAGTCGATACATTTAATTTTCAGGTACTTAGTGGAGGGAAATTATCTTGTGATACATTTATCACCCCGTTAGTCCAGCTTTTATATGACTCGTCTACTTCAGTCCAGGTAATGTGAACTTGTGAATCCTGCAACCTTCAGTGCTATTTTAAGGTGCAATGCTTCTGTAATTCAAAGCATGGTTTCAAAAAATACAAGGAACTGGCTGGCTCCTGCTGGACAGCACATATGCGATAGTTTTAGGGCTCTTTTTTTGTATGATCTGGCAAGTACTTGATGGTATATGTTGTTTGGAGTAAAAAGTTATAGAAAAATTCAATCAAGTAGAATTACAGTTCTAATTTGGTCAGAGTTGACCAGTAAACAACTATCAGTCCATGTTTGAAAATTTTCCAAAAAACGAATTTTGAACTATGCTTGAAAGTGCCTTGCTTCTTCTAGAGGCTTGGTCAATAGGTTTTCTAAAAGAAAAACGAATTTACATGCAAATCTTGGAAGCATGGTAGCTACCTCCTTTCCTGATATCTCTGCAATTTCACCTTCTTTCACCCATCATGGGTTCTACAGTAATTCTTCAAAAGCGTCATGTTGCACTAACAGCTTTCTTTAGATCGTATGTATATCACTAATTAATCAACTCTATTAGAACGACTTAAAAAGTAACATGTTAACTTGGTAGCACCTTTTTGGTAGTTGATACCCTGCTACCATGGACTCATTTTGTTTGAGCAATCTTTCCACTTAAGAGACACTACGCTAGCTATATTATGATTGTGAAATATCACTATCTTAGGTCTTTAAGCCATCAGGACTTGGTAGAGTGTCTACTAATTGTCTTTCTATTCACAAAATGTTATTACAGGTTGCTGCCCTTGGTGCTATTTGCAATATCGCTGTGAATTTAACACCCAGGAAATCGATTCTTCTTCATTCTGGGGCTATCTCCCAGCTTGTTCATTTGTCCAAGTCTATGGATCCAACATTGAGATTAAAAGCTGTGTGGGCTCTTAGAAATATTATGTTCCTTTTGAATCCAAAGGATAAAGACTTTATTCTGAAGGAGCTAACTTTATCTACTCTTTCAAGCCTCATATGTGGTAAGTCTAACGTGCAGCTATGATATTAGGTAACTGGTGAATTAGCCACACTGCTAATTGCAACATTTCTTGCAGATTCTGAACATTTTGTCCAGGAACAAACTTTGGCACTGGTGCACAATCTTGTTGATGGATATGTGGACGCTGTTAATTATGTCATTGGTGAAGATGAGTTGATTTTGAATGCTATTTCAAGACAACTGAATAATGCGCCTGCCCCAGGAGTGTGCCTACAGGTCAGTATTCCTTAAATTACAGTATACTGAGTTACCTCATCTAGATTTGTTACTTTTTTTTTCACATGCATTTTCAAACTATAGAGGGCAAAAGGAACATGCATTTTCAAATTTTGTATCACATTCTTTATTGGGATACTATTTATTATTCTACAAAAGAATGCAAAAACCATAGTTAATCATTGGCCTTTCTGTTTCCTTTCTTCAGGGTATGTTTGTGCTTGCAAATGTTGCAGCTGGGGGAGAATTAAACAAGGAGGCTGTGATGAATATTCTTGTACCTCGTCGAGCAGATCGTGTCAAACAATCCTTTGTAATTAACTTTCTGCAGAGCAAGGATAAACAATTGCGAGTTGCAACCTTGTGGGGTATTCTGAACTTGATTTATCCAAAATGTGAGGCCTCATCTGTTCGGGTTGTCAGCCTCCAAAATGCTGGGGTAATTTCACAAGTAAAAGGCATGATAAATGACCCCTGCTTGGATTGCAAGGTACTTCTTTCTTCTTTCATTTAGTGAGCTTGAAAGAATACATACTTGTCCATCAGCGTAATGACCACTTCATTGCTGTTATTATTATGGTTCATCCATCCTTGCTGCTTCTGTCACATTAGCATGCATGAGACCATGAGTACTCAAGTACTTTTGTTGTTCCGTTCATAGCTTTATGTAGCCTAGTGTGATGTTGTCCACTAAAATGTATTCTTGATTGTGGTAGAAATAGAATGTCATTTGCCTTTCCTATTAACAAGCATTTGACATTAGCAAATATACACCTATTAAAGTCTTCTATGGGAAAATGCGTTAAAATTTACTCCAAAATTTTAAGCACATAAAGCACTTGATGGCCTCAATTGGGTTTATTTATAAGGATGTTGATTGAAACCAACAAAACAGAAATAAGACAAGATGACAAGCATGTCTACTTGTCCAGTAGTTTGTCAGTATTTGTCGGCATATGTTCTTAAACCTTACAAACCTTGGTTTGTGCTTCACCTAACATCCCAAGATGTCCCTTGTGCAGCTTAGAGTACGCATGGTGCTTGAACACTGCTTGGACAATGCCGACGATGGTTTCATGTGAGCAGCCACCATTGCACCTCGGCCATTGAAGCTTGCAGAATCAAACATTGCTTTGCCTCAGCAATCTGCGCCATGAACTGTGAACAAGCCCTCATTGACATCTTCTCATCGGGTCATCGCCCCAAGCTTGTTGTAATTTTGGTGAACTCCATGAGGACCATGACTGGTTTCTCTTGCAGAGGCAAGTAAAGAAACCTTGTTGTAGCCATGCCACGTCAGAAACCTGAGCTGCGTTGTCTGAAACGAAAAAAAATGGTTTTAGGCGCTAGCTCTAGAGAATTTCAATCCTTAGTATGACCAAAAACCTAGTGCTTGTGCTGTGACGATGAGTGTATAATTGAGGGATGCTGCTGCTGCTGTAAATTATACTCTCTAGCAATAAGGCAATATATTCATGTTCGGCGATGAGACGGTGCCCAGCAAGCAGTGTGTAATGGTTTTGCTGCTTGCTTCTCAATAAAGATACACTTGACACGCTTCTGGGTGATTGGTGCTAGCTCACAATCTTTATTCTTCATGCACGTAAAAAAAATAATATTAGGCCTCCAATCCTTTTTAAAGGAATTTTGCGGGAATTGAATTAATGTGGAATGCCAGTATACCAAAAGAGTCCTTATTGTTCATGACATGCTTGAGCCATATTTAAAGCCACAAAGAGCCATGTCAAGCCAAATTTTGTCCAATCAAATTTGGTCAGCGATCTCGTTGCATTACCAAAGATTTAATTTATTGCATTGCCAATTTAGTTCTCTTAAAATAATAATTTAGTAAAGATCTGATTGGTTTTTTGGCATGCTAGTATTATTTCTTCGTGTACGTTCCGATTGGTTATTGAGACCTCGAGTCCAACACGTAAAAACTCCCAACAAAGCTGTACGTGGCGGCCAGTCAGATTACGGATTCCGGCGACACGATGACGCAGGGGAACAGAGGGACGGCGACGCCGGCGCCGGAGAAGAAGAGGAGCAAGTCCTTCACGGGTGACCCCGACGAGGCTGCAGGCCTCAACCATGTGCACAACGTCGAGGAAGATGTTGAGGTATATGACGACGAAGAAAACGACAACGACGATTTCGAGGACGATGAGGAGGTGGTAGACATTGACGAGGACGATGACGACTGCAGCGAGGAAGAGGAGGACTACGAGGTGGTGCATGTCGATGACGGCGACGACGACGACGACTTTGAGGTGTCAGTCGTGAGGCGGGTAGGGTATTGCAGACTGTAGGTCGCTTGTATACGTACTACTTGAAAATTGGGCAATCTTCTACTCAGAAGACGGATATTGTGTACGGAGTACAGGATTGTAGCATCTCCTCTGTACAGCCCAGGTTTGAGTACGTGTAAATCTCGTGCCTGACCTGTGATCTCGTTCACTTGGAGGAATTGTTCTTCCTGAAATGTAAAGATACAACTTTTCATTATTTAGGATATAAAGAAGATGAAGCAGAAACGAATCGCAGAGCTTGACAAAGAAATATGCGACGCAGAGCAAGAGCTCAAGTATCTCAATGTGCAAATAAACCAGGAGTTAAAGGATGATGTTTTTGGCCATGCTAGATGAGTTCTTGATCCAGAAAATCAAGTGAATGGTAATCTATTTGATTCCAGCATGTGTTCTTATTCTTAAGATTGATTTTCGTGAGCTCAGATGAGGATGGACTATTGTTTTATCAACACTCTTGGGTTGAGAATATCAACAAGTTATTAAATTGGTAGGAAGAGTACTTTCCAAAGAACAGGTGCTAAGCTGAAAAATAGTTATGCATACGTAGCTGTCTTCAGTAAACCACATTTAGTTTTCGATAGCATGTAGTAGTTTTTCCTGCTCCAGGTTTCTTATATTCACATTTATGCATTTTCAGGCGACTATATATAGGTATTGAGGTACCAGCAGATGATCCACAAGCAAACAGACCATTATATGGTCCAAATCAGTGGCCTTCCAAAACTGAATCCGAATGAATAAAACACTTACTACTATGCCGTTATGAATAACAATGCAGTTATATATATATATATATATATTGCAAACTTTACCAGCTTGACTGTTATATGTTGGTGTTGCAGTAAATCCACCAAATAAGCTTAGTATCCACTATAAGTACCTATCCTTTAATCTACATTTTTGATACCTTCATACTTGATAAGAAGGAAAATTACAGGACATTGCATGCTTTTGTTTACTTATTTTGCACAGTTTTCCTTGCATTACTTCAAAAGTATTGCCAAGATGGAAGAAGATAATTGAGTATATAGATGGCGCGCCAACAAGCGGACAGACCTTCTAGTGTCTCCTAGAACGGAAATCCTATAAAGTTTCAATGAATTTCTTCATTCAGTGGAAGATGAAAACTGTACAATTAAGCACATAATTCTACAAATCTACTGACTCCAAAGACTTAAGATTCAGAAACTTTTGAATCAGTGTGCGCGGCCATGGACAGACAGACGTGAAACAGGTTTAAGGCCATACATAGAAATAGTGCATGGACCAAAAACTTGTCATAATCTATATTGCAGAACAAATAAGCAAAAGACACTCTTGTATAAACCATGGGTATTATTGCTCTGGCCGATATGCATCTTATCGTACATAGCTACAGCCTACATAGAATAAACATAAACTAAGCTTTTATACAAACAAGTATACAACAGCCTGTGCTCGTACACAATAGTTGCAGGAGATACTCCCAAACAGAGGAACAATCAAGCCTGGCAGTAAACATATATGTTTGAAAACAAGATAATCCCATATTTGCATTTAGCTAACACCTTTGATAGGTGATCAGCAGCGAGCCATTTCAAGTGTCAATTCCACGAACCTATCCCCGCCCAGTATTACTTCTCTTAGCCCCATTCTCTCATGTCAGGCCGGTATACTAGGAAACATTGAGAAGCCTCCAAACTGTATAATGGAGAACATATGATATTCGGTGACAAATTTGAATAATTCATTCCAGAAAATTTTGGAATGCTCAAAAACTAGCATGGGTGCGAAAGGAAGTGCATACTTAATTTGGGACTGATGTGAGCAATTCATTTGAGTTGTATAGTGAAGCATCAAAATACATTATAACTTGACTGTAGTTTTCGAGTAACTCTTTGAATTCATGCCATGAATCAATAATAGGTTTTATACTGATATTCTTATAGTCAAGGGTATCACGTTCTCTATTTCTCTCTTATCAAGGGTAATGCTGTTTTTCATCTTCTTTTAAATCTTCATGCCTCCCTTCAGACTATTTTGTTTTTCAGTTCCTTATTGAACGGACAAGGTGCCACACCCAAAGGAAGCATCCGTTTCCCTTATCTTCTGAATATGTATGCTTTACACCCATCTCTATCAAACATTTCTGTTCCACCTCCCACGCCTTCTTTGTTATGACTTTGAATCCATGAACATATAACATGGGCATAACTTGTTTTCTTTGCAGAAATTCAGTCGTCAAAGAGCGGGTATGGGAGGGTAGCAAGGAAATGTAATTATGAATCTGTTCTTGCTCTGTTGTCATATAATCCAAAAATGTGGAATCCAACTTAATCAGCTAAAGTTGCTTGTATCGAAATAGTCAAGAAGTGAACCTACCCACTGTTACATCAAGGTTTGGCCAGCTAAGAATCAAGTGCAGATCATAAATTATTCCCATCCATATCCACAACTGGCATTGCTGCAGAAAGAAGTAATCAGATACCAGCGAGAGAATGGTGTTAAACTCACTGCCAAGCTATAATCCATCAAAAGATGGGCCTCTTCCATGCCTAATTTGGTCGAATCCTGTAGAATTTAAAAGCAGAGAGGCTGCTGGTCAAGTCCGTCGCTCACCCAACAAATTTGCATGCATCAGCTGGTGCAATTTCTTCCTTCTTAGATGAGTAATTTACTACTTGCCTAGGTACATAGAGCAGCTAGTTGCTAGTGCAGAAACAGAAGTAAATGGAATTGTGAGAAGAGGGGTTAGATTTCCTCTTGTATTTGTTTTTGCCAAATAGTTTTAGTTTTTTTTTTCTGTAAATGCATGGCTTTTTATGTAATCAACACCTAATCATATAAAATTTGTCATGTTCTTTAGGTTGTTCCACACGACAGGATAGCTGTGGGTGGTCATTCATATGGTGCATTTATTGTTAGCAATATGTATCATCTTATGCATGGCATGTGTAGCTATCTTATCTTTATCTTTGGTTGCTGTATCTATGTAATTCTCCTTCGATTTTATTTCTATAATGTATTTCGCTTTGGCTATTAATCTAATCATTGCGTTGAGTCCAATCTCGCTTTCATGGCCTTGTATTTTGGCTTCCGCTTTCAATCTCGTAACGATATGTCGGCCCCAGCCTCCACGACGGAGGACTCTGCCACGACTCCCGTGGCCTCCGGACCCAGCCGCCACCGCACTCGCCGATGGCGTCGCAACCGCCGTCGCCGCGGCACCTCTGCCCCCTCCGCTTCTGGTCGCTCCGGCTCCGACGACTGACGCCGTCCGCGCCCATGCACCCCTATACGGGATGCCCCCTGCCCTGATGCAGGAGATCGTCCACCCGTCCTCGGCAGCCCTCCTCCACACGCTCGCCGGCGCGTCATCCTCCATCAGCTTCGGCGCACCGGCCGGCTCCACCCTCGGCGCGCTCGTGCCCTACGTGCCGTCGCCCGTGGCCCCTGTCGTGCCGACGCCCGTCGGTGCTGCCGCCCTCGACGACGACGCTCTCGCCGGCCTTCACGCGTAGGCGGTTGCCGTCCTCAATATCAAGTCTCTCTGCCGGCCACCCTCGACATCTCCGCCGGAATGATTGAAAAAAAGATCAGATTAACTAAATCCGGTTGCATTAGGAATGAAACAGGGAAAGATTCAGCACACGAGTTTAAAGAGAAGCATAAAATTCACGGCGTATTTTATATGAATAGAAAGATTTATTTAATTTGATTAACTTTTTTAAGATATTTTTCTTTATCTTTTGCTAGAAAATAACGTCTGATGGTTGTTGTAAACGCGTCGAACTTTATAAACTTAAGGTATAAATATAGACCTCGAAACATGTAAATCATCCTTCGATCAATATAACTTCGGTGTATCGCTACTCTAGTCTATCTAGGTTTTTACCGACAAGGTCTGGCTCTCGACGTGGGGCTACATCGGTTAAGTTCGATCTCCGACAAAAGGGTAAGTCCCACCACTATCTCGATATGTCTCGCTATGTCTAAGGTTGTATCGGTTAGATTCAACCTCTTAGGTCAATCGGATATATCGCATCACATCCGTATAGGATCTATCGGTCCATCAAACTCTCTTCGCCGTTGTCGGTTTCATACTGCATCAGTTAGATTCGATCTATGAGACTGTCAATGGTAGAATGAGCTTTAGGCCTATAGGTCTCTATACGACGTTTTATTAGATTATTAGCCGATGAGTTATCTATATGTTGAGCGTCATGCCTAGCGTATCGACTCCTCGGTCGACAAACACCAAGTCTTAAAGAGACTTTTCTTGAGCGTCACACCAAGTGCATCGGCCTTCCAGCCGATACGCGTCTGTCTTCAGAAAGACATCTACTCATTGGCTCAGCTAGCCGATGGTTTCACTTTGCTCTTACTTTAGCACATATGATCCGACGTCCACCGTCCTATTGCTATTGGCCTCGGTCTCTTACTGTCTCGATTAGGTCTGATCTTCGAGATTTGGTGCTAGCGGCGTCGTCACGGCGGGCGATAGGTCTCGTGCTGCCATCTTCGGAGTGGTATCAGTTTTGTAACCAATGCCTTTTATACGATTCCTTGCTAGCCCGCATATACTTTCATCGGTTTTCTAACCGGTGAATGACCGCTACAGCTTTCATCGACTACTAGGAGAAATCTCGCGTGCTTTGCATATTCTCTGAACACTTCAGTGCCTCCATCAGTTCTATGACCGATGGATCAGGATCTCGCTTTTGCTACACCCGAAGCCATCATATCCTTCGTCGACATCCGCCTACATCTTCATCGGCTCCCCAGCCGATAGAAGAGTGTCCTGATTCCTATTGACGATCAGCCGATAGCAGGAGCCATCCGGACGTGGCCGATGACTAACTCGATCCTATCGGTAGCCATCCGATAGCGAGGGGTAATATCGGCCTATCATCTGACTGATCTTTTCGCTTCACCTCATTGTCAATTGCAGGGTCAAATTGACTAGCACGCCCGTACCCGCACTGTCGCGCCAGAGCCGACTGAAACCCACGGCTCTCGGCGCGCGTACCTCGAGCCACGGAGAGAAGCCGACCGGCCTACACTGGAGATAAACAGACCTTCCAGGCGTCGGCGTGTTCACGCTGGGCGCGTGGGATTCCGACGCGAACAGGCAGCATGTCCTCTCTGATGCTTTTCACCCTGACCGTGTAGATTGGCTTCATATGGATTGCGTTGGGTTGGCTCTATGGCTCCATCTTCACCAATCTGCTCGAGACCGTCATGCACCACGGTGCCACCGCTAGCTCCATTTGCGTGCCTAGGAGCTCTAGTTCCTAGGCAACCCGGAACATCGTGCCCTCAACTTGACAATCGAATTCCACGGTTTCGCCTAGGTCGATTTCTCCATCAATGAATTCTATCGATGTCTCAAGAGCATGGCCGACCAACTCAACGACCTCGGCGAACCCGTCTCCAACAGCACCTGGTCTACTAGACTGCCTGCCATTTGTCGGAGCAGCCGTGGCACCCCTAGCCAAGGTGGTCAGCCCATGTTCTAGATGGGCCAGGATTCTTTCTTGTTGGCTCCTAGGCCGTCGGGCACCACCCTCTATCATTCCACTGACACTGCTCGCCCTGTCTGCTCCTAGACCATGGGCTGGCCCATCTCAGTGGGTCTCACAAGCTCTTGCTTCCTTTAACACCACCACACTAACATCTTCACTGAGCAATTTCATCAAGTGGTATATAGATTTAGGTGCCTTCTCTCATATAACCGCCGACGCTGGTATCTTTTCACTATCTCCCTACTCCCTTCTACTCCTTCTAACATAGTTGTTGGTGATGACTCATTGGTTCCTATTACATCCACTAGTCATGCCTATCTTCATTTTTCTAATTATTCTGTTGTTCTTAAAAATGTCCTAGTCTCCCTCACACATTATCAAAAACCTTATTTCTATGTGTCATTTTGCTTTTAAACTTGACCCTTTTGACTTTTTTGTGAAGGACTACCAAACTAAGATCGTGATTATCAGGTGCAATAGCTCTAGTGACCTTAATCCCTTCCTAGCGGATGTCTTCTCCTTGGCTGCCTCCGCATGGGCACTTGTCGCCTCCACCTCTTTCATCGACATATGGCACCGTCGACTTCTCACCCATTTGGCTCAAACCTCCATCATACCTCCACCCAGAGATGTCAACCCCACTTATCATGCATGTCAACTCGGTTGTCACACTCGTTTATCTTTTACTAGTTCCTTTACTAAGGCTAAGGCCAATTTTAATTTGATATATTGTGATTTATGAACCTCTGTGTCTGGTTATAAATATTATCTTGTTATAGTTGACGATTGCTCCACTATGTGTGACCTATCCCCTTCATTTCAAATCAAATACCTTTGTCACTTTGTCTCATTTTTTTTCTTATGTCAAAACCCAGTTTTCTACCACCATATGTAGTATCTAGTGCGATAACAGTCATGAATTTGATACCTCCACCGCCCGTATTTTCTTTCTCACCAATGATGTCACCTTGTGGATGTCATGCCCCTACATCTTCCCTCAAAATGGCAAGGCTAAGCGTGTGCTTATTTCCCTCAATAATATTGTTCGCTCACTCCTCTTTCAAGCTAGCCTTCCTGCCGTTTTTTGGGTTGAAGCTTTGCATACTGCCACCCATCTCATCAATAGGCACCCCACCAAAACTCTCTTACACCACACACCCTTCTTTGCTCTTTTTGGCACCCATCTCTCCTATTCACACTTACGAGTTGTTGGTTGTACCTTTTTGTTACTACCCCACATAAACTTGCTCCTCGCTCTATCATGTATGTTTTTAGGCTATCCTCTTATCACAAAGGATACCGGTGTTTTGATCCTGCTTCCAACTAGGTCATTATTTTGCGTCATGTGTTATTTGATGAAAATTCGTTTCCATTTTCTTAGATGGCTAAGTTTGTAAAGGCTACTAATCTTGATTTTCTCAAGGATTTTTTTTGTTACTATTCTAGTTCCTATCCATCGTCGACACGTGGGGCCGGCCACTACCACATCTCCATTGCCTGCATCAGCCCATCTCGGTCTATCATGCTAGCTCCCGCGTGGCCTATCGCACCGACCACGACCGCTCAGCTAAAGTTGACCTCCTAGCCTACCTTTATGGCATAGGCCTGCTGAATGAAGGAGACACCCTCACCGTTCTCTAGGCTGGCCCAGCTATTTTTGCCTCACGCTGGCCCTACGCTGAAGAAGGACCAGGCCACTCCGTGACATCCGCTTTTGGCCCAAGTGCGGCCTCGCCTTTGCAGGTGCCACCGTCGAGTGGTGCCTTGACTCGTACTTATAGCACACAATCCCTAGCGCGCCTACATCGCCTTCTCAACTTGGCATCTTCCCCATGACCAATGAGCATGGCATAGTCACTCGCGCCAAGGCAAGAATTCGTTGTCCGAGCACTTGATTCAATCTCCATGTCTCGCTGCTCTCTTAGGTTCCTTGAACATACTGAGTTGCCCTCGTCAATCCAAATTGGCGTGCCTCCATGGAGGAGGAATTCACAGCTTTGCAAGCTAACCAAACTTGGGACCTAGTTCCTCATCCCCTAGGCACCAATATTGTCACATGTAAATGGATTTTCCATCATAAATTTCAATCTGATGGCAGTCTTGACATATACAAGGCACGTTGTGTCCTTCATAGCTTCACCCAATGTCCCGTCATCGACTAAGATAAGACCTTTAGTCTGATTGTCAAACCGACTATTGTTCACATAGTTCTTAGCCTCATCATTGCTCGTAGCTAGCCAGTTCATCAACTAGATGTCAAGAATACCTTCCTCTATGGCACCCTTCAACAGATAGTATACTGCATTTAGCCTCCTGACTTTGTTGACTCCACACATCCTGATATGGTCTATCAGCTCAATAAGTCTTTATATGGCCTTAAGTAGGCTTCTCGTGCATGGTACAATTGTTTTACCAACTTTCTATTCTTTGTTGGGTTCATTGAGGCCAAGTCTTATACATCATTGTTCATCTACTGTCATGACTCTAAGGTAGTTTATCTCTTGCTTTATGTGAATGACATTGTACTCATAGCTTCGTCAGATGCTTTTCTCTGTTGGATCATCAGTGCTCTTTAGTCAGAATTATGAATGAAGGACCTTGGCGGTCTTCATCACTTTCTTGGTATTAATGTTACTCGGAATTCTTGTGGGCTTCACTTGAGTCAACGCTAGTACATCATTCAGATCCTTGAGTGTGCTGGCATGGCGGATTGCCACCACTCCGATCGATACCAGTGCCAAGATGTCTCCCACTATTGGTTCAACTATTGTTGATCCCACTAACTATCGCAGCCTAGCCGATGCCTTTAGTACTTGATGTTCACTCGACCAGGTATTTCTTATGCTGTCTAACAGATCTGTCTCCACATGGACGAACCCCGTGAACCTCACTTGATAGCTCTCAAATGGATTCACCATTATATCCAAGGTACTTTGGATTATGATTTGCATATACATCCTTCTACCTCCACTAATTTGCTTGCTTATTCTGATACTGACTAGGCGAGTTGCCCTGACACTAGGAAATTCACCTCTGGATATGCTATGTTTCTTAATGACAACCTTGTCTCTTGATCCTCCAAGCGTTAGAACACCGTCTCTCGTTCCAGTGCTGAGGAAGAGTACCACGCCATGGCATTAGCTACTTCATGAGCTTCATACTCCCCTACTCGAGCTACAGTGGTCTATCTTTCCACTAACCCGATTCAATATCAGCGTACTAAACATGTTAAGATTGATCTCCATTTCATTCGTGACTGTGTTGCTGTCGGTTCTGTTCGTGTGCTACATGTGCCCACTACTTCGTAGTTTGCTGATATCTTCATCAAAGGACTACCGACTTCTATCTTCTCCGAGTTTTGTTCCAGTCTCAATGTCTGGCTTGCTGACATTGTGACAACAAGGTGTTAGCAATATGTATCATTGTATGTATGGCATGTGTAGCTATCTTATATTTGGTTGTCGTATTTCTCTGATTCTCTCCCAAGTTAGTTGATCAAATAAGAGAAGATCACACCTATATGTACTCCACTTTGGTTGTCAATCTAATAATTGCGTTGAGCCCAATCATGCTTTCATTTATGACTTGGACTGCTGATCTTTTAGCACATGCACCTCATCTTTTTCTCTTGTGGAATTGCTCATTCTGGATCTTACAACAATGACACCGACTCTGTTTGGGTTTCGGGTTCACTCTAATGCACTTATGATTTATGGCCTAAACGATACAATCTAAGAGGCTACCGATACCTATGTTAAGATATGTCAGCAAACAAAATCAAGAAACCAATTCTACTCATTCATGGAGAAGATGACAGCAAAGCACCAACAGTAATACAGGTAGCAACAGTACCTTCATGGTTCGTGTTTTGTTTATTCTACAATTGTAGGTACTATCTAAAACTATATTTCTTGATACGCTTGTAGTCAAGTCAATTTTATGATGCTTCAAAAAGGTAATGGTGTGCCATGCCATCTTGTGATTCTCCAATTGAGAGGCACCACTATGCTGCAAGGGGGAGCGTTATGCATGTAATTTGGGAAATTGATATGTGCAGAAGATGTATTATGCAAATAACTCTAGGACATCCAAGATATGGAATTGGAATCCACTATTGATGCAGCACGGTCACCTGCTTGTGAAGCTCTAGCCTCTTACTCCACCAAGATATATGGTTTGTAAGCCTTTCTGTGTTACGACTCATGAAGTTAGCCTCCTCAAAAGCATAACATCAGTTTGGTTCTTTGTGCAATGCTGCAACTTCTTATAGTTTGAATTATTAGTTCCCTTCGTTTTATATTGTTCACTTTGTATCTAGTATTTGTGTGAGCATGAGAGGAGAGTTTTGTTTATATTTCCTTATTTTTTATTGAGTTGTACACTTGTAGTACTCGTGTGACAGAAGATTGCAATGCTTTTTGAAGTGCATGTTGTATATTGCAACAGAACAACGATTGTGTTCTATTCAGCCGAGTGCTTTAATACTAAACTTTTGGTGTGCCATTCAGAACGTTATGGTAAGTCATGATTCAGGAGTTCGTTGTTATGTTCGTTTGCCGTGTATCTTAATATAAAGTAATGCTATGTGAGAAAGTACGGGCGAAAATAACAACTGATAACACACGCAGAAGCGTTCTACTTTTCAGACTAGAAATTGACATCTCCTTGTTCCAAACTAGAATAGTTGTCTTTAAAAAAACTAAAATAGTTGAAAGATCATTATGCATTAGTTATGTTACTTACCTAGCAGTAAATTTTCTCAATTGGATTTTGAAGGTTTCGCACTCCTGCTTCCGGCAGTAATTTTCAATTAGGGCAAGCACAGCAGCATCTCTAACATCAACCTGTACATGTCTTACTAATTAAGCTGGATCAATGCCAACACTAATGATGATTATTCATCCTATCTTTCTATTGAATAATAGGGGAAGAAGGATGTACTGCGTAATGTGGATGATTGTATTGAGCCTTAAGGACAGTGTATCAATAAAATACAATGGATAAGAAAGGGAATCTAGAGACAAGGAATATTACGATGCAAATCAATCCTATCTTAATATCCCTCTAATTACCATATACATGTAGTATCATTGAATCTAAATAACTAATACACTTCCACTGCACATACAGTTCTAGTTTTGTTTTTTCCTTTTGTACTGGCAGTCTTGTCCTCTTGGGAAAAAAGTGAGTAAACCATTCTAACAAATTTTGTATTCTTTCTCCTTTCTCGTTCTCCACAAAGAAAGAGTAGGTGCGACTCAGGTGGCTAAAACCATTCTGCTGGTGATTCCTGAACTCTGCAAACTGTTGTCTGAAGTTTTACCTACCAAGAACAAAGGGCAGAGAAAAACTCAGTTACTTAGGTATGACAATGCTATTTTAACCTCACCATATGACATACTAAGGAACAGCTCTTATTTAATGTTTCATATAACAACAGGTACGGTAGATCACAAAACATTATTAGCTAAGGAGTTCTTCCTAATACTAAATTCATAGTGGTGATGGATATGCCAGATCAGTTGAATTTTTTTTTTATATGTTCTACTGTCACATGGCATTCTGTATTCTTATTATTATGGTCAATTACCAGCAAGCTACAAGTCTCAGCAGCATATTAGCATTATATTTGTTCTAAATACCCAAGGTCCCTTAACCTATTATGCGCACCTACATATACCATAGGAGATTGGTGAAATCAAATCTAATTGGAGTGCAACAATGTCTCTTACCAAGACTTTTGTTTGACCAGAAGCAACAGCAAATTTTTCCTTTTTTTTCCACCTTTTTCACTGATCTTAGCATTACCTTTCTGTTCATTTCAATCACAAAATAATCTTTTCTACAATCCTACTCCCTCCTTTTTCAATTAAAATCACAGAGATTATACTTGCAAGTACTTTTCATATTGACTCACCTTTTTTATCTGGTCTCTTCCTGCTACGCCACAGTAAGCGAATAGGGGTTCCTGGGAATCCAGCATCAGAGCGAAGCTTCTTTTCCATGTAACGACAGTATGTCTCAGGGAAAAGTTTTGCATCATTAACAAAGAAAACAAATGTTGGTGGACGAATGGCAGCCTGCAAGTTAAGAATAAGCTTCCTTCGGTTGAAAAAGAAAAGAAAAGCATGAAAAGTCCCCAAGGTGAACTTTACAAATCTGAAAGCAGGACAGATTTCAAAGGGCCCTAGTATTTTTGCAGAATGCATATTACTACTCTATCTTAGGACATTGAGTGTATCAACTATACTTCAAAATGGGGAGCCAGTGGATTCTTTACTCAAAAATACTTCTTCAAGGGTTTCAATTCCATTCTATCATACATCTTCAGATACTTAAAAATGACCTAGGAGATGTGTTTGATTTAAGGACTTCACTTAACATGCACGCAAGTGAAGATTTACATCTGGTAGAGATCAAGAGAACACTAGTGACCTTTTCAACTTACTTAAAAGATGATACCATAAACTTGTTGGCTTAGAGAAATAAGCAGAATGGCTCAGTAAGGAGCTAGAAGCTACCTGTGTTGTGTAATAAACACGACCTCTCTTGCCACCTCTTGTTCGTGGTGGTGGTTTGAATGCTATAGCTTCTCTAACAACCTGATTAAGAATAGACGTACCAAGTCTTCTAGACCTTTCCTTTTCAACCAATGCAGCAGCAGAAATTATCCTGAGGAATATTTGTGTATTAGAGAATAAATAGAATTGCAATACAAAAAACAAATCTAGTGAAGTTAACCAACTCCTACATGCAATTAAATTATTTAGATACAAGAAATTTAACAGTGGCAACAAGCCAACAATGAATGATCTGTGGTCATAGTATTTCAATGAACAGAAATACATAGTCAAAGATTTCAGAAGTAAGATTATCACTGAATGAGGCAAGCATATGAAACATGTAAGCACAAAAAGGAAAATCATCAAATGCTAGAGTGCTGAAGCATCAAATGCTTATTTGGGAGTAAAAAAACAAGCTAAGGGATTAACTTGTCAATGCTGCTACCGTGTGTCGCAGAACAATAAACAATAGGGGCCCAGTTGAGTATGCGAAGCTTCTCTCTTACATCTTGCTCATAATATGTTGTACTCTGATGGTTCTTGTTTGGGATTGTGTCCCATTTGTTCACAACAATTACACATGCCTTTCCTTCTTTCTCAATTCTTTCAGCAATTTTATAGTCCTTGGAACCAGAAAAAATTACTATGTTAGAATAATTTATAAACAAGAAACATAACAGAAAAGATTGATAAGACAATATCTATTTGAATTGTTTGGGGTGCACATATGCATGTGATGAGGTAGAGATACCTGCTCCGTAATGCAGGCCATTGCTTCAATAACAAGGGCAACCACATCAGAACGGCGGATTGCACGGAATGCTCGTTTTACTGAAAGTGTTTCCGTTGTGCTGCCAGCAGAAGCAACTGCTGCCCTGCGTCGGATGCCAGCGGTGTCAATGAGCTTGTACTTCTGCAGCATATTGCAATATAAGCAAATTAGAATTACTCTCCTATGAGATGTAATTTTTTTTCTTCCAATTCAAATTGTGATTTGCTACAACAATGAAAGAAACATGAAAGTGGACAAAACTAGGGTCAACACTGAAATAATGATGCTGCTCCTGGTGATTTAAACTTTCAGAAGTATTGTGAACAAACCTGCCCATCTTCTGTGGTGAACTCAGTATCTATGGCATCACGGGTTGTCCCACTAACTGGGCTCACAATAGTTCTATCTTCTCCAACTAAAGCATTGAGAATACTGCTTTTCCCGACATTTGGTCTTCCAACAATGGCAATAGCAGGAACATAGTTTTTATCTTCTTCAACCCCATCCAATCCCTGTAAAACTTTTTGTGAGGTAATGGACAAAATATCTCCATATATCAATCAAAAGGAAAAAAAAGAAAGCTATTTTGAAGAACTATTGAAAAGACATGCCACAACTTATGCTCAATGTTCCAGAGTCATAAGCCCAATGGGTAATATATATAACCAATAAAGAGTCACCACTCTGCAATGTTTCTAGCAGCTGTAATCATGCTTCCAGTTTTGAAAGTCAGAGGAAAACAGAGTCAGATCATCCACTAAATTAGCCTATCCATTTTGTCAGAAACAATCTTCAGTTGTTCCACAGCCAAGAGTAATATGATGTTGTTGTAATACCCATACTAATGATTTCATTCCCAATTATAAACAGAAAAAGAGTATCAAACATGCATATACTATTTTGGCTGGCCTATGGACAAGTTCAGTACCTGAAAATTTCTCAGCTCTGAACACACCAGATCAAGGAGCTCTCCAGTTCCAGTGCTAGTAATAGCAGATATTGGCAGAGGAGAAAATCTATAAGGAAATAACAGAACGATGAGCTGATCAGCCAACAGACTATATCACTAGGAAGCTGAGTGATGAAAAATAAAAGAAATGAGGTCATTGTTTACACATCGGGTTGTTTGAGAGTCAGAGCACAAGTCATGGATTCCAGAAGCACTTTTAACTTGCAGTAATGCTATTCAAATGAGTTTAGAGATCTTGCATGTGGAACCACTAAAAATTCCACTTTTAACTTGCAGTAATGCTATTCAAATGAGTTTAGAGATCTTGCATGTGGAACCACTAAAAGTTCAGCACCTAGTTATTGATTAAATATATTTCACATGTAACAATGGGCTCTAGTAATGTCTTTACCTAATGTCATCAAGTGTGTGTTTTCTGACATTTAATCAGCACAAGAATAGGTCAGCCGTAATCCATATTGTGTTGTAAAATGTCCCCACAAAAAATATATTGTTTGTGGAATGTAAAAGAAACATCAACGAACACCATGTAATATTTGTTAATTGCAATTGAACTGAGTGTCGTGTAACTACAGCAGGGGGGCACTGCATGTTGAAAACTTACCCTAATGACCAAAAGTCTAAAGCTTGCATTTGCCCTTTCCGTGGAGATTCACACTTGTTTACAGCGAGAATAATGCGCTTGTCAGAGTAATTGCGACGCAACCAATCAGCAATTTCTACATCAGCTGCCACAAGGCCATCCTGAAAGATGTTTTGATACCCATTCCGTTAGATAAGGCACTACAAAACAAAAATCCAGAGAGCTGTAGATTAAAATAACAACAGGGAACTATAGCTACAAGTAATGCAAATCCATGGCCGAATGAACTACTCAAGAGCATGAACTAGATAAACAAAAAAATTGAGCATCAGGAGATTTTATCAAATCTAGCAGTAGTATACACACGCACTCAATCATCTTTCTAGGGTATGAGGAATGATAGGCTAAATAAGTAATGCATATACAGAAGTCTGCTTCCAGGTAGAAAATACCAGAAGCTCAAGAAAAATAGCATGTTATTACATCAACAAGTCTACTAGATCAGCATGCAGAAGTTGGAAAAGAAATACATTAGTACCCAATAGAAGTTTTGGATAGCAATCACGTAAAGAGAATGAGACAAGAAACATGCTAACAAGCATATCCAATATTTTTCTCTAGATGATTTTGTTTACGACATGTACAACAAAGTAGCCTATCACAAGACATAACTGGAGAAATAGTACTTAAGTGCAGTATGGAATTAAGTATGTAACCAACAATCCATCCCTTGACAGGACCAGGTGCTAAAATTGATTTGTCCATATGACAGTAGAAAGTATTGCTAAAATTATAATTACCAAATGTAACAAAAGAATCCAGAAAATAAAGTGATCCAATTAAAATGGTAACTGTCTGAACCTGCCTGACCATCCACAATGAATAGTATCACAGCTGCTTCATCAACAGCAGCAACTGCTTGCTTTTCAATCATTGATGGCATCCTAGCAATAGCAGCTTCTCTAGAGGCAAGAGGAATCCCATCCATACCAACAGTAGTTGTGATAGCAAGTTCTTCCATCACACCTACTTGAGACTTTGATAGAGTAATCACTCCCCCAGTGTCTATAACCATAAACTCCTGATCACCCCAGTAAGATCTTCCATATAGGCGATCTCTAGTTACACCAGGTTCATCAACAACAATAGCCCTGTTTCCCTGTGAGACACCAAAATTCAATACAACATGACAACTTCTGTATTCACATAAAAATTATACAAGGATCTACAATGCTGATGCAGTGATGCTCCACTGAAGTAATGTTTGTAATTGTACATAGCTTACCCCGACAAGACGATTGAATAATGCAGATTTACCAACATTGGGCCTTCCAATAATTGCCACCCTTGGAAGACGATTATCTGGAATCTGAATCATGGACCAAATAGTAATGAAAAGTAGAACTTGGTTACATTTACACTTTCTCCATCAGCTTTTCACTAGGTGTACAATTTACAAGAATATGAAGATATACTGACATGTTTAGATGCTGATGTCTTATCCCTGATGGTTCTCCTTTTATCCCAAACATCGTCATCTGAAGACGCAATGCATTTAGTCCATCAACTAGCAAAGTAGATGTTATGTAACAGGATTCGAAAGGGGAAAAATGAAAATATTGTACTGGCAAAACTTTTTTTTTTCTAGTCAACAAGCAGCCATGAAGACAAGAAGTACTGTGATCACAAATTTGCAATGCCAGACACTAACGACTAAACTTTCAAATCTAGAAATACAAGGACCTGCAATGCCCAAACTCATGCTCCAAGGCCAACTATCAATTAATCTGCATCATCGTGATTTTGGGCACAACAATCAGCTCATCATCAATAAACAGCATCCATCTGTTCTTACATGAAACTACCAGCCACGACCAGACCAACGGATCGACTAAAAATTCCAAAAAGGCTTGTTCCACAACACTAGATGATGAAATTTAGGCTAAATGTTACAATATGTTATCACTAGAGGCATCTTCAAGCACTATAAACACCATCACATTGAAAGGAGCAAAAGGCACTGACTAGTTTTCTGACCATCTCCGAGCTAGCGCTTGAAATCCACTCACCGATGCGGAGCTCGCGGTTGAGCCGCGCGGAGAGGTCGGCGACGGCGCCAAGGGCCTCTTCCTCCATCGCATCGACGTCCATCCCCTCCTCATCCTCATCCTCCCAATCCCCATCATCATAACTCTCCTCCTCCATCCCCCCATCCTCCCCCTCTTCCTCCTCCCCACCACCGTACAGATTCCCTACAGCGGGGCGCTGTGCGGCGGTGCGGACTCCACCCCGGCGGCAGAGGCGGGTGCGCGGCGCGGGCGGAGGGGAGGAGACGAGGAAGGGGCGAGGAGGAGTCGCGGCGGCGGTGCATGGAGCGAACGGGAGGAGGCGACGAGGGGTCGTCGGGGTTCTGGAGGGGAGGAGAGGCAGCAGCGACGAGGAGGATGAGGTGGAGGTGGCCATGGCCGCGCGGGAGAGCGGAGGCGGAGGGATAAGGAGGGGAGAGGAGTGATAGGTAGTAGTGATAGCGGCCGTGAGGCTGACAGGTGAGACCCACCGGTCAGGCCGTCAAAGGAAACTTCTCCATGCTGCAAATGTTGTTTCTGAAATGTCGCAGACTTAGCAGTGAAAACTTTTGTATGCAACATTCAAAAGATTTAGCTGTATGAGCCCTAACATCATATTAATTAATTTCCCCCAAAGCTGATATGATATTACTTCACAACTTATAAGAGCGTTCTATTTTCTTTACTGATGTATATAGCTTTTCCCTTCGTTCATAAATAAATATTGCTTTTATGATCCTGCAATCATCAACATTTCGGTCAACCTTATCGATTACCCTTATTTTAACGTGGATTAAGGGATGCGCCCGTAATTGTATCTATAAGGGCCATGCACGTTTAGTGGTGTATACGTATTGAAGTTTGGACATTGGATCAGACCTTTGAACTATCAAGCAACTATGGCTATGACCCGGTACATACTGCCATCAAATGGTGATTAGCACATCAGAAAAGTGAAAATAGTGGTTATACCTCAGTATTATGACCATTAGGGTACAAATAATTAATGGTACACCTTAGGTAGGTCATGTCATAGAATGTGGCCTTTGGTTGACACAATCAGTAAGCTCTTAGTTGAACCGCCTGATAGCAACAACCATCAGAGATCATCTCTTGTTGTCCTTTTGCAAATGGTACATTTATTAAGAGTTGAGATGCATATTTACAGAAATAGCTTGTCTAATTAATGTTGTTGATTTTAATGGGAGATGCCAAAGTAGATTCTAGAAGCTCAATATTAGGGCTCACCAACAAATACCTACCCTTAATTTATGGAGAGATAAAAGCAACATTAAATTCACTCACATCTAATGCAACCGCTTTGTTCTATACAGAGGTGACCAAAAGCACTGTGCTCCTGTGGGCATCTCTGTGCTTTGTTAGTTATTTTTGTGTATCTTAGCAAAAAGTGTAAATACATCTTTTGGGTTATTACTGATGTGAGAAAAAGCACAGTTACATATCAAAAGAACTAATCTCTAACTACTAACATTTATTTGACGTGGAGAGTAATAGGTTCGGTATTCCCTCCCAATGTCAAATAAGTTTGACCGCAAGGTGCATCTTTATCGATGCTATATATGCCTGCAAAATTGAGAAAATGTGGCTCACCGTCATTTCATGTATTTTTTATGTGATCTTAAGTTAATCCTCTTTTTTATGTTGTTCGAGCATATCATGTTCTTGTCCATTACCTAACATACATGTCACTTTTATGTCTTACTAATAACTAAAACAACATACGACTAAACACAAACTAACCTCTAGAGAAACTTTTTTTGCGAGGCAAAACTAAAACAAACTAATTCCAGCATGCAAATCACGTTTAAAAAAAGGTGAACGAATGATGTTGAGAAAGCGTTATGTACATGTTGCTCGTATTTCTTTTCTGTTAAGTGTCGTTTTCACTCCGTAGATCAGCATACGCGTTGCTTGGAAACCCAAATGATTAGCGAATCCGAGCATCCGTCCTGACAAACTGCACAACACGTAGGGTCACAAAGTTGAGAGTTCTACACGTCTCATCTGAGAATTGTTTTATGCACGAACCAAATTGTGGGAAAACACTTGTCCATTTGCTATATTTTTCAACCCATAAGTCAACATTTTTTCTCACATTTCAAGGTATGTTTTTTTTGGCTGGAATGGAATGCAACCATGAATAGTTGGATGATTAGAGACACAAACAAATTAATAATATTAATAATAATTAATAAAGTTGAAAAAATTCATACCTAGAAAATTATTGTAAAAAATGTATCATTAAAACGCTCGGCAAGCATGTGCAGTCTTATTCCATTCCACTGCAGGGAAATGAACATACAGTAAATTGGTTTGAATCAGGTTCCCACATCCGTGAGATCTCGCTCCAAATTCATGAAATTCGAACTTCACGCGCCGGCGCAGTCTTGCTATTCACTGCAGATTATTTTGTTCCAAATTTGTTGAATTTTGTTCTTGTTGAATATTTTTAAGATTAACGAAAAAACAACATCTCCCTTTGTCTCGAATTTCGCTAGCCAAACGAGATCGTAAAACCTGGTTTAAATACAAAAGATGCGAGATGTACTTAAATACATATTATGCACGGTATTATTTACAGTATTTTCTGAATTCATAGGATGTATGATATGACTTACAATTTTTTTCGAAAACACAAGTTTCTGTAGCTTGCAAAAATGGGGAAAATGCATTATCCGAGGTGTCACACCATCCAACCTCTCCTGTGGCAACTATGGGCGCACACGCTTCACTGCGTCTTTTTTGCATCCAACCCCCTATAAATCTCCAAATCCAACCCAAACACCTCTCCTCGTCGTGTCCGCCTCTGTCGTATCGTCTCTTCCTCGTCGACGGTGGAATCGCCGCCGCCGCCGCTCGCTGAGCCACAGCCCCCACCGGAGGAGGAGAGGAGACAGAATATTGCCCCATCGCATCTCGGTTTTCTCGGACCCGAGGTTGGTGAGTGAGGAAGCGGCGGTGGGCGGCGGCCATGGCGGTCCCCCTCGTGCTCGTCGTGCTCCCGCTCGGGCTTCTCTTCCTCCTCTCCGGCCTCATCGTCAACGCCATCCAGGTGCGTGCCGTCCCTAACTCCCGAATTCTCAGCTAGATTGGAGGAACCTTTTGCTCTTCTCCCCTTGTGTGTCTCGGGCGATCTGATGCGGCCGTGGCGCAAGATTTGGTCTTTTTTCTGTTCGCACAAATCATTTCGTCCATTTTTTTAGCCTTCTTCTTGGATTTCTGGATTAGTTTTGTACCTGAAGGTGATTTAGGCAAAGATTTAATCTTTTTTTACAATTCTATGCACAGATTAGTGTGTTTCCCTGATCCTATTTTTCTGGGATTTTTTTTCGGCGATCTGATATGCAAGTGACTGTGGTTTTGTCAATTTGTTTGGTGGAATTTTTTTGCACTTATTCAAGCCAATTGAAAAATTGTCTGTCACTGCACGGAGTAATGTTGTTAGCACACTAAATTGTAATGAAAATGATGAATCTTTGCTTCGTTTGATCTGCTAATCTACACGCAAGCTGCAAGATCAGCATTCGGCATTCCTTGATCTGTTCTCATGCTGGTGAAAAATTGCAGGCCGTCCTATTTCTGTCAATAAGGCCATTCTCGAAGAACTTATACCGGCGGATCAACAGATTCTTGGCTGAGCTGTTGTGGCTTCAGCTGGTCTGGCTCGTGGATTGGTGGGCGGGCGTTAAGGTATGTAGATATGATCCGTGATAAAGCATTTTTCTGATTTGCACTTCATATCAAGATTTACTTGTTCTTCTAGAATGTTAAATTATCCACATTCGGTGTACATGTAATATTTTAAAGTTAATTTTGGAACCATTTGTACAATGCAAATTTGCACCGTTAGCAAGTAAGCTGTGTGAAATAGCTTCTTTCTCTGTCACATAAGGACAGTATAACCAAATCGGTAAACGGAACCATCAGATCAGAAATTAACTTTTAGCCCATTTGTGTGTACGCAGTGCGCGCTTCAATGTTATACAGCTCATTGCTTGAGTTGTTAGCACTCAGCAGTTTGCAGAATAAATTCTCAAAACAACCTTCCTAAAATGCAGTCTTACCCCTTCTAATAAGTCGGCAATACCGTTAGGGGCATTGTTGCTGATAGACAGCCCATTTCCATGGCTAAAATATATAATTTTAGCTGTATGTGGCATACATATACTGAAGTTTTTTGGTGGAGCATGTTCTGAATGTTTTATAATGATACAATAACAACAATAATAAAGTTTTTCATTCTCAAACAAGTTATGTTGGACTAGAGTTGAAACCAACGTAAGTCTCAAATCACGGTTTAGCTACGTTAATAACTGTTTTCCAAGCAATAATATTCAAGTACAAATTTTTATTTATATTCCAATTTTATAAGTCCCTTTTTATTGCCTCTCTCTGTTAATTTCGGTCATTTCATATCTCTCCTCACATTATTATCTTGAATTAAGATTTCACAATATATTGGTGTCTCTAGGGTTTTTCTTTGTACATGACTAAATCATCTCAATAAATATTGGATAAGTTTTTCTTTAATTGGTGCTAGCTCTAGCCGATCACGTATATCATCATTCCGAACTCGATTCATTCTTATATGACCATAAATCCAGCGTAAAATACGTATTTTTTGTAACATTCAAGTGTTGAACATGTCGTCTTTTTATAGGCTAACATTTTGTCACATACATCATAACATGTTTAATTGTCTATAAAATTTGTCTTTTAACTTTTGTGGTATCCTCTTACAGATGCTTGGCGCCATTTTATCTATCCTATTTTGATTCTATGGCTAACGTTTATATCAATATCTTCATCCATCTATAGCATCGATATCAGATATCGAAAAATATTATTGTTAGGCACTACTTGATCTTTTAAACTTGCATCTCTTTCCTTGTCTACAATGGTGCTAAAGTAACATATCAAGTATTCAGTTTTAGTTTTGCTTACTCTAAAACCTTTAGACTCAAGAGTCTGCCACCACAACTCTAATTTTCTATTTACTTTCGCTCGGCTCTTATCAACTAACGCTACATCATATGCGAAGAGCATACGCCAAGTAATATCATATTGTATGTTACTTGTAATATTATTTATTACAAAGACAAAGAGATACGAGCTCAAGATTGATCCTTGATGTATTCTTATTTTAATCAAAAAGTAACATATGCTACTATCATTTGTTCAAACACTAGCCATAATATTATTATACATATTCTTGATGAATACAACATATTTTGTTGAAACTTTATGTTTATTCAAAACTCACCACATAATATTTCTTAGTATCTTGTTATAAGCCTTTTTCAACTTAATAAAAACCATGTGCAGGTCATTCTTCTGCTCTCTAAACTGCTTCATAACTTGTTTTATTAGGAAAATTATTTCTATGGTTGACCTTCTAGATATGAAACCAAATTGGTTCATAGAGATCTACGTCGTTTCTCTCAAACGGTGCTCGATAACTCTCTTTCATAACTTCATAGTGTGGTTCATCAACTTAATTCTCTGATAATTAGTACAACTTTGGATATCTTCATTATTTTTGTAGATTGTTACCAATATACTTCTCCACTCCTCAGGCATCATGTTCAATTAAAAAATATTGTTGAACAACTTGTTTAGCTATACTATAGCTATATCCCTGAGATATCTCCATACTTTAATTGGAATACCATCAGGACCAATCATCTTACCCTCTTTCATTCTTTTCAAAACTTCTCTGACCTCAAATTCTTGGATTCTCCGTACAAAATGCCTATTGGTGTCATCCGATGAGTCATCCAACTGTATGGTGGTTGTCTCGTTCCGTCATTAAACAAATTGTCAAAATACTCTTGCTATCTATGTCTAATCTTATCCTTCTTCACCAAGAATTGCTCCTCTCATTCTTAATACACTTAATTTAATTGAAGTCACTTGTCTTCATATCACAAGCCCTAGCATTCTATAAATATCCTTCTCTCATTCTTTTGTACTTAGACATTGATAAGTATCCTCGAAAGCTCGCCCCTTTGCCTCACTCACAGCTCATTCTACAATCTTCTTTGCCATCTTGTGCTTTTTCATGTTATCCGCATTTCTATCATGATGCAAGCGCTTATATTATTCTTTCTTCTTCTTAATAGCTCTCTGCATGTGTTTGTTACACCACCAAGTGTCTTTAATTTCACATCCACTCTCTTTGATCACTCCAAACACATCTGAAGCAATGTTTTAAATATATGTTGCCATCTTCTATCACATGTTATTTGCATTATCTTCCTTTTAAGAGCCCTCTTCGATAACTCTTTCTTTAAGGACATTTGATGTCTCTCATTCCAACTTCCATCACTTAGTTTTTGCAATTTTGGCTTATTTATCCCTATGAGCATGCACCAAAAAGCGGAAGTCGGCTATCATCAGCCTATGTTGAGAAACTACACATTCTTCAGATATCACCTTACAATCTACATATGCTCGTTTATCCCCTCTTCTTATAAAGATAAAGTCAATCTGGTTAGAGTATTGTCACTAGTAAAAGTCACTAAATGAGATTATCTCTTACTAAAAAAAGTGTTGGCTATCATCAGAAAACTATAGCAAAATCCAAGATTTCCTCTCCCTCTTGATTCCTACCACTATACCCAAAACTTTTGTGCCGCCTTGAAACATGTACCTGTTGCATCTATGTGGCCATTAAAACCCCCTCCTATAAAAAGGTTCTCATTATTAGATACAGTTTTAATCAAGTCATTTAAGTCTTTTCAGAAATATCTCTTAGCACTCTTATCTTAGCCTACTTAAGGCATACGCACTAGTTACATTTAAAACTATATCACTAATAACAAGTTTAACTAAAATGATCTTATCACCTTACCTTCTCACCTCCACCACATTATTTTTGAGACTCTTATCAATCAGAATTCTTACTCTATTTCTATTTGAAGTTGCCCCTGTGTACTAGAGCTTGAAGCCGGTATTGTCCACCTCCTTCGCCTTCTGATTCTTTCATTTAGTCTCTTAAATGCACAAGATATTTATACTTCTCCTAACCGTTGTCTCGACTAACTCTTTTAACTTATCCGTAAAAGACCTTACATTTTAATTATCTAAACAGATATTTATTGGCTCGACTAACTTTCTTACCCTTTGCACCCACTGAGTCAGGTGTGAAGATTCGTGCTTATTTTTTACCACACCCAGACGTCGATGTGGTGTGTCATTAATGATGCGACGGTCCAATCGTCATTTATTTGACATCATATCTAAATCCTTGTCCATTTAATATCATATCTGGATTTCAATATGGTGCGTCGCTAATAGGGTTACGCTCCAACGAGATTTCCTTACGTTCTATCTATATAAGAGTAGCTAAGTTTTTACGTTGGTTCGTTAAGCCTAAAATAGCCTACTTCTTTATCAAAGTTTAAGATCTACTATGTTGAGACACCATAGGCACTCTAACACTGGCGAAATTAATGTTTTATAATGATAATAATCAGTAATTTTTGCTAGGAATATGGACTTTCTCTTTTTATGACGCTGGACACCTGGATGTTTTCTCTATATGCTTTAGCTGCATCAATTCAAATGACAATATAGCTTATCAGTTTGTACTTTGTACCTTTCCATCAGTCCACTTGAGCATTCTGCTTAAACTTAAATGTTTGATTTGATGCTAATGAAGGAAACAGTTTTAGCTTTTGCTATTTATTCTTCCCCCGAAATTAATTTGAACCCACGTTCTGCAGATACAGCTGCATGCTGATGATGAAACTTACAAGTCAATGGGTGAGAAACCAATATTTTATTACAAGGATGCTGATCCTTGCATTGTTCACCATGTCATTTTTTATCACGAACTAATCTGAAGAATTTTTGTAGGTAATGAGCATGCACTCGTGATATCAAATCATCGGAGTGATATTGATTGGCTTATTGGGTGGATTTTGGCACAGGTTTTTGTCCCTTAGCTTGTTGAAACATCAGTTATGGACTAACAATATTTTTGTTTGAAATTCACTGTATACATGCTTATCTGATATATAATGAATCACCTGAAACTTTTTTTTGGCATGTGGTCAGCGCTCAGGATGCCTTGGAAGTGCACTTGCTGTTATGAAGAAATCATCAAAATTCCTTCCAGTGAGTTAACTAGCTCATGTATATTTTACTGGAACATTTTTTTTTTATAATTGAGTCCCTTATAGGCTAGTGCTACTGACATTTAACTCATGTGCATAAAGTTGTTCTTAAAAAATCATAAACAAGATAATAAAATGTTGGAAAGTAGAGATTTGTTTGTTGATGACTGAAATCATGATATTTATGACAACATATTGTGTTATAATGTTATATATCCCTTATCACCAGAGTGCTATGATTGTAGATGATTAATTTGTTTGAGGCAAATTTGATATGATATTGTTAGAAGATTTGCCACACTCGAGATTGTAGGATCAAAACAAATGATCTCACAGAGATTCCACTGCTCCAACTGCTAAGCATCAACAATTAATCTAACTAGGGTGACTAGATTGTGTTTCTGGCGACATAACTATAGTCCTACAAACTGTTACACATGAAAATATGTGTGCAACCAGCTTTCATGGCAGTCGTACAATGTGGAATGATATGAAGCAGAATATATCTTAAAGAAAATTTGAAGTCCATCAACTAAGATCAGAACGGATTGATTCTGCTTTTGGTAGAAAACCTGATGGAGAATCAGCATATTGAGCTCAGTTCTGTGTAACTACTGGGGATCCATAACCTAATGTGTCGGTGCAGTAGTATCTCAGTGATTCAGACGGGTGAAACATTCTGTAAAACTGTCTTCTGATATAGTACATGTCACATGCTCAATGTTTTGATCGTGTCTTGCAGGTTATCGGCTGGTCCATGTGGTTTGCAGAGTACCTCTTTTTGGAGAGGAACTGGGCTAAGGATGAAAAGACACTAAAAGTAACGTTTTACCTTATCTACACACAGAATTCTATCTTTGTTCTTTAACTTATTGGTCTTGGTATGCTTGCATATAGTGGGGCCTCCAAAGGTTGAAGGATTTCCCCAGACCATTTTGGCTAGCCCTTTTTGTTGAGGGCACTCGCTTTACTCCAGCAAAGCTTCTAGCAGCTCAGGAGTATGCTGCTTCACAGGGTCTGCCAGCACCCAGGAATGTATTGATTCCACGTACAAAGGTATTTTCTATTCTCTAGCTGAAATGCTTTACTGTATCTGCTAATCCTGTATTCTTTCATCACGATTCACAAATGTAAATCTATTCTCCCAAGTGTTACCCTTGTAACCTTTCTGATAAGAAAAACATCATATTATACACTACAGATTTGATATGTGTAACTCTAAATGTAATAATCTTGACATGATACCAAAAATTGCATATTCTCTGCTATGGTTAAATTGGGGTATTTTCGTTGCTAGTTCACAGCATATACATCTATTAAATATGCGTTCATAACTTCATATTGATTAGGATACAGTGTTTGTCCTTCAGATGGAGATAAATGTTAGTGTTTGAAATCTTTTAGAACAGTACAGAGAAGATTGAATGTAAGATACATCTATCACAACTTACCTCATATAAAAATGCGTGTCATGTGCCCTTGTGCCAAAGTTTCCATGTACAGCCTGTTGCCTGCCTAATTTGTACCTATAGTTGCTATCAGATATGCAGTGTTACACTGTTACGTTTCTAAATTTGAGTTGCCATGATGTCTACCTTTTGAAACCTTTGAAAATTTATATATGTAGTTTTTAGGATTAATACTTCCATAATATATAATATCAGAACCATAGCCAAAATCATGCATTGAATACTGTGAAATGTCACGAGAACACAAACCAAACCGAGGAGGGGGCGGGGCTGGGGGCTCTGAAAACATTCACTAGGTTCTTTTGTACTGGCTAATGGTTCCTATTCGCATTATAGTAATATGATGAATATCTGCCTGTTTTCCTAAAAAAACAGCATTCCTAATATTGCTGATGTTCTAATTATCTTTAACTTATATGAAAGGCTTTTCACTGGTCAGTTGGTTAAATAAATAAACAAAAGCAACTAACTGAAAGATATGATCGTAGTACTCTCAGACTCTCAGTAAGATAAAAGCTTAAGTTGAAGTTGTAAAACGAAAATTTGAAAAGGCGCTTTTTTTTAAAAAAAGAAATGACTGTGATACTTTTAGTACAATATTTACTTCTTTTCTCTGCTTATGGAGTGGTTGAGTGATCGGCTCTTAACAGTTTTTGAGACTATATGGTTATGCCATGCATTTGGCCATGTATTTATTTTATATAATCACTTGCATGTTTACAGCATTGAATCTATTTACTGACACCTCCTGTGAAAAAATGGAAAATTCCCAGGGATTTGTATCAGCTGTAACTATTATGCGGGATTTTGTTCCAGCTATTTATGATACAACAGTAATTATTCCGAAAGATTCACCTCAACCAACAATGCTGCGGATTTTTAAAGGACAATCTTCAGTGGTATGTTTAGTAACTTCTTGAATATATAATGTCCAACTGATCAAGAGATAATGTTGCATTAACTATGTACTGAGATTTGATTTTTTTTAGCTAGTGAAGTCTGCAAATAAATTTAGATATGAATCCATAACAAATGGAATACCTTTTCAACACACACTTTCTTCTTTTGATATCAAATAAATTTCGGACTCCATTGTTTCTCTAGGTACATGTTCGCATGAAACGCCATGCAATGAATGAGATGCCAAAGTCAGAGGAGGATGTTTCAAAATGGTGCAAAGACATCTTTGTAGCAAAGGTTTTGAGCTATTGTATATATATTGTTAGACATGCTAAAGTTGAAATGCTAAATGTGTTGGTTGATCAATAATTTTTAAGCAAATATGGTCTGTTCCTTTATTTTCTGCCACAGGATGCTTTACTGGATAAGCATTTGGCCACCGGCACTTTTGATGAGGAGATTAGACCAATTGGCCGACCAATTAAATCATTGTTGGTAAAATCCCTATACCTGAGAACCTTACTTAATTGCATGAAAGATACAGTCTGTAATGGAAGGATCTCAGGCATCCTGAAGTTCTAGATAGTTGTTTCTGCCAAAAATGGGCTCTTCAACTTGGGTGAATGCCATAAATATTCTCTGACTAGGCAAATTCAAACTTAGAAATGGCCCTTTTGACCTCAACTGTACTAGATTCGCTCACAACTGGAGTTACATAATGCGAGAGGCAATTTGGAGTGAGAAGACAAATTTGAGTTAGCAAGGCTAGCTGCTGGCAGCATTGGCAGGTACCAAGCCTGGTTCAAGCCCAGTGGGACAAAGCCTGCCTAAAAGCACAAAAAATAGTTTAATTTTATAGAAAATATTTGCTATAATTCTTTGTCATGGCGTTTTGGGTTTACAAGATGAAAACATGGGCCTAATCCTGCTTGTAATCAGGGGGTCAGGATAAGGAGAGGAGGTTTTGTTGGGACTAGTGTAGGAACACACTGCTGGTGATAATATTAACTTTGCAAACCTCAAGTAGTTTCCACGTGGTTGCACAGAGCTATTCCTTTTTTGGTATACAAATTAGTTTATTTATTAGTTATTTTTGCTGAATGGATTTCTTGTGTGCAGCATGTATTAGGATGCATACCCTAGTAGCTGACTTTGTAATCCTGCTTATGGAACAGGTGACCTTGTTTTGGTCATGCCTCCTTTTATATGGCGCCATCAGGCTGTTCCTATGGACTCAACTCCTATCGACATGGAATGGTGTAGGGTTTACGGTCCTTGGGCTCACACTGGTGACGGCGGTCATGCATGTCTTCATCATGTTCTCGCAGTCAGAGCGATCAAGCTCAGCCAAGGCAGCTCGGAACCGTGTCAAGAAAGAATGAAATAGATGAAGATAGTTTGCAGTCTATCAATGGAATCTACCAATTAATTGGGTATTGAATTCATGTAGGCACCAAAGATGAGGGCCTAATCTTTCCTGCATGTTGCACCAAAAGGATTCTTACAGATTCTAGGAGATTTGGTGAACTAGCAACTCTGAGCTCTGTTGTGCTGTATTTTCAGAGAATTGTTTTTGGCAGAACAGGAATTGTACTACTTGTATTTATTGGAACTTCTACATCAGTCTGGATTTGTTCAGTAGACCTTTCGTGATTTCTTTGTCAGTGAAACTTATGTCTTGTCTCCACCATTTATATGTGTTCTCACCAAGTCACAACCATGATCAATACCATAGTAGAAAGAATGCCATGATCATGTCTGCCTTTATCTGTCAGAGCTAAACAAATTTGGCTAGTTCCCTAGAAGTATGAAAGGGTTCGGTGGTTGGATTTAACTGTAGAAACAGTAGGGCGTTGGGGTTGAGACATGAAAAAAGGATTACTTGCTTGGCCTTTTAATTGAATGTTTCTTTCCATTATAATAAGAATAATTATTATAATTTCTAAAGAATTGCCTACTGCTGCTACTCCAATCAGTAAAGCATCTTTGTTTTGCTTGCATAGACCGATATATGCAAAAATACTGCATAATGAAAGGTCCAAGACGATCAAAGAACACATCAGGTTTGATAACAAAATGCATGTGTTCGCGGAGCTGGTTTGAACAACATAGAGGATTAATAATTAATTAAGTATTAGTTAAAAAATTTAAAAATAGATTAATATTATTTTTAAAGTATTTTTATAAAAAAAATTATAAAAAAATATACCATTTATCAATTTGAGAAACATGCGTATAGAAAGTAAGAAAGTAGAAATTAAGAAGAGTTGCAAACGAACATATTCTAAATATTTATTTTAGGGACATCTGAATTATGGCAACGACGCAATTATCTAGTTGGCCATGTTTTTCTATAAAAAAACTTTTCAAATGGTGCAATGTTAGAATTTTGCAAAATGTTTCCAAGTTGGTTAGAATTATGGCAACGATGAAGTTCTCTAATGGGCCATGTTTTTTTTTCAAATGGTGCAATGTTAGAATTTTGCAAAATGTTTCCAAGTTGGTTAGAATTATGGCAACGATGAAGTTCTCTAATGGGCCATGTTTTTTTTTAAAAAAAACAAAAACTTGGGGGCAAAACTTGTTTTAAGATGGTGCACTGTGAATTTGCAAAAATTCTTTGGTGAGCCAGCCCTTTCACATCACGCCTAAGCTTGCAATCCCTTTCACAACACGCCTAAGCTGGTAGGAATGTTTGGCTCATGTCTAAGCATACCACATCTAACCTCTTTTCTATCAGTCTGGATTAAATTAAATTAATCAGGTAAAACGAGATAAATTATTACAACATGATTAATTTTATTTTTATAAAAAAATTATATAAAAGTTGTTTTTAAGAAATTAAATAAACATATTTTTAAGTTTAAAATAATTAATCATATGTTAATAACTTATTACCTTATTTTACATAAGCAATCCTATTTAACCCAAACTGCTTTAAACAACTTACTCTTACACAACACAACTTGTGACATGTCTAAGAAATAGAGTAGTCAGTCTTATTTGTGGTATGACTAACTGGAAGTTTGAGAATATAGTACTTGGGTCCTAAAACTCAAAAAGTGACATGGCACAGTTGTGTAACAAGCAAACACGTCTAAAAAATATGACATGACTAAAATATGGCGTAGCAAAGTGAATCAACAAACCAAATACACCTTTTGTTTTCATTCAGTAAGCGATCTATCCACAATTCTGTTGTAAGAAATTTTTCATATTTTTTTGTTAACTGTTCATCAGTTGAAGCCACTGGATTTTAACAGTGCAAGAATCGAGGGCTGGTACCAAATCATTGATTAAGCATGAAAAAACAGTTTGGGTTGCATATGAAAATCGACAATTAAGAGTTCAAGATCAGGCACCTATCAGATAATGAGAGAACAGGGGGTTACTAGTTCTCATGACAGGTGGCTAATTTTCTAATCTATCCCATAACTTCAACTACTTGATTTTCTAATCTATTCACAAGCTCAACTGTCTATTGATTCTCCAACCAGATTGTGCAGCTTACCAAATACCTTGCATTTTGGGGTAAAAAAAAGTTGCAAATTACTGTACATTACAAGATGGAGGATATTCTGATGTGTAATATCACAAAGCGCATCAGAATTGCAAAAGCAGTACAAAGGCAAATTGCAAAGAGCATCAGAATGTACAGATGTTCCAGCAGGGTACATACAAAATAATATAGCCTTAGAAAAGACTCAAAATGAATTAGAATATATTGTAGCATTATTATTCTTTGAGACCCAGAAGGGGCATCCCTCAAAAGTTCCACTAGGAAAAACACAGACCAGCAAGATCTCTGGTACATACACTTCACTAAGATAAAAACCAAGGGGAAAATTATCATCCTGATAACAACAGCTAGCACACAATTCAAAAAACGCTAGAACAGTTTCTATTATACGAACAAAAACCCAAAAAGGGGGGCCTATATGGGGGCAACGCCGCCATACAACTGAACACTCTTCAGATATATATATCCCGCAATCTTACTTCACATCTCAACCAAGAAAAAACACAAGGTTGCCAAAACCTAAACTTGCTGTAGAAATCCGAAGCCACAATCTCAAACCTTACATAAAATGGAAATATGTTTAAAAGGTTCTCTGATGATATATATCTGATCTCATTGACCAACTCCCTGGTGGTTAGCTCTATTAACTAACCCATTTCTGTAAATCATGTGAGGTTCAAAATTTGCACCTGATGGGCCTGTGGTTCTCTCCTCAACCTATTGTGACAAATGTTGTTGTATGTGAAAAAGATTCCTAGGCGGCGACATTGCTGCACAAGGAAACATAGAAATTATAGAACATATACATCATTATGCAATGCATGCAGAAAAACAAAGAGCACCAAGAAAAAGGTTATGCTTCAGTGATAAGCAGTCATATATCATGAGGATGAAAATCATTCATTTAAGGTAAGGTAGAGCACAAGCTTGTTATGATAATTGATTTTTTACTAAAAAAACAAGATAACATCAAGAATGCTTGAAAAAAATGATTACATCGACACCCCTATGCAGTTCATTCTCTAAAAGAAAATGCTCAGATCAGCTTTCCAAAAGTTCTATAGGCCATTTTTATGTATCTAAGATGAGAACACATCTACCATACAACTTGAGGACTAAGCTGCTAAACATCTAAGGACTGCCACATTTAATATTTGCATTGCGTAAACAAGCAAAAAGAAAAATAATGTCATGGCTAGTTGTGGTAAGATCAAGTCTTCATCACTGAATTTGGATTAGTGCATTTCTGATAAAGAGTCGAATCAGATCATTTGCAGCAAAATTTAAACTCTGAAGCAGTTCAACATTATTCTGTACCACAAAAGAATAAGTTTGGACCATATTTCAGCTAAAGTTAATCATAAATAAGATTTGCTTACTGAATAATAACTTCCAAGCAAATTTTCAAACTACATTGAGACTGGAATAGATGAAATATATCTAACTATAAAAGGGACAGAATTTTCCTAAGTACCTTATAAGTCTTAGATACCTTAAACTTGGTGACATAACCCTAAGAACTAAAGGGTTAAGAAAATCCAAAAGACTAGGCAGCAAGTTGAACCCATGACCCTAATTTGACTAATCGTATTCATTTGGCTACTAGACAACAAGAACAAATTCACCAAACAAAAATACAGAGAATTGGCATGATATTGCAAAGTGGCCAACTTCACTCAATTTCGGTCAGCCAAAGAAGGCCAGCAGAAGCTATAAAAAGCAATGTTTTTTTATAGTTGTACAGGAAGGGCAGACAGGTTGCAGAAACTTGGAACAAGGGTATAATTTTGGGCTATATATTGGGGATCTCACATCATGTTCACATCTAAATATATCGTCATGAATATGTTAACTGGGATTTCCAATTTGGTGGGATGCCACAAACATAATACATTAAGCACTGACAGAAAAGCCAATAATTGGTGAGAAGTGAGAATAAAATTTCCACACCAAGCAAATGTTACTATACTATTATGAACCACAGCCCAAACTGGATGCAAAGCTTTTTACAGCTACAAGTTTAATTGCTATACTACTTAGACAGCAAGTTCAAGCTTAAACTGAATATCCAATGCCTAAAAATGATGGGTGTATCATCCGAACAAATTGATACGTGTCTAGTTCATAAAAAGTGTAATATTCAACCAAATAATGTAATAATCAGTTGCAACATTGAGTAAATAGCTACCTAATATCCTCCACAATTAAGTATAACAACACTTCTTTGGCTATGACATGGCAAACTGCTAAGTGGCCTTATCGCATTTGGAAGATCGATGTCATTTTCCTAGGACAACACCAGCATTATATTTCCAATGGTGGACATATTTCCTATATGAAATAAGCATTTGAATGTGCATGGGTTCATATGCCAATACTGTTTCAGCACAATGAATAGTCAATATTTAAAATTACACTGTTTTCACATTGATACCATCATACCAGCACACAGTTACTAACACATGAAATGAAATTAGTGGTTGAAACACTAACCAACAACAAAATAAAACCGAAGACAAATAGAGAATGAGAATTAAGAATATATCTAACCTCTATTTGTTAATGCCCCATGTAACCTGTTGAGCTCCTTGCTGTAACATCTGAAGCAGCATTCCCAAGCCCATAACCAAATGAGCTGGTTCCATCAAGCTCAGAAGATCCAGATCTCCAAGTTACATCTCCATAGATGGAGCCGCCACCACCACCTCCACCTCCACCGCCTGACGAATCTCCAAAGTTCCTTCCGTATCCATTGGTTGATTGGTTGAATGTATTAACACCACCTGATCCAGCATTCCTTCCATAAGCATTGGTACCAAGACCAAAGTTGGTTTCACTAGATCCATAACCAAAGTTCCCACTGCCATAGCCTGAGCCAGCACTAGCACCTTGTGCAGGCACAGGAGGGTTTCCCCAGTTCACATTGTTGTTCCCAATTCCACCAAGGCCCCCATTGGCAGATGACATGAAGGAATTAGAGCTTGCAGAGTTGGAAGAGTAACTAAGACCTGAATTACCCCATAAATTACGAGCCAGCGAGTTGAACACTGACCCAGTATTGTCATTGACTCCGCCATAGCTAACATTGCTATTGTATCTACCTGAATTTCCACTGTAGTATGGATTAAGCTGCCTTCCATACTGGAGACTGTTGTTGAAGCTTGAGCTTCCCCCAATACCTGGGTTCATCCCTGGATCAAAATTCATACCGACTCCATAACCACCACCAAAAGAAGGATAACTACTACGGCCACCTGATAGAAGCCCAAACCTTGCATCCATCCTCATTCCATAGCCACCTACCGGGCTCGGATTATAACCCTGGGTGTATCCATTGAGGAAGCTATTGGCTCTATTCACGGAATAGTTGAATCCACTGACAGGAGAACGCATGCTAGGTCCAGGTGATAGTTCCTTAGGAACCGCGCGCTTCACCTCAACCATCTTACCGTTCAGTTCGTGAAAGGTCTTGAACAATGCCTTATCCACAGCGTCCTCTGAATTGTATGTGATGAACCCAAAACCTCTAGGACGCTGCGTGTTGTGATCGTACATCACCACAACGTCAGTAATCGTCCCGAACTGCTCAAAGTACTTCCTGAAGTCTGCCTCCGTGACGGTGGACGCTAGGCCCCCGACGAATATCTTCTTGGTGCGGCTGGGCCCCGGTGATCCATGAGCACTGACGCCACTCTTGCTCAGAGCATGCTGATCGTCCCTGGGAACAGCTTTCTTCGCCTCCACCTGAACAAAACAAATCCAAACATTCTGAATTCTTCGAAATGACAGCAATCACCATCAGCTACAAGCCATTTCATTAGCAGGGAAATGGATCTAACACATCATCATGAATCTAGCACATGTAAGCAGCAGCAGCAGCAGCAGCAACAAGAAGAAGCGATTGCTCACCATGCGGCCATCGATCATATGCTTCTCCATAATGACCCGCTCGGCGACGGCGGGGTCAGCGAAGACGATGAACCCGAAGCCCCGGGCGCGGCCGGTGGCGCGGTCGCGCATGATGACGGCCTCCACCACCTCCCCGAACTTGTCGAAGTACTCCCGGAGGCGGTCCTCGTTGGTGTCCCACGAGATGCCGCCGATGAACAGCTTCCCGGCGTCCGCCTCCATCTCCTCCAGCTCCGCCTCCCCCTCCTCCTCCTTCCGCTCCTGCACCAAACAACCAAACACAAACACAAACCACCGATCCCGGCCGGATCGAATCCATCAGATCTTACGCAACAGCCGATCTTCACCCGCCCGCACCGGCGACAACGATCCAGGCGGCAGATCTAACCACAAAACTACACCGCCCCAAGAACCGATCGGAATCTACTCCAATTCGGCACCGCACGAAATGGTGCCGAATTTGGGGAAACGAACGAATGAATTCAGAGGGGGCGGGGGCGGGGGCGCACCGGCTGATCGATCGATCGATCCGAGGGAAGAGAGACAGAGAGAGGATTCGCGTGCGCGCGCGCGTGCGAGGTGGGTCTGTTCTAGGATCTTGGGGGAGGCATGGCAACCTCACCACCACCTCCTCCTCCTCCTCTTCTCCCTCTCCTTTCCTTCTTCTCTTGTGTTATTGTGTGTCTCTCTCTATTCTATCTCTCTCTCCTCTTGCTTTTTATTGTTTATTTTCTGCTATTCTCTTCTTCTCTCTGCTTTTTTTTCTTCCATGTCCTGTCTATGTTTTTTCTTTTGCTTGTGTCTCTGTTTTTTTTTTGTTTGCTTCGTGTAACGTTTGTGATCGTTGTTAGTGATATATTTATTTCTCTAGGATTTTTCTTCATTATGTTATATTGTGTGGGATTTAAATTATACAGTTTGTTTACGTATATTATATTTAAGTTGTTTGATATCTAATTCGTAGTGCTAAGATTACATCGTATTTGGACATGCTCCAATAATGATGTTAAAATATGCATCATTTTTTAAATTGGAAAATTGGGGTCCTTTCATTTTTCTTTCATGGTGTGATTTGTTAAAAAAAGATAGTTGCAAATGAAGTATTTGGTTCTTTCTGGCACCAAATGTTCTTGTTGTTCTATGTGGCTTTGTTTTCTATGTTATTACTCATATGTTTTTTCTTCTACTCTCATACATTATTCACATACTTTGACATGCAAGGCGTGGTGTGTTGTCCGGTTTTCACAAAAGTAATTGTATGGTTTTTTCATATAAAGAGAAAATCATATCTTTTTTCCACTACAATTACTAACTATACATCTCACGTATATCAAGCTTTTACACATAGAGGATCAATTGGATACACTCATTTTTATGTTTGTATGACACATATACGAAAAAACATGTGATTAGAAGAGGACCAATGCTAGAAAGCTAGTCATGAGAATGAGAATGATAGTTGTCGTGACTATAACAAAAAACATTCTAGATAGAAATGTAATTAAGAGAAAGGTGTGTATACAACTTGGGGTATAGAGTATGGACTCATATCCAAATCATTTAGGACTAGAGGTTTGAGTCAATTGGAACTCCACTAGTTTCAGCTAGTTAATTATGACTCAATCTACATTAAGTTGGTCTTATAATTTAGGGTACAAGTATGTTATCAAATCTTACTGTATGTTTTATCTTGACTTAGAACATTTTTGGACACAAACTCATCACTAGTCGTCCACTGATCAATCACACACAAAGAAATTGTCGAGAACATGACACCTATTGGTGCTTTTCCATTGAATAGGAACATGCATCTTATAAATATTGTGTATATTTATATAAATTTAGGACTTAGTAAATTAAGAATGTCCACCTATCAAAACATGACCGACTATGGATTGACATATTGCATGGTCAATCTTCATTCTTCCATCTTAAATTGTTGCATGGGCAGCTAAGACTAACATATAAATTGAAAAGCCCATAGATTAATCGTATAATTAACTAGCAGGAGATCTATCTATCCTATTTATCTATAATGTGTCCTTCAAAAAATATATACATATTAAAATATCATTTCTTGAGGAAAAATAAATAAATTTATTATATTATCATCTTATATTTTAGTTTTCATTTGCAACTAAAACCATGATTATTTTGAGCCCATTTTTTCTTTTTTTTATTATTATCTTTTACACATAGTTCACAAAGTAATTCTTCATCCTGTGCTGTTTGTACTGAGATGTTTTTTCTTTCACTATTTAATTTTCGGTACCATCTCATCCCGACGATTAAGATGAGCAAACAGGTAGCTCAAATTAATTCAAGTTTATGTGATGCTATATATGTAGCTAGTGTGGAATAGTATGCAACTTTGGTATTTTCTTCTTGTTTTCTTTATGGGTGCAAATAGTAGTGTGTTTCTGTTAAGATCACACGTCATTTTTTTTGGCGGGATCGATGGGTTCGTTAATTACTTTTTGAAATTACTAAATTTTATCTAGGTAAACAAGCAAATTTCTATGTGCCATGTTAAAGTTTACTAATTTGATAGAAACTTTTTTCTTAAGTAAACTTCATAAACTTTTCACAAAGTTTATTGGCACTTATGGGGGGAAATTGTCAGCAACTAGGCAAGTAAAATGATTAACTATATAATGGGAATGAACATGATTATCTCCCAACAAACATGAACAGTACATTTTTTTTGCGGGAGTACATTATATTTCATATTGACCATATATTGGCATATATCTCCATTCCAAGATATATTATTTTTTTCCAAGGTCTTTTTTTTTAGATAAGGGAATTTTTCCAGGTCTAGCTTGAGGTAGCTCATTGGTATATGCCAATAAAGGTCTCAATTATTTGACGGCATCTGTATCCTATGCTAAGACTAGGCAATTAGCTACCTGTTCTTTATGATTGTGACAGGTGATTTGTATAGAACCTGATTAATTAGAGCCACTAAACTTCATGAATTGCCTAGAAGAGTACTAAGCCGTTAATTTCGTACTTTGGACCTCGATGAATTTCTTGATGGAGGCCAACAGGGGCAAAAAGAAAATCACTCATGCATCTGCATGCATGGGGTGTGTGCGCGCTTTTCAACAGCTTCTTTCAGAAGTTTATGCTCACATTGTATAAAGGGCTTTTGATGTATAGAAAAGTTGCTACAGATGATCTCGAGAGCACCAAGCATATAGTAAAAAAATATTGCTAAAAGCAGATGCTACAATATCTGCATACAAAAAAAATTACTAGTCTGCATAATGATCACGAGCTGAAAAATCATGAAACTTTTTTAGAAATAATATTTTTTCCTTTTTCATAAACCACAGTTACAGAAGATATAGGATTGCATATTTGTGTGTGCGCGCATTATATTATTAGAACAAAATGGGAGTTCAAATATGAATTATGAAGTACTCCCACATGTTCTTGCTAGTTTGACTTTTGAGTTTGTTTGTCTAACATATGCATTTGTTAGATAATTTTAAGTGTTCCCACATGTAAACTTGTACTTGTGTATTATTGATCAATTTAGATAATTAACTGTCCTATAGTTAGAAGTTTGCATATGAGTTGACTTTGGATGAGTCCGATTGGACTTTGATCTCAGGCTAGTTTGCTATAGTTTTGGTTGTGTTCATGCCAAAGGCAGCCCGGCCTCCTATTTCCAACCGCAAATTTAGAGGTTTTTTTTAATCTTTTGAAGACTCAAGACTGGTTCATGTGGCTCAGCACCAAATAGTACAACACGGCAGTATATGTGTTATTCCGACCTTCAAGTAACTTAAACTTCTCGATAATTATTTTTGCTCAGTTTAATTTCAAGAATAGCTGTTTCGGTTATTATGTTTTTACCATGTCTCTACGACGACGCATCTCAATTTGCGATATCCATTTCGGTTATTATATACAAGAGAAAAATCAAGTACCAGTCACTATTGGGTCGTACATGGCTAAATCCTTTGCTTTTTAAGCTGATTAACCAACCTTGCTAGCAAAGTGTCGCCAAACATTGGCAGCCATAAAACACAAAACCAGAGAAACAAAATGAAATGCAGATTGGGAAGCACCAGTGATGATATGGTAGAGTGTATAGAAGAAGATATAAGTTATGATAGTATAAAATAAAAAAATTATTATGCGCTATAGAACATTATACAAAGAAGGAATCATTGACCTTTACCATAAGACACGCAACACGCAGTACAATGAAAGTATGATTAGAGAAGCCAATTCAACCACGTGCACGTTAAGGTGGTAGATGAAGTAGTTGATTGTCACTATTCTGATGCCGATTAACACCGTAACAAGCAACGCCTTCACCGTTATTCACACGTCCAGGGTTGAAACGTTATTACGACTGTACTTCAGCATAACTTTAGTAAAATTAGGGGATGCATATGCAATTCACAGGTATGTGAGAGTGATGTTACGTGTATATGTGTGTGCGTTGGTCACCTAATCACAAAATGAAATGCAGATTTAATTAAATAAAATAATTAGAACTCTAGAAAAGATGGTGAAATGGATGGAATAGTTATGCTGGGTCTTGACTGGGCTCACTTGTCACTGACATGGGCTTCATCTTTCCACCGTCCACTGTGACCCTGCACAATTTATTTTAAAAAAAAACTGTCACCTGTACTACATGAGGAAGATTATGAACAACGTTAATTCAATATAGGTCCATGCAATTCATCATATGTATATTAGCTTATAATTAATTAATTTGCAAAAAGATAATACATTAAAATATAATAGGAGGGGAGTGCAACTAACTGGGACCAGACTATTTTCCCTAGAAGACAACTAGGTATACTAGATCACTACTGCAAGTGCCAATGCAATGCAATGCAACATATATTAGCCCATGACAGAGAGTGTTATGAATATATATGGTCATGCATGATTTGTGCAGGGAGGGTTGCAAATTGCTATGAAATGCAACTAGAGAGGTTCCACATGGCAGAGAATAGTGGGCACTGAATAGGTTGACATAATACAACCAAGTGGGGTTCAATGGGCCATACATAGAGACACGGAAACACAAGCATATGAGAGTGAGCGAGCTAGGCTGTATCTTGGATGTTGATGGAATAAAACCTCGTGGTCCCAATGATTAAGATGTACTACCCATCTGCTCAATTACTCAGATTAATGTGCAAATGTATATGCATATAATGCATATAGCCGTTGATCAGACAACATTTTTCTCTGCAAAAGTTTAAGATTAATTAATTCCTTGTGTACTTGAGTTTCCTAGCTAGCCATATGCATAAACTTGATGATGCCCTCTGAGACTTGAGCTATGTGTTTTCTAGCATCGTTGTTTGCTTGAATCCTAGCTAGAATTTAAATTTTAAAATACTTAATTTTAAAATTAATTTTGAGGTTTTATCGTATTATACATATAAGTTTTACCTATAAATTATTTTTATTGACTTATTTATATTTTTATAGCTTATATATTAGCCATAGCTCGACTAATCTGAGATAAATCTCTAAAATTAAGGAACTTGGACATGCATATATCCAGCGTATAGCTTGCAGTCGCAGAAGATCTCAGCACTAGGAAATTGGTATGAGCAATATATGAGCTGCAGGAGTACTGGTGGCAGGTTCTCTCTTGCTTGAAGTTGTGGTCATAGCTTCATCTTCAGCTAAGCTGGAGACATGCATGCAGTGCCCCCGCTAATTGTTTGTTGGAAACTACTGGGTACACCAACAGTCCCCTTGCCTGAGCTTGCATGTATATTGTAAGTGGAATAAACTCACGCAATGATTTAGATTGATAATCAAAGGGGATATAAATACAAGAGTGAGTCTGACCCTTTTCATACTATAACAACCGGTTTATAGAAAAAAATAATGGGGGGGGGGGGGGGGGGGAAGATAGAAATGAGACCAATCAATCATCTGCAAAAGATCGACCTAGCATAAATAGAGTATGTTGGGTATATACGGCTTAATTATTTTGCACCTAAATCGACAAAATTAGTGTCGACAATGCATTCCATCTCTTTTGCATCTCCAAAATGTTAGTAGCCAACATTAGTATTATACTATTATATATTTGTGCACTATTAGTTTTTAGTTAATTTCTTATTAGATGATCACTTCTCTCGTACTCTACTATATATACCCCAATTTTGAAAATCATGTGTCTCCCTTGCTCTGACCCATAGAGATGCATATGCACTCTATTATATTACACACTGTAAGCTAGTAGCTCTATCTAATGCCATGTGATTTTTTTTCTGGTATGGTATATACATATTTTATAGCTTAATTACTTGTGATTTTTGACATGATGACGTGGTTTAGAACGGATTAACGATGATATATACTGGAGTAGTAATATAAGATGTTGAAATGCATGCAAATGCAGAAATATAGGTGAGTGTGACCGTGTGAGCCAGTGAGAGCGCGTCTGGTCACCGAGTGGTAGGCATCACGACAGCATGACGTGAGCCGCCCGCGCGTCCCACGTTTTTTTGAACGAGTGTCCGAAGTGTGAACTGGTTCTAACGCCTCCTCCGACCATTTATAAGCCCACCGATTCATCGCCGCCGGCGTCACCAGCGAGCGATCGAGCGACGCCCGCCGGCCGTGGGGCTAGGCTATCTCCCGCGACGCCCGGCTCGACCGGCCGCTCAGGTACGTCAGGTGATGCTCCCCGTGTCCCGCCTCCCGACGCCGCCGCCGCAGGCTTCCAACACCGGAGGCGCGGGATCCACGGACCGATTCTTCATTTCTTCCCTGGCGACGGCGTCCTGCCTACCGCGGCAACCGCCGACGCGTGGGCCGTGGTGTCGTACTCGTACTCTCGTACGCCGTCCATCACCTGCATCTGGCCGCCGCCTCGGGAAGTCCGGCCATCGATCTGAACCACGGATCTCACCCCATACCCCGAAACCTCTAACCCTAGCTAGCCTCACCGGAGCTTCGTCGGAGCTACGTTTGGTTGGGAGTTGAGGTTTTTGATGGAACAGAAGGAGGGGCATTTTGCCATTCATGATTTCTAGCTTAGAATTGAGTAGCATATAGGTGTAAAATTATAGATGTTTTAAAGGTCAACCAGTTTAATTTTCTGCGGGCAACCGCGCGGGGTTATTTGAAGCAGAATTGGTTTACAGATTTGCTAAACTAAATTCCAATAAAAATTAAAGACAAAATTTTACAAATTCCTAACCATTCGATTTGCTACATGATTTGTGCTTTAGTAACCGTCCCTTCTATTTTATGTGACCTAGATGAACTCTAATGATAATGACGATGGCTCTTACTTATCGAGATAGAAGGAGGATTGAAAAGGGAATAAAAGAGAAGGGAATTTCTAGTTTAGAAGAGGCTAGGGCAGTAAAGGTCAGTGTTAAATAGTGATAGCCATGAGGATGTTGGAGACGGTAGGGGCATAGTGGTCAAGTGACAGCAGGAGTAGTCAGAGATGAAAGAAAAAAACTATATAGAGACACTAGAGTCATAGAAGATGTGCTAAGAAGAGGAAGAATGGAGATGAGGGACAAGACATAAAAGAGAGGATATATAGCGGTAGTGTTAGGGCTAGCTAGAGGCAAGGGTGACAGTGGAAACTCACGTGGCACATTAGAGATTGAAGGAAGATAAAGCATCAGCGGGCTAAAGTAGGCTAGTAAAGTAAGTACGGAACGGGGGAGGGACTGTTATCTTTTGATTTAATCCAATGGTTGAAAATTGGAAAGATTTGAATAAGAAAAGTTCTCGTAAATATGATATAGGCAGTCCTTGTACTATATTATGGCTGTCTTCGAATCAACTTAAAGCCTAAGCTACTTCTTTATTTTTCATCACGTTTCAAACTATAAAACGACATGTTTTTTTAAAAAACTCTCTCTATAAAAATTAATTAAAAATAAATAAATCTATTTTTTAAATTTATAATAATTAATACTCAATTAATCATATATAACCATCTCATTTTACATATCGATGTATGCAACCTATATTTTATTATTATCAAACTGTACTATTATAATATGACGTGTCCATTTATTTTGGCATGTCATCTCTGACCATTAATGCAGCTGGTGACTGATGGAGTTAACTGTTCCCTGCAGGTTTAAGTAGGGGTTTAAGTTTCCATGGCAACCTCTTCCCGTGCAAATTTCCATCAGCAGAATCCAGAGGAGATGCCACCCCCTCGCCAAAATGTTCACCGCACAGGCCTTCCGACATCGCTTTCTCTGGCCTTAGCAAACCAAGAACCCTTGTTAAATTCTGATTCAGGATACAATTCTGCCATAGATCAGAGTGCCAGTTCCAGATCAGACACATTGCCTGCTGAGCTGAGCAAGATCAATAGTGACCCTGCTGCTCTAGCAGTAGCTGTGAAAATAGAGGATGAGGGGGAGGAGGTTGTGACTGTCGGGGACATTGTTCAGGGCAATGTTGAGATTGTTGCCAACAAGATGAAGGTAATGCAGGAGAGGCCCCTGGAAGAACTCAGGGCTGCGATCCGGATGCTTATAGAAGGAACTGATGATGATCAATGCCAAAGGGTGGACTTCTTATACCTCCAGAACTGCATTCAAGTTAGGCCTGACTTTACACCGGCTGTGCTTCTAACGGCTCACCATGTGCAGCTGGAGATCCTTGTTGCCCTCAAGATGGGAATTGCAGCATATTTGCATGAAAATGTCAGCATGCCCCGGAGCCGTCTCGTGGAGGTTTTCTTTTATGAGAGGTGCAAGAACATGGCTTGTCAGAGTGCTCTCCCTGCTGGGGACTGCAAATGTGAGATCTGCTGCTGCAGGAGAGGCTTCTGCAATCTCTGCATGTGTGTGATCTGCAATCGATTTGATTTCAATGTCAATACATGTTGCTGGATTGGCTGTGATGGCTGCTCTCACTGGACTCACACTGATTGCGCAGTTCGTGTGGGGATGATTAAAACTGCAGTGACTGTAAAAAATGGAATTGTCCATGCTGAGACGCTTTTCGTCTGCATTGCATGCCATGGGACGTCTGAGTTGTTGGGTTGGGTTAGGAATGTCTTCCAACATTGTACCAAAATTTGGGACAAGGATGCCTTGTCGCGAGAACTTGGTTATGTTCATAAGGTGTTCAGTGTAAGTGAGGACTTGAAAGGGAAGAAATTGTTCGAGAAATGCGCTGATCTGATTGAAAGGTTAAAGATTGTTCCAGCTGAACCAATGAGTCCTGAAGTTCTGCTAGAGGCACTCCAAGGTATGTGTACTCTGTTGACAAAATCACTTTTATTTCTTCATTGAAGGATCATTACATAACCACAGAGAATTAGTATCTTTTCAGCATCTGATGAGTAATTAATTGCTTAAAATGGTCACATGCTGGAACTCAATTTCCTTTCCATCTTTCCAAGTGAAAGCAATTGCATATGTTCATTTTGTAAGCTGATTCATTGTCCTCTGCAGTTCAGTTTTGGGCATACTGTTTTACTTGTCAGAATAGGTACAGTATGGTGGTCAGTTTTTTTACTGTTGGTAGCTGTTGTCTAGTTGTGTTCTTAGACTCCTCTGGCCATGTATTTGTTGGTCCTTAAATTTTCCAGTGATCCCACCGTCAAATATCTCCATGATCATGCCACAGGGTGTGATCTTTCCTGTTTTGGGGCAATTTTAGACAATGTAATGGTCCAAAAGTAGTCTAACATATTTAATCGGCTTGTTTGCTGGTCTCATATGATTTACAAATTACAATAACCGGGGCATTGGAGTGAACAACAATCTGTTTGATGACCATTTCCCATAAATAAAATAAATTTCAGAAAGTTTATCTTCTAATATGCTTTCCTGTCATACATTTGCATATCTGAATGATGGCCATTTCCCATGATTAAAATAAATTTCAGAAAGTTTATCTTCTAATGTGCTATTTGCTTCCTGTCATACATTTGCATATCAGACAGGAAATTAACTTCGAGCTGTTGCACTAACATTTTCCATATTTCTCAGAGCTTGAGCTTGATGAAGATGATGCTCCAGAGATCACTGAAAATGAAGAACCAGTGCAGCAGAACGCTGACTCCCATGACGCCTGCAACAATCAACTCTCTGAATATGTCCAAGAGGCTGCAGATGAGAGAGCTGCAACGAACAAGAAGGCTCGCCTTTCTTTGGAGGAGACAAGCACTGGCCACGAGCTGGAGAAGCAGCAGCTCATGGCGGCGCAGCAGCAGCTGCTGAGGAAGGAGAAGGCCAAGGAGGCCGAGGAGCTCAATGCGGCGGAGCGGCTGCGGCGGAAGAAGGAGGTGGAGCAGCTGGACCGCATCGTCAGGCTGAAGAAGGCCGAGGCCGAGATGTTCCACCACAAGGCGAAGGAAGCCGAGGAGGAGGCCGAGCGTCTGCAGCTCGTGGCCATGGCGAAGCTGGAGAAGGCAGAGCAGGACTACACCAACCTGTACCTGAAGCACCGGCTAGAGGAAGCCGAGGCCGAGAAGCAGCTCCTCTTCCACAAGTTCAACATGCAGGAGAACCAGCAGGTGCTGGCGCTGCTCCCGCCGCCGCCACCGACGACGATGACCCAGCTGGCGAGCAGCAGCAGCGCCGGCGGCGGCGGCGTCGTGCCCACGCAGAACATGATGCTGTGCAAGATCTTCAAGGCGCTGAACAGCATGCCGGCCTCCCCCAAGTCCGGCGCCGTGGTTTCAAAGACCCATGAGCTGCTGCGTGAGGCCCTCAGCATGCCGGGCCCCAGCTGCACCGTCGTCGGCGACGGGAGAGAAGACGACCCCCTGCAGATGATGATGCTGAACGAGATCTATGACATGGTAATTACCATGATGAAATGAAATGACATGTGTGATCCATGCATGCTAGCTCCATGAATGTTAATCTCTCTCTCTCTCTGCACTGTGAAAAAGGAAACTTTTCAAGTAGAGTTTTGGTCAGTGATGAGTAAACAGTATACGGAAGTGGATCGATCAGTGTGTTTACCGTTTACGTATACTGCAATTTATCAGTCAAAGACTCAATTTTTTTACTGTTTAGTGTTTACTGTCTTATTAGTACCTGATTAGTTGTAGTATTAGAGAGAAATTATGTATGTACGCACGAGCTGAGCTGGCTGCCTGGCTGCGCGCGCACGCACGGACATTCACGGGGCGCCGTGCGCGCGGTGGCATACCAAGTCGCCGTGAACAAGTCAACGAAGACTTGAAAAGAATTACTAGTAGCACACCAAGTCAAAACCTGACAGTTCAATCTAGGCTCGTCGTTGGCTTCCGGCAGTGAAGGCTTTTTATGCACCATGTCTATGCACCGAGCCACCCAGACTTCTAATAGTACAGTTTGGGCACGGATCTCGAGGATATTTGGACGGTCCAGATCGTCACGGTTCAGGGGTTGGGGTCATGGACTCCGACCTCCCAAGGTTCACGCGGGAAGAGAGCGCGTGGTGCACGCATGCGCGCCATTTTTCTCTAAAGGCCGCCGTGCTTGTCCCAAATCGCCACGCCTTACTCCTTCGCCATCTCGTTGCCACCACCGCTGCTTCTCCTCTCCTCTCTCTCCGGCGAGATCACCTTCGGTGAGGCCAGCCAGGCCACGCGACGCGACGATGGTAAGCGAGCCTGAACCTTCTCTTCGATTACTGAGAGAGTAGTAGTAGTAGCGGTAGCTCCTTTCTCGATCGGGTGGGCCGGGTGGTACCAATCGGGATCGGGATCTGGGTGAGGAAAGAAAGGCCTCGCCTTTACCGTCGTTCCGCGGTCGTGTGTTTCATTGAGTTTGTGTTGGGAAATTGGTGGAAAAGGTGTTGGCTTCGCGGATCCGTGCGGTTCAGCTGTTGCTTTCTCCAGATCTGGTGATGATTGATCGCTGGGTGTTACGGATTTAGGTGCGGTTTATTGTCAAAATAAAATCGGTGAGCAGAGGATTCGTTTCGTTTTGTAGGATTGCTGCTTTCACAGCCCGTCTTCCATGGGTAGTAGTGGATTTTTCTTTCTTGTTTTTTTTTCTTGTGAAGTAGACTTGAACAGGTGTAGTAATTAACAAATGGGTTTTTTTTCTCTACGTTGAGAATTAGAGAATCGTTTTCTTGGATTATTAAGATGGTAAGAGATATATTCATTCTCCACCTAGCCTTCGTTTCTGAGAAAAAAAATAATAGCAGTAGTGGGTTCTGATTGTTTCTCACAGAGAGAACTGGTGCTAAAAAATTTATGAGATTACCTCTTTGTGTATACTAGTAGTGATAATTCTTTAGTTAAAAATTCCATTTTTAGGCTATATCACACAAGGATTTTCACACTTGAATTTGGAGTGGAGGCATTAGGAGCATGGTTAGGAGTATTAGTTCTTTTTGAACTATTCTCAAGGATTGTTTTTAGGAAAAAGCAGGATAAATTGCGTAGAGCTGTAACTTAATATGGGTAATCCATGTTTGACTTGCATACTTCACAATCTTCAAATACAATAAAAGCAAGATAACATGCATACCCCCATTGAATACAGCATTTTCTATTCTACCTTTATGTACTAAACAACCCAAAGAGTCAGTTTGGGTCAGAGTTGACTCTTTCTAGTAGAAAGGAACCATGTTTCAAAAACCTGTAGTTGCAACTTGTTATCTGATTCATGGTAGGTTTTTATACACTAGTCAAGAGTTGAAAGTGCTTCCTATGGAATATTTGGTATATAGTGTCACCGTCTGCAGACATTATCAAGGTTAGGTTTTGCCCGACTTTCAGGTTTACCTTTTGTGAACTAAGTTTCTATCCAACCAGTTTTCTAGTTTCCATTACTTTTGTTTTACAAATTCAGGCATGCATGGAAAGATTAATGCATCTTTGATGATTAATGTAATGAACAGTAATGTCTAGTAATATATCCTTAAACTGGTAGCTGAGCAACATTTGGTTTAGTAAGAGGATGAGGTGATGTAGAAGTAGCACTGTTGTGGATTATAACTATTAACTTGGCATAGCGGACGACCCTAACTACTTATAAATATGAGAAAAAAGTGAACTTCACTTTCTTTGGTGGACCATGAGTTGGTATCCAACTTGTAAGTACATGGATCTGCCATTTATTTGACACTTGGCAGATGTAAAGTAGTTAGTAGACTGAGTATGAATGTTTGTGTATGTTGAATAGTTGGTTTTTTGCATGACCAGACCATTTCAAGGCGCCTTGCTGACAGGAAGACCGCAAAGTTCCAGAAGAACATCACCAAGAGGGGTTCAGTGCCTGAAACTACTGTGAAGAAGGGAAATGACTATCCAGTTGGACCTCTTGTGCTTGGATTCTTCGTCTTTGTGGTCATTGGATCATGTATGCCTTCCAACCTTCTCTAAATCCTTTTCTGTTGATTTTATTTTACTGACACTTTATGCTGTGTTCCTATGGAATGCACTGATGCATAGCATGTTATTATCTCTGATTTTGCTTTCATAAGATAATGACAAATGATTTCTATCACACTAGCTTTAGGTTTATTCAGTTTTTCTCCCAGGACATAATGTTCTCTTGAGTTTTGAATTGACGCTTGAACAGTTATGATTTGCTTAGTGTCATTCTGTTCCACTCAAGAAATTTAAGACTACTTGTGCGTGTTCTATGGGTGATTTAGAGAATTCTTGATTAGTCATTTCAACTTGAATTCTAGGTTATTCGCTATCTTTTGGTCTTTTGGTTGTACATGATACCAACCAACAAATCGAACACTGTATAGCATACAAGGATGACGTTTTTTAGTTATCTTCTGTTTTGTAGTTGTTCGACTTCTTGTCTATCCATAAGAAACTTGCAGTTTGCTTATTTGCTCTACGTTTGCGACCATCATGCTCTGTTTTTTTCTACATAAGCCTGCTTCTAACAAGATACACTTTTGTGCCTCTTCAGCTTTGTTTCAGATAATTAGGACAGCGACTAGCGGCGGGATGGCTTAAACACAGAGCTGATTCAAGAGATTTGTGATACATTTGCTTCCAATCCAAGTGGCAGCGGCAGCTAAAATGTTTGGTGTTGTCAGTGTTTGTATGCATTTACTATTCCGAAGTATCGAGTTACAGTGTTAACAGAATTACCTGTCTTACAATGTTGAATGGATTGTAAAGTATAATATTTATTTTATACCGTTCATCTCCAATTAACATCTGCTGTTGGAAAAAAAATCTGCATTATTGCTGGTCCCTTGTACTTGTGAATCTGTTATTTGTCAAGCCTCATTCTCAATTGCTGGACATAGAGACTTCTTGTGATCTCCATGCTAACAAATGACATGCAAAAAGGTTAAGCTGATTCGCTGTCATTCACATCGGCTTAAACGGGCAGACAGACAAAAGCTAGCCATAATCAAGCACCAACATTATTAACTCTGCTTCTAATCTCTCTTCTCTTGCATGCTTGTCACCGTCTTGCGTCTTGCACAATTTTAAAGGCATCGTCACCACCGCAGCCTGTCGCCATTTTATGTCGAAGAGGAGAAGGTGAGCAGCATGGCTTGCAGAAATTCAGGGAGATAGCTTCAAGATCTGCCGCGAGAAATGATCTCGCCTTTATCTTAGTTCGTATGTCTGCCACTTGCATCGAGTTAGGAATCGGTAGATGTTGCCCTTCGCCTATGACATGATCTATTGATCTGCTTCTTTCTACTGCTCTCGTGGATCCGATCATGGTTAAGTGAGAACTAATCAGCTAAAGACCGCTAGTCTTTACGAAACGAGATGTGGTTTATAACTGGGGAACAGAGGATTGATTTTAGCACCTGTAGGATTCTTGTTTTAATTCCCCTTCCTAGTGGTAGTAATTGGATTTCTTTTTTTTTTTTGGGTGGGTGAGGTAGAGATGAACAGGGGCTTTTCTGGAGGCTGAAAATCTTGGATCATCAAGATGGTGAGAGGTATGTTCATTCTCCAACGTCACTTCTCTATGGCAATACAGCACTAGTAGGTTCTGATGATTTCTCTCAGACAGAAATGTTACTTAGAAGGATAAGATCTCCAAATGGTGTGTAGCAGCTATGGTTCTTCGGTTCGATTTTTTTTTCGGGGGGGTTAAATAAGAGAAGAACTTTCCGACTTGAATTTGTAGTGGAGAAGTTAGGAGAATGATTAGGAACATCACTTCTTCTTAGGCTATTATCAAGGATTGGGCTTACGTAATCATGATAAACAGCATAGAGCTTTAGCTAGATAGTGGTGATCGGTGTTTTGACTTGCTAGGTTCACAATCAAAGAGTCCAAGTTTGTGTCAAAAGTTGATTCTTCGTCTTTGTGGTCATTAGATCATGTATGCCTTCCAACATTCTCAAAATCCTTTCGTGTTTTATTATGATAAGTTACTTGTGTGGTGTTCTTGCAGAATGCACATGCATGCATATCATATCATTATTTGCGCCTATTGCTTTCAAAAGATGGTTACAAATGTGTTCCATTACTGAGTAAGCACTATTTGTTATATTGTTCCCAGAACACATTGTTCTGTTGAGTTTTTCATTGATACTTTAGGGGTTTAGATGCAGCAAGTGTCACTCTGTTTTACATTGATGATCTTGCAAAATAATGCTGGCTATCTGTGTCGCTTGAGAGTTGAGAATGACCCTTTTGGTTGTTCTATGGTGATTTAGTGAATTCTTGATTTGTCATGTGATCATTTAAACTTGAATTCTAGGATATAATTAGTTCTATACTGTAGAAGATACCAACAAACAGATTTAACACTGCAGTGCGCAAGTATGGCACGAAATTTACAGTTTATTTACTCCTACTTATCAGGCTCATTTTTGCATTGTTTTCTTGCTTTTAACACAATACAATTTTGCTTCTCTGCGGCTTTGTTCACAGGGATGGCTTAAATACTTCAAAGGAGGCAGCAGCAGCCAAAGTGATTTGGTGTTGTCAGTATTTTTGTATGCATTTACTACTCTGAAGTACCTAGATGCAGCTAGCGTCTGAAGCACTGTAAAGTGTGAACAGAATTACCTGTCTTACAATGTTAAATGGATAATATTACAATACCCGCTATTGAAGATTGTTTCTACATTGTGCTGTTGAATTGTGAATTTGTCAGTCTATAATATTCCAGATTCAACCAAAAAAAACCATTTGAGAAGAGATTGAAGTTCAGCAGCATGCAGTAATGCACAATAGAAACAGAGTTCACTTGTGCAGTCCTTGTCAGGAAGGCCCCTCATGTTAGGTGGTAATAATCACTGCCATTCTCATCAGCTAACTAACATACAAACAGAAAGCTACTAATCATGCAACCATCACTGATAATCACTGTCATTATCATCACTAATCAACTCCACTAAGGCACTAACTCACCACAAATCTTGCAGGTTTGTCACCATCTTCAGAGCTGTTCATTCTCATCTGCTTCCTCCGGAAGATTGGAACAATAACAAGAACAACCAGCTTCGATCATACGCTGTTAATATTGGCGCTTCTTTGTAGAGAATTTCGTACCACAGAGATCATTGTGTTCTCAACGCCGGCTGCGACGTACCATGGAGAGCGGTGGCACTGAGGCGGCCGACGTGGCGGCGCCGCTCCTCGTCGCGAAAACCGGTGAGCCGCCGCACCGGAACACGTTCACCTTGTCCTGCGCCACGCTCGCCTCCATGACCACCATCCTCATGGGCTACAGTACGTATACCGAGTTGCTGCTTCGAGTCTCGTGTCGCGTCGTTCACGCAAGCATGTCGTCGCCGTCGCCGTCGTCATCATCGTCTTGGTGTTGCTTGCAGATCTCGCGCTGATGAGTGGCGCGGAGCTGTTCATCTGGGAGGACCTGGGGCTCGCCGACGAGCAGGTGGAGGTGCTGTCCGGATCGATGAACGTGTTCATGCTCGCGTCCATCCTCGCCGCCGGCTGGGTGGCGGACCACGCCGGCCGCCGCGCCACGCTCGTGCTCGCCAACGCGCTGCTCATGGCTGGCGCGCTCGCCATGTCGCTGGGCGGCAGCTACGCGGCGCTAATGGCGGCGCGGTTCGTCACCAGCGTCTTCGTCGGGTTCGCCGTCGTCGTCGCGCCGGTATACGCCGTCGAGATCTCCCCGGCGTCCTCGCGCGGGGTTCTGTCCTCCCTGCCCGAGATATTCATCAACGCCGGGATCCTCCTCAGCTACGTCTCCAACTACGCCTTCGCTGGCCTGCCGCTGCACCTCGGCTGGCGCATCATGTTCGCCGCCGGCGTCGTGCCGCCCGTGTTCCTCGCCGCCGGCGTGCTCGCCATGCCGGAGTCGCCCCGATGGCTCGCCATGCGTGGGCTCGACGCCGAGGCGCGCTTCGTGCTCGCGCGCACCTCCGACACGGCAGCCGAGGCGGACCTCCGCCTCGAGGAGATCACGCAGGCCGTCGCGGCGCAGGCAGACGTGACCGGCGGCGTCTGGAGGCAGCTGCTCGTCCGGCCAACGCCAACGGTGCGGCGTATCCTCACCAACGTGCTGTCCCTCCATTTCTTCCAGCAAGCGTCCGGCATCGACGTCATCGTGCTCTACAGCCCACTGGTGTTCAAGCAGGCCGGCATGGCGTCGAACATCGCCGTGCTGGCCGCCACCGTCGCTGTCGGCGTCGTCAAGACGTGCTTCATCCTCGTCGCGACGCTCTTCTCCGACAGTGTCGGCCGTCGCCCGCTCCTGCTGTCCAGCGCGGCGGGCATCGCCGTGACGCTGACCTCGCTGGCGCTCACCCTCTGCGTCGGCGCGCCGTCCCCGGGGCGCGGGGCGGCGTGCGTGGCGTCTGTGCTGGCGTACGTGGCGGCGTTCTCGGTGGGGTTCGGGCCGCTGGCACCGTCGTACGGCAACGAGATCATGCCGCTGCGGCTGCGCGCGCAGGGCGCGAGCCTCGGCACGGCGGTGAACCGAGTGACGTGCGGCGTACTGAGCATGACGTTCATCTCGGTCGCCGGTGTCATCACCATGGCCGGTTGCTTCTTCCTGTACGCCGGCGCGATGGTGGCCGCGTGGGTGTTCGTGTACGTGCGGCTGCCGGAGACGAGGGGCCGGAGCTTGGAGGACATGGACGTGCTCTTCGCCAAGTGAACCAAGCTCTTCGATTGAGATGACTCCATTGGTGGTATTGTTAGTTGTTGGAATGGTTGTCTACTGTTTCTGTATCTATGCTATACTAGTATTTTCATGATTTAATACCTCTAAACTTTGGTTCATAATTTAGTATGAACCATTAAAAATCCGATCCCACATACGTGGATGGCTGGATTTATTCAAAAGTTGTAATTTGATATAAACTCTTTTTTAATATGATTTCTTACCATCTCATCTCAATGGATTCCGCGATGTATATTTACCATTTCTTTAATCAATATGAAAATTTTTCTTACGAATGCTCAATTAGTATAGAAGTACATACTTGAGGTGGCGTGCTGCCTTCGGTAAGGGAGATCGAAGGGCTCCAGTAATTTATAGGACTTAGGGTTTTTATATTCCAATAAAAATTCTTTGGAATGCCACTATGTATGGATATTTTGGAGGAAACTTTGCAGGAGATACAATTTCTTCGAAACTTTCCCTCAAGACTATCTCTCTCATCTAATTCTATATTTTAACTGTATTTTATGCATATATATTTTTATCAAAATCGCGCGTTTTTTTGGATTCTTATATTTTATCATTCCTGTTCTAGAGGGGCACCGAGAGTGTCCAATGCTATGGGTTTGGTACTAAGGCAAACAGAGCAGTGCGATATAGTCGCAGGAGGTTGAGGCAATAGCTTCTAGGGAGGAAAGGGTTTTTTTCCCTTACAAATCTTCAAGAGTACACAAATTAACGATCATGCATGTATTGATGTGTTTATGATTCGAATTTTCAGGAGTCCTAACTGAATATAAGAATATTTAAACAATGTTTACATGGAGCATTTCTTGGAGATCGTGCATGGTCCACAGTTGAAACTTGAAAGAATGAATAAGGAGAAGAAATCATTTCCATGCCTATATATGGTGCAAAGGGATATTATACATAAGTCGAACCATCAACCGGCCGGCAAAAGGACACACAAATTAGGCAGGAACATATGGAAATATTCATCAAATCATCTTCATAAAGCTTTAGACGTACCTTCTTGACAGAAGATTCGAAAGTACATACATTCAGTTCCCCATAGGTGACACCACACCAAGGAACAATGACGACATATAACCAAGTACCATAATAATAATGACAGAAGATTCAGAAGCACTTAAAGCCGTTACTAGTATTAGACTAACAATAGCAGTACGATTCGACCAAGGTTACTCTAGTTATCACAATCAGTCAGAGTTGCAGTAGTCATCAAACAGATCAGCATCACGGCTTGTGGGTTGGTCATAATAATCATCATCATCATCTTCATCAGCATAGGAGGCTGGCAACTTGAGCGTCCTGATCCTAGCGCACTTTGCAAGCAGGGCGTCGTCGACATGAAACTGAAACCAGCAGTTGCTTACATCAAGAAGCTCCAGGTAAGGGCAGCCATCAAGGATGGCCATGAGTTCATCGCTGCTGATGCTGATCCCGCCGCCAATGGTGAGGCGCCGCAGCTGGTGCAGCTCCGCAAGCGCAAACAGCGGCCGCTCAAACCCATTGTCATCACGCGCGCGCGCGACATTGCCCCATAGGTGGAGGTTGAAGACGATGTCCTCTAGCAGAGGACATTTTGTTATCAGCTCAGTGAATCCTTCCATGGAGATCCTGGTACTGTCGTAGCACGAAAGGGAAAGGACCTTCAGGGAAGGTGACTTGATGCAGGAAAAGCATATTTTATTAGCATCGATCTAGCCTCTTAGACACATGGCCATAGAAAAATGAATGAATCAACAAAAATAACTTATATATATATATATGTGTGTGTTTTTAGTGATTTTAAAAAATAAATTATAATAAAAAACTCAAATTTAACTTTAAAACTAACTAAGTTTTAAAATTTAAATTTTGGATATGATTGATAAACCAACGAACACAGATGAGAGAGGCTTACAACTAATTGAAACATCGGTGTGATAGTGCAATGATGGGTACATATCCACACCACCAAGTATTATAAATATTAATGTACAAGAATTCTTAATATTAATGTGCCGAGCTTGATGAACACCACCGACAGCGCGTCCACCGGCAGCTCCGACCAGTCCCGCGCCAACATCTGAAATAAACCTGACAACAGTTGGATAGATACACAATATACTCCATGTGCTTGCCATTTATGAAATTTGAGATTGAGATTCTGGTGAGAAGTTGGAAGCTTAAATCCATGCATACCTTTTGCTGCGGGGATGAACACTGTTCTTGCTCTGATGCGGATCGATCACGGCACAATTTATAGGGGGAGATATGGGGGATGGAAATGCATCGTTTTTTCCCCCTCGGCGCGCGCTCGGCTCAAAGACGAAAGGTTCTCTCGTTGTAGGGGAAAAAGGTGAAGCACGCGTGCAATGCGATGTCTCGATTCGCGTTCCACGCCGGTGGCATTGACGAGGCGCTGGAATTCTGGTGCGACTGCGATTGGCTCAAGTAAGCGGCAGCAGAGCCCCGACCGTTGATTCAGGGCAAATTTATCACCCCCCCCCCCCCCCCCCCCCCAAAAAAAATCATCTCACTAGATCGAAATCGAGTATTACCTCCCTTCTCAAGAGTTTCAAGGGCAGTGAAATACTAAAATCTTAAACCATTAGAAAGTAAATAAAAGGTTGTCATGATTTAAAATATGAAAAGTTATATTATTTGATGATGTCCAAAACAACATCGCGTTAAGAATAGAGGTAGTAGGATTTAATTTGGATCCTTTTTAAGTACTACTGGATGTACACTGTACACACCACGTTTACATGTCACCACACACATATATGTTAATTTAATTATGAAATTCGAAATTAATAATTACTAATTCATTTGGACTCTTGTTTAATAATCTAATATGCTATAATTTAAAAAATAACCAATGTATTTAGTATGTAATTAAAAATTTAATACGTATACTTAGTATCAAATAGCCTTTGTAACATATGGTTGACTAATTTATCTAATTAGTGAAAGTTTGAATAACTACAACTAATCAAAATGTGCATTCGACACTTTTTTAATAAAGAGGTATTTCAGTAGAAAGTTTTGACTTGTTTGAAACTTTCCACTAGCTATTCACTAGTAACCAGTGAAGATTCTCGAGATAGAAGCTCTTAAAACTTTTAAATCTTTGAATTGGTGGGAAAACCCAGGAAACCAGAGATTGGGAAAACGGCTGTGAGCATGGCCCTTCGGCGGCAAGAAGATGATTCCTTAATTATTGAAAATACCACCATCAACCTCTGTTGTAGATGATGGTGAGTTCAGTGGTAGAGTTTATATCGAATATAAACTTGAGTTATAATAAGTATTGGGTTGAGTTAGAGTCAAACTCTCGGATATAGAAAGAAATAGCAGTTGTAGCATAAATAAGATATTAACTGACCGACAGTCAATACACATAATTTGAGAAGGAATGCTTATAATTAGTGTTTTGAGAATTAGGCTACGGTTAAACCTTGTTAATAAATATCGTGTCTCGATATTATCAAGTTTATATATTCTGCTTTTATGTTTGGCTATATCGGAGACTGTTTTTTCTAACACTCAGGAACAGCTTCGCCTTTGCCTGGTTGAGCGCACAGTGCCGCTTGTCCGCTCCACCGCCTCTTTCTCCATATCGAGATTGGGTCGCCCCTTCCTTATGATGTCGCACCTTGGCCACCGCCTGCACCTGCCGTTCGCCTGCTCGTGCCATCGCGCGCACGCCGCTGTCTTCTCCAGCTCGAGCTCGCGCTGGCATCACCGTCCTGTCGTGCTTGAGGCAGGGCGATGGCCTCCTGCTGCTTCAGCTCCAACCGGCACTTGAACCTCCTGCTCTCGCTTCCCTGATTGGATCAGCAAACTGCCCCTGGGCTTGGCTGATATAGTGATAAAACAAAATGATGGTGGGTGGGGAACAATAGCGCGTTAATTTTGATATTTTACTACTCTAACAGGTGAAGATTTTATTAGTGGTTTAAAACCTTCAAATATTCCTACGTTTTTTTTATGTGCTCCATTCAAACGCACATTAACACAAATTTCATGTGTTTTCAATCATCCTATAGGTGTATTCCTATCCTATTGTTATTTCTTCCTATTCATGTTTTTTTTTTCAATCATGTATAACAAAGGAGGACGATATATACAGATCTGAATACCAACCAAATCCAAAGGATACCCATTTAGAAACTGCAAAGCTGATGAGGAGAGAAGAATTGGGAAAGAAACCAAAGCAGAGCAGGACACGGCAGGATGTATCGAGAGCGATCTTATTGACCACACAACTTCTTTCCCAAAGAAGAGGAGGATGACATCCTCCATGAATTCCAGATCCTTACATTGTTAATTCTCCTTTCCCTCCTCTCTTTTATCGCCAGGGCCATGGTTAGGTAACTATGGCAAACTGTAAAAAATCGAATAAAATTTATCAAAAATATAAAATATTTTTAAAATTTGTTTGAGTTGAGTATTTTTATTGTGGTGTTACCATTAATATACCCAACGGTAAGCGGTAAACACGGTTACCGCTGTAAGGTAAACCTGCCTTCTCCTCCTCTTAATCAACCTTCTGTCCATGCGGCAGGGCGGCAGAGCTCTTTACAACGCACCTGCATTATGTTACTACAAGTAGGTGAATAAAACTAAGTCCTCTGTCTACCCCTAAGAAACTAAAAACTAAGGGTTGGTTCTGATACATTGAAAAAGAAATAATTTGGATTACTAAGTATTAATTTTTATAAATGCTATTCAGTTCATAGAAAATTAAGTATAGGAAAATCAAAAGAAAATTTTCTTTCCTGTAAGTAGAGAAAAATAGAAAATTTTTCATTCACTCAAACCTCTTAAAAAAATCGTATAGATTGATATGTGCATGCATTATTATTCTTCACTTTTTCTATTTATATAGGTTAAAATTGTTAGAAATACCACTGGCCTGTGCTGTATATATATATAGACCCGACCCCCTCGTATACACGGGAGGATTCATAGTCACTGTACATTTTCTACATGTTATCAGAGCGAGTCTAGACATCCCGGCGCGCTACCTTCTCTCTCCGGCGAGCCGACTCTTTCCTCCTCGTCGTCGACGTCTTCTTCCCGTCATCGACTCTCTTCCCGGTACTCCCCTCGTTCTCTCGTCTCTATTTCTTCTTCTCCTCGTCTCTCCCGCAGTCACCTTTTCTCCGCCCCACCTCCGCGCGACCAGGCGACGGTCTCGCTCCGCCTCCTCGTCCCTCCTCGCACCCATCTCCGCTCTTGCTCTTGTTTTGTGCATCTCTCCTTCTCCGACGCCGGCGCACCTCCGTGCTCGTCGTCTCCATCGGCTGGACTTGTCCAGCCCTCCATCGGCTGAAAACCTCCCTTGGTTCTTGCCCTTTTCGACACGCTCAACGCCTCTCGGACGCGAACCTTCTCCCCTCACGTCCGAGCCAGTCCAACGTGTCCACGTGTCCACGGACACGAATCCCTGCCTCCCGGATGCGAACACTTTCTCTTCGCATCCGGCCACTCCCTGCCTTTTTCGCGTCCGCCCCACTCCTTGGCCTCCACGAGTCCACGGACGTGAATCTTCTATTCACAGACGTGAATCCTCGCACGTCCATGACCCAACCACTCTCTGACCCACCCACTCTGTCCTCACCTACTCCGCTGCCTACTCCCCATCGGCCAACCACTCCTCATCGGCTGGCCACTCCTCACCTACTCCGCTGCCTACTCCTCATCGGCTGGCCACTCCTCACCTACTTCGTTGCCTACTCCCCATCGGCCACCACTCCTCATCGGCTGGCCACTCCTCACCTACTCCGCTGCCCACTTCCCATCGGCTTCTCACGTCCTTGATTGGCCGATCCGTCCTCTTATCGGCTTCCCCCTCCCATCGGCTTCTCTCTCCCATCGGCTCTTTGCTCCCGTTCTCCCGTCATGGCCTCCGAGTCCGCCCTCAGCTCCGGCACTCTCCCAGTCGCCGAATCTGCTCCGGCCCTCGGTGCCACAGACCACACCTCGGGCACCACCTCGCCGATCTTCTCTCCTCCATACGCTGCTGTGAACGTGAAATCTCACGTTCCTATCTCCCTTGACCTTAACGCCAATTATTCCAAGTGGGTTTTCTTCTTCAAATCCCTCTGTGGAAAATTCGGCCTCCGGTCCCATATTGATGGCTCCGCTCCACCTCGCCCCAATGATCCTCAGTGGGACATCGCCGAGTGCTGTATGCGCAGCTGGCTGCTCCGGCCACAGCAACACAGCCCGCACCGAGAAAGGCAAGGACAAAGGCAAAGGCAGCACCTGGCAGGGTCCGACGCCACCACGACCTACCTCGGTCTCTACCCACCCTGTCGGTCCCACGGGTCCGTGGCTCTGCTACAACCCTTGAGCGCCCCAGCCCCAGCCACGCAGCCCCATCGGCTAGCAACCTGGAGTTCTCGGCGCCCATCCCCAGGCTTACCTGGCATCGGCTCCCGTTCTGCCGCCTCAGCCAATGCTACCGACCCCAACCACCCAGTCGGTTCTCTCCTGGAACCAGGCTAGCCTCGTCGCTGCCCTCAACCAGATGACGCTCCAACCACAGCACCCTTGGGTGCTGGACTCCGGGGCGTCTTCACACATGGCGTCATCGGCCGGTATACTTCGCTCCTGTCACCCCTCTTCCTCCCCTTTTGTCACTATTGGCAATGGTCACTCTCTTCCTGTCCAATGCCACGGTGACTCCTCTCTGTCTACATCCACCACTAACCTCCCCCTACGTAATGTTCTTATTGTCTCTTCTCTCATTCATAATCTTATATCTGTCCGTCAATTCACACGAGATAACCACTGCTCCATTGAATTTGACGCGTCTGGTTTCTCTGTGAAGGATATCCCAACCCGGCGACAGATCCTTCGCTGCAATAGTGGCAGCGACCTCTGCACCATTCCCGCTGCGCCGTCCACCCCACACGCCAGCGTCGCCCTCTCCACCAACCTTTGGCACCTTTGCCTCGGCCACCCCGGTCCCGACGCTGTCGCCATCCTCCGTCGCAGCGCCTCCATTCGATGTACTCACAGCAGCTCCACAGTTTGCCACTCATATCAACTTGGCAAACATGTGCGTCTGCCCTTTTCTAGTTCTCTCTCCTGTACCTTGCGTCCATTTGAACTTATATATTGTGATGTATGGACGTCCCCAGTTAAAAGTGTCTCCGGTAATCAGTATTATCTCGCTATACTTGACGATTACACACACTATTGCTGGACCTTTCCGCTCATCCACAAATCCGAGGTCGCCTCTCACCTCACTCACTTTGTCACGTACGTATCCACTCAGTTTAACATACCCATCAAGGCTTTACAAACCGATAACGGTACAAAATTCGTCAACTATACCGTTACAAACCTCCTCACCTCGCAAGGCATCCATCTCCAGCTCTCCTGCTCCTACACCTCTCCTCAGAACGGCAAAGCCGAGCGCCTCCTTCGCACCCTCAACAACATCAGTCGCACCATGCTACTTCACGCTCACCTACCCGCCACTTATTGGGCCGAAGCTCTGGCTACTGCGACATATCTTCTCAATCGGCGCCCATGCCCCTCCGTTCATAACAACATTCCCTATGCCCTTCTCTACCACACGGCGCCCGACTACTCTCATCTTCGCATTTTCGGGTGCCTCTGCTACCCAAATCTCACCGCCACAGCTTCCCACAAACTCGCTCCGCGCTCCACCGTCTGTATTCTCCTCGGCTATTCCACCTCTCACAAGGGATACCGATGCCTCGACCTTTCCACCCGACGGGTCCTCGTCTCTCGTCACGTCATTTTTGACGAGACATGTTTTTCCTTCGGTCTCCTTCATCCGAGATCCTCCTCTAGTGATCTCGACTTCCTCCTCACCAACACCGTGCCGACCAGGTCTTCCCCACTGCCCTCTCCATCGGCCCCCTCATCGGCCGCTGCTGAGGATTTACCCGTCACATCTCCCACCACTACTCGGTCCGATGTCCTCACCATCGGACCCCCATCGGACCCACCCTTATCGGCCGATACTGATCCTATTTATCCTTCAGCCGATACCGTTCCCTCTCCATCGGACACCCCACTTTCATCGGCTCCTTACTTTCCATCGGCTCCCCTCACCCTATCGGCTCCCCCCACCCTATCGGCTGATCCATCTCTATCAGACCGATCGGAATACTCGGCCCATTCGACCTCATCGGCTCAGGCCGATCTAATCCCTCCTTTTCCTCTTGTCTATAGTCGCCTTCTCAGAGCCGATGACGCCACCACCCGACCAGTTCTTCCCATTACTCCCACACCCCCATCGGCTCCAGTTCCCTCTGCCTCTCATATTGTCACCCGCTCCCAAACCGGGTCTCTCCGACCTAATCCGCGCTACGGTCTCTCCGCCGTCCATAGCTCTATCTCGCCCATCCCGACGACTTCTCGCTCAGCCTTGGCCGACTCTCAGTGGCGCACGGCCATGGCCGATGAGTACAAGGCCCTAATGGACAACGAGACCTGGCACCTCGTTCTCCGACCTCTCGGCGCCAACATTGTGACCGGCAAGTGGATTTTCAAACACAAATTCCACGCCGATGGCTCCCTTGCCCATCACAAGGCTCGCTGGGTAGTCCGGGGTTTCTCCCAACGACCCGATGTCGACTACGACGAGACCTTCAGTCCCGTTATCAAACCCGCAACCATCTGAGTCGTCCTCACCTTGGCTGCCTCTCGCTCCTGGCCAATCCATCAACTAGACATGAAGAACACCTTTCTTCACGGCCACCTGACGGAAACAGTCTACTGCCAGCAGCCCCCAGGCTTCATCGACCCTTCTTGGCCCGACGACATCTGTCTCCTTCAACGCTCTCTACGGCCTCAAACAAGCCCCTCGTGCCTGGTACCAGCGCTTTGCTGCCTATCTTCGGCACATCGGCTTCGTGGCCTCTTCGTCCGATAGTTCCCTGTTCACTTTCCATATCGGCTCCGCCACTGCCTATCTACTTCTCTATGTCGATGACATTGTCCTCACAGCGCCTTCGATATCTCTCCTCGACCAGATCATGGCCCGACTCCACTCTGAGTTCGCTATGACCGATCTTGGTCCTCTCCATCATTTCCTTGGCATCTCCGTAACCCGTTCCATCCACGGGCTCTTCCTTTCCCAACGCCAGTACGCCATCGACCTCCTCCAGCGTGCGGGCATGGCTGATTGTCACCCCACGGCCACCCCAGTTGACACTCGAGCCAAACTCTTCGCCGTCGATGGCGCCCTCGTTGCCGATCTCTCTCACTATCGGAGTCTTGTCGGGGCTCTCCAATACCTCACACTCACCCGACCCGACCTCACGTACGCTGTCCAGCAAGTGTGCCTCTTCATGCATGCTCCGCGCGAACCTCACCTCGCGCTGCTCAAACGCATCCTACACTACGTGAAGGGCACCCTCTCCAGCGGGCTGCATCTCAGCTCCAGCCCCATCGACTCCCTTACCGCGTACTCCGACGCGAACTGGGCAGGCTGCCCTGACTCTCGACGCTCTACGTCCGGCTACTGCGTCTACCTCAGTGACACTCTCGTATCCTGGTCCTCAAAACGCTAGACTGCAGTGTCTCGCTCCAGCGCTGAAGCCAAGTACCATGCCGTCGCCCACGCCGTCGCCGAGTGCTGCTGGCTTCGCCAGCTTCTCCAGGAGCTCCGTGCACCCCTCTCCACCGCGACCATCGTCTACTGTGACAATGTCAGTGCCATCTACATGACCGCCAATCCGGTCCATCACCGACGCACCAAGCACATCGAGATCGATATTCATTTTGTCCGTGACAAGGTTGCATTAGGACAGGTTCAGGTGCTCCATGTACCATCGGCACATCAGTTTGCCGACATAATGACCAAAGGCCTGCCCACGCCTTTGTTCACTAGTAACACTCCTCCACGGTCGAAACGGCAGAGGAATGAACGTTAAGTCTAGAACGAAACTTTATGAAGACAGATGTCAGTAGCCTCTTGATAAAGATGTCCGCATACCGTGTAGAGGTTGGTACATGAAGAACACGAACCTGATCAAGAGCAACACACTCACGGACAAAGTGAATATCGATCTCCATATGTTTGGTCTATTGATGTTGAATCGGATTTGTTGATAGATAGACAGTGTTGATATTGTCGCAGTAGACAAGAGTAGCTTGAAGCACTATAGAATGAAGCTTAAGGAGAAGTTGATGGAGCCATGTTGCCTCGGCAACGCTATTTGCCACGGCATGATATTCGGCTTTAGCACTAGAGCAGGAGATAGTGTGCTGCTGCTTAGAGGACCATGAGACAAGGTTATCACCAAAGAAAACACTATAGTCTGACATAGATCGCTGAGTGTCGGGGCAATCAGCCCAATCAGCATCAATATAGACAACCAAACTCTCTAGAGAGATTTTTTGCAATAGAAGACCATGATCAAGTGTACCGCGAAGGTATCGAAAAATATGCTTCACTAACGCAAGATGCACTCTTGGATCATGCATAAACAGGCAGACCTGCTGGACAATGTAAATAATGTTCGGTCGAGTAAAAGTCAAGTACTGCAGGGCACCAACAAGACTGCGAAAGTGAGTAGCATCATCAACTCGTGCACCATCGGCGGATAGCTTCAAATGTGTGTCAACCGAAGTACTACACGGCTTGCATTCAAACATACCAGCTCGCTCAAGAATCTCAAGAATATAGTGACACTAAGAGAGAAGCATTGCTCCATGCTGCTTGGTCACTGACAAGCTAAGAAAATGATGAAGAGGCCCAAGATCTTTTATAGAAAATTTATGCTAAAGCACTATGATGGTCTAACAAAGGAGAGCATTAGAGGAGGCTGTAAGCACAATGTCATCCACGTAAAGTAGCAGATAAATTGTATCTAACTCTCAACGAAAGATGAACAGTGATGTATTAGACTTAGCCTCAACAAAACCCAGAGAGAGAAGATGTATCGCAAAGCGACTGTACCATGCACATGATGCTTACTTGAGTCCATAGAGAGATTTATTGAGATGACAAACATGATTAGGATGAGCCGAGTCAACATAGTTAGAGGGTTGCACACAATAAACTGTCTCGGAGAGAGTTCCATGAAGAAAAATATTTTTTACGTCAAGCTGATGGACATACCAGTCTTGAGAAAGAGCCAGAGTTAGAACAGTTCTAATAGTAGCTAGTTTTATCATAGGGATAAAAGTCTCACCAAAGTCAATGCTTGAATGTTGCGTGGAACCGCGAAGTACCCATCGTGCCTTATACCAGTTGAGAGACCCATCATGATGAAGCTTGCTGAAAAACCCACTTGCCTATGACAATGTTGATGCCTGGCGGTCAAGGCAGAAGTTCCCAAGTATTATTTGTTTGAAGAGTGTTGAATTCCTCAGTCATGGCGGCACACCAATTGGGATAGGCAAGAGCCCTACCATATGTCTTAAGAATGGGTGAAAGCACTGCAGCAGTGAGATTCATTCTGTCTATCGGTAATCAAAAACATGTCTTGCCCCTTGTAGTCATGCGATGCTTGTTGACAACAAGAATAATCGGAATCACCATAGGGGGCATGCAGTGTGGCTGCGTGCAGCTTGGGCGAGTGCATGGACCGGTGTGGGGTCCTGAGCACTAACCAGAGAAGGATTAGGTGTGGCATCATGAGGACCGACGACCAAAGCTGCTAGCGTGGGAGAGCTTGGTGCTGCACCGAAAGGGATGCCCGGGCCACCAAGACGGATGACACCATTGGTGAGAGGTGCGCCCAGGCTACCCGAGGCGGCTGTCCTAGGCCAGTGCCATGACTGGACCAAAGCTCTGGCATGCCCACAATAGGTGAACGTGGGTTGATCATGGCTGGAGGAGCCTAGGACATAGCTAGGCCGCCGTCGTTGCCCTGTGGCTCGCCTGGTAGACCATGGGATGAGGTCGGGCTGGCATCACTGGCAACAGCCCGTGGAGAACCAACGAGGGTAATAGGGCTAGACCGGGAGGTGCCTACGGAGAGTCACTGCCTAATGGGAAGCAGAGGACAATCGAACTTCAATAGAAAGTCAAGATTAGTATTATCAGGAGGCGGCATAGCGGTTGAGTCAGCGAAGGAAAATGAGTTCTCATCAAAGGTTACATGACGAGAAATGATGACCCGATTGGAATGCATATCTAAACACAGGTAACCTTTGTGTTCTAAGGAGTAGCCAAGTAACACGCACAGTGTGAAGTGTGGTAAGAGTTTGTTGGCAATGGAGGCAGAAAGATTGGGGTAGCACCGACAACCAAAAACTTGTAGATGAGTATATGAGGGTGGTGAGCCATACAAGGCATGAAAGAGGGTTGAAAACTGTATGGTTTTTATAGGGTGCCGATTTAGGAGATAGGTGGTTGTATGAAGGGCTTCAACCCAATATTAAGGTGTCATACTGGCTTTAATAAGGAGAGTGCGAACAATATTGTTGGTAGTCTTGATGGCATGCTCTGTTTTTCTATTTTGTTGAGATGTGTATGGATAGGACATATGAAGAGTGATGCCATGAGTGAGAAAGAATTTGCGGGCAGAGAGGTTATTGAATTCACGGCCGTTGTCACATTGAACAAATTTAACAGTGGTGCCAAATTGGGTTTGGACATACACAAAAAAGTTAGAAATTATGGAAAAAGTTTTCGACTTTGAGAGAAGGGGAAATGTCCAAAAAAAAGAGCAATCATCGAGGATGACTAAGTAATACTTTTAACCTGAGATGCTAATGATGGGAGAGGTCCAAAGGTCACAATGTATTAAATCAAAATTGTTTGTGGCACATGAATTGGAAGAAGAAAAAGGCAAACAAGTATGTTGACCTTGTTGACAAGCATGATAGAGTTGATCAACCTTGCTGTTATTACAATAAATAGATGTAGAACGTGCTAAATGAAGGAGGGCATCGGCGCTGAGGTGATCGAGACGACCGTGCCAAAAGTTGGGACTAGTGGCGACCAAGACTTGCGGATTGGAGGAGGGCGACAAAAGCGGGTAAAGATCTTTAGAGCTATTGCACTTGGCAATCAATCTCTTAGTGTGAAGATCCTTCACTGAAAGGCCGTATGGGTCAAATTCGATGAAACAATTATTATCAATGGCGAAACGTCAAACATAAATAAGGTTTTTGATTATTTGTGGTGTAACTAGCACATTTCGAAGGGTGAAAGGACCATGTGCAGCAGGGAGGTGCATAGAATCAATAGATGTAATGGGAATCAAGGACCCGTTGCCAACAATTATACTAGAAGGATGGTGGATGGAGTGTGGGAAGTGGAGAGATTACCAGCATCCGATGTCGTGTGGTCACTAGCACTTGAATCCATGTACTAGTTTGTAGTTGTAGGAGGTGTCAACTATATGGTACTGAAAGCATTAGCACGAGCTACTTGATCCCATCCACCATGGCCACCAAGACCACCCATGGTAGGAGCAGTGGGCTGGTGTACACCAAGAGTTGGGGCGGTGGGCTGTTGGACACCAAGGAGTCCAGCAATGTAGCCAGGTAGCTCGGGCATGGTCCCCTGAAGTTGAACACCAGGCATATAGGGGACTTGGGGTGGTGGGTTGTTGGACACCAGGAGACTAGCAATGTAGCCAAGCAGCCCAGGCATGGTCTCCTGAAGTGGAACACCAGGCACATAGGGGACTTGGGACAGGATGTCATAGCCCAATGGCAAGTGGGTGTACCCAACGTTCGTGGTGAACACATGCGGCGCCTGCTGCTGGAACAACTGACGTGGAGTCTAGCCACCAGAAGAGTGTGGCGCACAATGGTGGGGCCAGACCTGCATGGTCCCCATCCATGGGTTGAAGAAGGATGGTGGCTAGCATCCGTGTGACGTGTCGGACTTCCCATTGTTGCCACCGTTGTTGTTGTGGCGGCGATGATTGTTTGGCCGATTGCCACTAGCCGTGGTCACGAAACCATTTTTGCCAAGCCCGCGTACTGAGCTGGACGTGCCATTGTTGGCACCAGGGGTGTTGAAGCCCGGTGCACCACCAGTGGGATGACGGGTGCCTATGTTGTTGATGGAGAAGAGGACGGTCGATGGCGTGGAGCCCTTGTCGTTGAGCATGATCTCCTCGAGAAGGAGATCATTGCGGACATCTTCAAAGGACGACAATGACTTCTAGCGCTTGAGGAGGGCAGTATATGGGTGAAGCGCTCGTTAAGGCCTTGCAATGTAGCCAGCATCAAGGTTTGATTAAGGATGGGTTCATCCGGACTACCGAGCTAATATTCCATTGTTTTGAGTTTATGGCATTAATAAAAAATACTCAAGTCACTTTAAATGAGAGTATGAAACTCCGTGTCGAGGATCATGTTACATGTCTCCTTGTTGCCGATAAACTTGTTCTCGAGGATGAGCTAGACCTCGTGGCTGGTGGCTTACCAATCAATGTCGTGGGAGGTCATGATGCTCTCAAGCATATTAGTAGAGATGGTGCCAAAAAACCAAGAGATCACGACGCAGTCCATATAGTGCCACGGTGCGATATCGGGGTAGACAGTGTCGGAGAAGACATAGTAAGCGCGTATTTACCAAGGGTGATGAGTGGAGATTGGGCCACTTCGGATAAGAGGTAAAAACGAACTCAAAAATAATGGAAACAAGACCTGGATGTTCGTGATGGCAACCACCAGTGCCGCCAGTGCATGGAGGTTGACAATGATGAGGGTGTCCGCATTGGCAGCTTGGCGTCGGCGGGTTTCCTCGGCAGCAGCAGCCTCCTGGTGAGGAAGTTCGGCGATGGCGAGTTCATTGGCGTGGCGCCGATATTCCTGAGCACACCGGGTGGCCTCCTCAGGAAGCTCTGTGACTTCTTTGCAGAGTCGTTCAAGCTTGGTCGCATCGCCGGGCATGGAAATGCGTGTGACAGAGCGGCGGCAGGGATGTGTGGAAGCGGTGTAGGAGCGACGTTAGCTGCGGCCGAAAGAGGACGGCGAAGGCAAGGCCTGGTCGAGTGGCGGCGACGGTTGGCAAGGACGGCGATGGCGAGGTTCGATCCGGCGCCGGATGTTGTGACTGTTGCCGCGATTGACGACAGTCGGCGAGGATGACGATGGCGAGGTCCGATCCGGCGCTGAGGTTGCTCGGATATGCGGACTCTGTGACCGGCGCTACGATTGACGATGAGGCGCTGCGGAAAACGACGAGTCTGGCAATGGCGAGGTCCGATCCGGCGTTGAGGTTGCCCGCTGCGACGCTACGACAGAGATGCAGGGACGGTGTCTCACCGCGATTGACGACGAGCCGCTGCAGAAGACGGCGTGAACAGTGCTGCGACTCTGCGACGGAGACGTAGGGACGGTGTCACAGTCAGCGAAGGTGACGAGCGGCGGCGATGGTCAGCGAGGACGGCGATGGCGAGGCCTGGTCGAGCGGCGGCGACGGTCGGCGAGGAACGACGATGGCAAGGCTTGATCGACGCTAGCTGCGACCGTCGCGGAAGGACGACGATGGTGAGGCCTTCACAGAACAGCCGCCGCCGATTGGGAGAGGCATCGCCGGCGCGCCAGCGACGATTGAAAATCAGCGGAATCGGCGGCTAGAGTTTGAGGTAGTGCTTCGTCATCAGCATCGGCGTGGGGTTTTCACTTTTCGTTGCGCCGCTGTACAACGCCGAGATCTCGCCGGCGTCTGCCCGCGGCGTCCTCTCCTCGCTAGTCGATGTATGCTTGCATCGTAGCTCTAGTGTTTGATTTGTGTTGCTCTGATCGATGCTCTGCTTGCATGCACAGATGTTCGTCAACGTCGGCATCCTGCTCAGCTACGTGCCGAACTACGCACTGGCCGGATTGCCGGTGCACCTCGGCTGGCGCGTCATGTACGGCATCGGCGTGCTCCCGCCCGTGTTCTTCGCCGCCGGTGTGCTCGCCATGCCAGAGTCGCCACGCTGGCTCGTCATGCAAGCCTCTAGGAGATCAAGCAGGCCATTGAGACGCCGCACTGAAAAAGTGGGAATGATTGATTTTATTTCCTGTCAATGTATCAGTATATATAAGTGGTCGGGACGACTCACATGACAACTACATAGTCATACCATATTTATCCTATCATAATTACACTTTCTATAATTACAATAGACTAACACTCTCCCGTAGTCTAATTGGAAGCATCACTAACATTCAGGCTGGATCGAAACTCCTAAAATAGTGAGGTAGGAAGGCCATTAATAAAGACGTCGGTGTACTACGATGTCGTAGGAACATGTAGGATCTGAATGTGACTAAGAGTGACCTTCTCTCGAATAAAATGGAGATCAATCTCAATATGCTTTGTCCGCTGATGCTGCACCGAATTACTGAAGAGATATGCAGCACTGATATTGTTACAATAGACCAAGGTGGCACGTCGAGAGGGGTGACGAAGCTCAAGAAGCAACTGTCATAGCCAGGTAGCTTCAGCAACACTATTTGACATAGCACGATATTCAGCTTCAGCACTTGATCTGGAGACCGTATGCTGATGATTGAAAGACCAAGACATCAAGTTATCTCCGAGAAATATAGCATAGCCAAAGGTCGACTGGTGAGTGTCAGGACAGCCAACCCAGTCGGCATCTGTGTAAACAACAAGATCTACAGACGAAGATCGGCATATGATCAGCCTAAGAGATAGGGTGCCCTGCAAGTCACGCAGGATTCGCTTGAGAGCAGCGAGGTGCAACTCTCGAGGATCATGCATATAGAGATAGATCTGCTGAACTGTAAAAGTAATGTCGGGTTGGATGAATGTCAAATACTGTAGGACGCCAGCTAAACTATAGTACTGTGTAGCGTCAGTGATAGGTGGTCCATCAGCAGATAATTTGGAGAGGAGATCAACAGACGTGCTGCATGTCTTGCACGCACTCATCCCGGCACGCTCCAAAATATCCTGACTGTACTGCCGCTGGAAAAGGAATAGACCATCTGCGGAGCGTGTCACCGAAATACCCAGAAAATGATGCAGCTGACCCATATCCGTCATAGCAAACTCATGCCGGAGAGCTTCAATGATATGCTTGAGTAATCCCGCAGAGGAGGCAGTGAAGACAATATCATCCACATATAGTAGTAAGTAGGTTGTGTTTGAACCACGGTGATATATGAAGAGCGAAGTATTTGACTTTGTTTCAATAAATCCAAGTGACACGAGGTGAGAGGCAAACCTGTGATGCTAAGCACGAGGAGCCTGCTTCAAACCATATAAGGACTGGTTGAGCCGATTTACAAAATTTGAGTGAGAAGAATTCACAAATCCAGAGAGCTGCACGCAGTACACTGTCTCAGTGAGAGTGCCATGGAGAAATGCATTCTTCATATCCAGTTGATGAATAGACCAGTTCTAAGATAATACCAAAGTGAGAACAATGCGAACTGTCGTAGGCTTGATAACTGAACTGAAAGTCTCATCATAATCAACACCAGGCCATTGTGTGAAACCTCATAGGACCCAACGAGCCTTGTAACGATCAAGAAACCCATCGACGAGTAATTTGTGACGATAAATCCACTTACCAGTCACAACATTGACGCCAGGAGGACGAGACATAAGACTCTAGGTGTTGTTAGCAATCAAAACGTTATACTCAGCCTGCATAGCAGATCGCCAATTGAGGTCTGACAGGGCATCACGAACAGAGTGAGGAAGAGGCGACATAGGCATAGCATGGAGGTTGAGGCGATCCACGAGCTACGCGATGCCAGCTTTACCACGCGTGCACATAGAGTGCGCGTTGGTCACCGGAGGGATGACAATCGACCGAGTGGCAGCTGTGCGACCGGTACCACTGGTAACAACTTGTACATGAGCAACATGGGCAGTAAGACCGGCAACAGTCATAGTCGGTGTGACGCCGCTGGCAGCAACCTGTGCGGGGTGCATAAAAAAGTGAGAATAATTGATTTTATTCCCTGTTAGTAACAATGGCGATCGGATGACTTATAAAATAACTAGTTATTCTATCATAATTACCTGTAGTCAGCGTTGGCGTGTGGCAGGAGCTCTTCCTGTAGCCATCGGCGATGGTGCGGCGGATCGTCACCTGAGTGGTGGGGTTGCACTTCTTCCAGCAGGCGTCTGGCATCGACGCCATCGTGCTCTACAGCCCGTTGGTGTTCAAGAAAGCCGGCATGGCGTCAAACAGCGCCGTCCTGGGCTCCACCGTCGCTGTCAGGCTCGTCAGGACGTGCTTCATCCTCGTCGCCATGCTCTTGGAAGAACAAATCCATTTTTCTTTTATAGGATAAAGGGAAGATGAAGAGAAAGAGACTAGTAGAATAGGACTAGGTAGTGAGTAAGTGATATACTTTACTATTCCATCATCAACCAATCATCAATTAGATATAATTAACAATGGTTATTTTTCTGTAATTAATTCTTAGATTAATTGTAAAAAAACTCATCACCTTTCTACTTATTACCCATAATTTTGAACACATATAACTTATAGCATAATTAACCTTAAAATTTATTTAATTTAATTGATTTAAATAGACCAATTATCCAATTAAATCTATCAATGCATGCTATTTCACTATAATTTTTATATACTAGTGTTTTCGATAAAGACTAATTAAGGTGAACATCCATATAAAATAAGAGCTATACTATCTACAATTGAATAGATAATGGTGTGTAACTAGATTTAACTGACTGATTCCTAGACTACTGTAAGCATTTTCTCGGAAGAGAGCATATAAGTCAAACTTGAGGTTTCTAGAGATTACTTGGCTCCATAGAGTATGACTAGCAGTCGGATTTATATAGGTGTATTCTTTTTAAAGATGTTATGTAAAACAATATCTCTACTTCAACAAGCCATTTACAACACGTTAAGATAAAAATTAATATATTATACAAATTTAGAGAGTGTTGTATCTCTAATAGAGTAGGTCTGTAGATGTGCTCTCTACTCAATTAACCAATAACTTGTTTCGCCATCATAATTAATGAGATCTTCAATTACATAAGACATGTTACCATTGTGGTGTAACTCACATAAGTCTCAATCTGTTAACACCAAAATTTGGTGCACCCGCAAACATATTCGGTTAAGGATTAGAGCTCTGATCAGCTTATAGAAAAATGTCGATTGATAGATATAGAGCCGATCAGCTTATGGAAAGAAGTTGATTAATAGATAAAGAAGCCGATTGGACATATATAAATATGGATGGTCTCGGATAAGGAAAGAGACGATCAAATCAGATAAAGATAGAAGATTATCCAGATGAATCCAAATCTAAGAAAGAAAACATAAAAACCACGGTAGAGTGGTTTTATATCTATAATATATCTTTTAGTTAGATATGAGTAGTTGCTTTTGTTATCGTTTTCTTTTCTATTTAGGAAATAATATCCAGAGGTTGTTTGTAACCATCTTAGACTCATATAATCCTAGGATATAAATACAAATCTGTAGAGACCTTGTAAATCATCTTCACAGATCAATACAATTTTGGTGTATCACCATCCTAGTTCATTTAGGTTTTTTCCGTTGGGTTCTAGGTCTCGATGTGGAGCTGCATTGGTTTGGTCCGATCTTCGACGAAAGAGTAAGTTCTACCATTATCCTAGTGTATCTATTATATCTAAGATCGCATCGGTTAGGTCTAACCTCTTAGTCCGATCAAATATATTACATCACGTTCACATGAAATCTATAAGCTTATCGAGCTCCTTTTACCATCATTAGTTTGGTGCTACATCGATTAGATCTGACATTCTAAACTACTCATAGTAGATTGAGCATTAAGTCGATGAATCTTTACGTATTGTTTCATCGAAGTGGTCAGTCGATGAGTTACCTTTACATTGAGCATTACACTTATCGTATCAACTTTTCAGCTGATATATAGGGATTGTCCACAATTAATTTGCTAGTAATTTTTTAATCATGAAATTGCTCCATAACATGCAACTCACGACCTGCATTCGAGACTCCAAATTTGGCCTCGAACGCTTCTCCATAACAAAAAAACTCACTACCTACATCTGAGACCCCAAATTTGGTCTCAAGCACATCGCACATCAACTTGCCAATAAATATATGCATGTATGCATCAACTAGGTTCTCACCAAGAACGCTAATCAAGGCACCTCAAAAGAGGTTATCGATAGCCTAGAACGTGTTCTTCTCTTCTTCAAGAGTTATTGTTCCTTTAGGCCTATCCTTTGTTACATGATAAACATTAATGGCCATCAGCCATAAGACAACCTTAACATGTCACCTCTTATAATTCCAACCATCGAATACCGTGGGTTTGAGAGCAGTAGTAAAACAAGTAGTAGAAAATTAATTATAATCAAGTTTTTAGATTGTTAGAAATATTAGTAATTTTCTATAAGATTTAATCCAAAAATAAAGAATATAAATCAGCTAGACGGTAGAAAACAAATTAATCTGTAAACAACACCATTTAAAAATAGAAAATAGAAAGAATAAAAGCAAAATAATCAAAACTTTTAATTGAGAAAATAAAGAAGACATACAGCATAGAACTAGAACAACTATCATCATTATTTTCCTATTTCTAGAGCCATTATAGTTGTTGTTGTCATTCCTGTTTCTAGACTTGTTGCCACTCCTATTGTCGGTGTAGATATTGCTATTATCGTCGTCAGCCATAGCAATACAGTTAAAATGGTTGTTCACACAAATCAACGAGTTGCGTTTCTTAAAAATCTGATTCACCTCCTCCTTTCAGTATAAGATCAGGGATGTAGAGGTTCTGGAGGACCGCTCTATTAGCACATGTGCACACAAACGCCAGGATAAGAAACCAAATAATAACTGAAGTGTGCACACAAACGCCAGGATAAGAAACCAAATGATAACTGAAGTGGAGTGTGTGTTTTCCTTATTTTCTCTCACGTGTGGAAGATCAACTCGATTCAACTTTTGTAGAAGAAAGATAAGAGGAAGAGGAAGAGACTCGTAGAAGAAGAAAAGGAGGTATGGAGTAATTGACGTAATCCACTACTCCATCATTAACTACCCTATTTATTATTTTTTATAATCAATTATTGGATTAATTCTTAAAAACTTATCGTCTCTCTTCCTCCTAATATAATTAGTCTTAAAATTAAATTTGATCTACTTGATTTTAGATGGATTAATTATACAATTAAATCTAACAGCCTTCACGCTCTGCGTCGCGTCCGTGATGACGTTCATCGCGGCGTTCTCCGTCGGCTCGGACCAATGACGGGGACCTACGCCGCGGAGATGATGCCGCTGCGGCTACGCGCGCATGGCACGAGCTTGGGATGGCCGTGAACCGGATGACATGCGGCGTAGTGAGCATGACGTCCATATCGCTCGCAACGCTATCACCATGCCAGGGTGCTTCTTCCTGTACGCCGGCGTGGCGGCGGTCGCCTGCGTGTTCGTGTACGTGCGGCTACCGGAAACGAGGGGCCGAAGCTTGGAGGACATGACGTGCTCTTCGCCAAGTGATCGACGTCTTATTTTAACTCCCAAACTTTTCGGCCAATTTGAGATTTTTTTCGGCGCAGCCAATTTGTGTTTTGATGGAAGAGTACGAAGAATGATTTTTTAGCACAAGAGCATATGCCTCTCAAGTACGATTTTTTAACTTTCATTTGGAAGATATGATGTTGTAACATTTGGCAACCAAAATGTATTGGAATCAAATTAACTCTATTTGTGGGTCACTGATATTTATTATATTATAAAAATAGTTTAAAAAAAGTCACCATATTCACTCTCAAGGTAAATTAGAAAAAAAGAAAATAGATCATGATGGATTCAAATTATAATGGTCTAGATTTTATATAAAAAAAGATACATCATATCAATCTATGGTACGTTCCAAACTAGGTCATCAGTTTGTCAAATAAAAAAATGTCAAAAAGCGTATTAGAAAAAAAAGTAATTTATAATTAAAACTTTTATATGTTAATTTAAATACCAATGTAAAAAAACTACGATAAAAAATCTTTAAAACAATTCTAAAATTAAGTTTTAAAATTTAAATTTTTGGGCAGCGACATATGTGTTTCAGTCCAAATGATGAGGCCATAGGGACCCTTGTACTTTTTCTTTGACAACATATACATATAATCTAATTTAATTAGAAACCTATACGAAATAGAGTTGTGCCGCACATATATAGCATAGATTTTAAACCACAGTATGCATGCTTGGACTGCAGCGGCAAAACCAATGACAATGGAAGGCCGGAAGCTGATCATTGTTAAGACTTAAGATTGCACAAACATTACAGCAAACAAAGCAAAGCTTGCAGCTGGGATGGCATCACACAAACAGAAGTTGTTAAGTAATTAAGGCGTCGACGATTGACCGGCGGACTGCAGGATGGCATCAAAACAATATGTAATTCATCTTGCCACTGTCAAATAACAGCGGATGAATTCATCTAAACCTGCTTATGTGAGATGGAAAAGCAATGTAAGCAATTGGATCTTTATGGACTCATACTGTTGCACAATGGTATGGCATTCTTTTTTCTATATAGATCTCCTTTATTCGGTATTATGACCAAATTTCTTGCTGCTACATACCACACGTAATTTTTTCCCACAGTAAGTTAGCGATGTTAATCACTTCAAGCTAGGTAGAGCTATCCTAGATATATTCATTGCAACAACAAAGTGCTTGCTTTTTTTTGTCTCCATTGTATTATTTTCAGAGGTAGAAAAGGAGCTAGCACAGTTGTTCCAGAGGCTCAAAAATTACCATGCTAATTAAATAAAAATAAAGCCGTGATGTATGTCAAATTCAATTCTATTGCTTTAAATATAAATATGTTCAAAACTGGACGGGTCTTTATGAGTGGAAGAAAGAGCTGCATATATAACACAATTTAAATTCTAAATAGAATTTAATATGCGCTGATGTGGCTGACAGTGGTGTAGTAGCTGCCACGATGATAGCTCATCTATTCTTAACTACGATGGAGTAGTTCACGCAGGCCATCAACTAGCAACAATGTCCATCAGGCACTGCAAGTAGGTAGGCAGAGAAGAGTTGTGTAGGCAGGTTATTATTAGAGGAATAACAATGGTGGTCGTGAGTGGGCAGGTGCAAGAGAAGAGTGCGGTGCTAGCAAGCAGATTAGTGTCAGGTAGAATAAGTAACGGCTATCGGAAGAAGGGACGAAGATGAGGGGTACAGTGGAGGAGCAATGGTGATGCCAAGTTGTGTGAAGCAACTGTGTCTCAACAATGTGATTTGGCTAAGAGGGAAAAAAAAAGCAAGTGAAAGAAACAAAGATAAAATAAACATTTCAACATAGGAGATGCATACGGACACACCGATGACTACGTCCCCACTTAACAGATGAAGACGGGGGATAAATCCATTAATCTTACAAAAAAAAAATACTATCGAAAATGCACTAGCGTAGCGTAATTTTGGATACCACTATTTGAGCTCGGATAAGTAGAACCATGCACTGGTATCACCGCTATTGCACCAAAAAGAAAGGTTGTACTAAAATTTTCTAATGTGTATGCTATCTTATAAATATTATTAATATACGAGATATTTTAGTCTGTGAGTAATACCATTTTAATAAATCTTATCTTAGCCGTACAAATGTCACCTGCTTGTCTAATAATAATTTTTGGATTGCTCTAAATCCATGCTATCAGATTTGCCTCTTCTCCTGGCCTGATGTTAGCCCACCTCCATCGTCTTGTCTGTAGCCCGAAGTGTCGCCGCCCATGCTCCTACAAGATCATAAAAAAATCTTGTTTAAACCATTTATTTTTAACTATTTATTAAAATTATTTTTTAAAATACTTAATTTATCACTATAATCAAACAGATAATACAGTAATAACCTATTCAATAATAATATAAATCAAACGGAACCAAATCTACTTGGTCTTCCCTCACCCCTCCCACCACATTTTCCCTTTCCCCTGGCCCTGGTTGAAGACAACATTCTTGGCTAATCTGACAGTAGATGATAGAGATGAGGAGAAGTCTCAGTTACCAGATGACTAACAAAGTTCGAGCGACATTTAGACTACGCTAGTTGAGGTTCACCTTACGGTTGGACACGGACCATATGTTTTTTTTTCTAGGTACGTATGGCATACCCCACTGACAACAAGTTATGTTGCATCGGTCATCTTCAATTGTCACGGAAAGATCGATCATTTTTATTTGCAAGAAATTATGTACCTCGTCCATTTTCCCCATAACTAGATGTAACAAGGTGTTTATTTCCATTATTTATTCGTTCTCTCTATGTGTGTTGTGTGTCAGTGTGTCCTCTCTGTGTCGTGTGTCAATGTATATCTGTCCATTTTCCACATAACTAGATGTAACAAGTACGTATTTCGGTACTCATGTACATTTAGCTTGCATTTGTGTATATATATATCACATATTGTTTTTTCTTTGAGAAAATTCCTTGATTGGTCTTGGAGGACAAAGAAGAGAAGAATCTCCTATTTTTCACACGCACGCTTTTTAAACGACTAAACAATATATTTTTTATAAAATTTTTTCAGAAAAGTTACTTTAAAATTTATATTATTTTATTTTTAAAATTTAAAATAATTAATACTTAATTAATTATATGTTAATAACCTATTTTATTTTGCGTATCTTCTTAATTTTTCTCTTTTCTCGTACAAACACACCAATTCGTACTGTTCACCTATCTTATTGGTTTTGGATCGAACACAAGACTGCATATAGGGCAATTAATATGTTATAAAGTATATTTACGAGTGTACGAGTGTGTCTGTTCGTATGCCTATGCCATAATCGAAAAAAAAATCTTTACTAGGTCCGTACGTATAGTACTCCTGTTGCGTGATAATATTCCTTGCCATGAACTAATGGACAAGCCACCCATATCATCAACACCAAAATTTCTCAAAATTAAAACAAAACTTAAACCAATATAGAAGGGACCAACTACTGAGTTAACAGTTTTAACTCTAGTACATGTGTCAATGACAAGATTGATGGGCCAGGCTGTTGATAGTCTCACTTTCGACATCAATTATGTGAATCATTTGGAGCATGAGCATCCATGCATCCCTCATCACCTATGGTGATATTTGTTATTGTCGTTATTGTAGACAACTTTGGAGGCAGGATTAATATTCTATGATTTAGAGACAAGTAGTTATAATAATTACGATAACTATTATAGCTTTGTCAGTAACATATATATTTTCTTCGGTCATGAAATATTTGAGTTTAATACAAGATTCAATTAAATATTAATGACTAGGAGTATAAGATTTTACATAAGGTGGTTACACGTTCCCTGATAATTGTTTTTCTATGTTTTTTTTCAACCACATGTTATACCTACATATCTGTTCGTTATTTTTTTTAAAAAAAAACCCTACATATCTGCTCACCAGCGTACGGAAGTAAATGTGAATTTTTTTTCTCACTAATCGTCGTTGCCAACCACACTGTAGGTCACCATTGTCACTGGATTTGCTCTGAGTTGTTTATGTGTCCAACACTTCACACAGCCAGCTAGCTGCCGCAGAAACCAACCTAGCCATGGCCACCGTGGCGCACGACGGCGATGCCGCCGCTCCTCTCCTCACGTCGTCCGGCGAAAAGCCCCGGCGCCGCAACATGTACGCCTTCGGCTGCACCACGCTCGCCTCCATGACCACCATCCTCATGGGCTACAGTACGTGCACACGAGTTCTTGTGCTAGTTCTTGGCAACGAATCCATGGAGAGCTCACGTGTTGTCTTGTAGATCTCGCGCTGATGAGCGGCGCGCAGCTGTTCATCCGGGAGGACCTGGGGCTGAGCGACGCAGAGATCGAGGTGCTGACCGGGTCGATGAACGTGTTCATGTTGGTGTCCATTCTCGCCGCCGGCTGGGTGGCCGACGTGCTGGGCCGTCGCGGCACGATCGTGCTGGCGAACGTGTTCCTCGTGGCCGGCGCGCTCGCCATGTCGCTCGGCGGCAGCTACGCCTCGCTCATTGCGGCGCGCTTCGTCACCAGCATCGGCGTCGGGTTCGTCCGCGTTGTCGCGCCCGTGTACAACGCCGAGATATCGCCGGCTTCCACACGCGGCGTCTTAACCTCGTTGCTCGATGTACGTATACATGCATCTCTGGGCGCGTACGATCTGTCTCTGTCCTGTGTCGAACACCTTGTTAGGCTTCCATGCTCTGCTTGTGCAGATGTTCGTCAACGTCGGCATCCTCCTCAGCTACGTGTCAAACTACGCGTTGGCCGGCCTGCCGGTGCACCTCGGCTGGCGCGTCATGTTCGGCATCGGCGTTGTCCCTCCTGTGTTGCTCGCCGCCGGGGTGCTCGCCATGCCGGAGTCGCCGCGCTGGCTCGCCATGCGCGGTCGCCACGCCGACGCGCGCGCGGTGCTCGAGCGCACCTCTGACTCCGTCGCCGAGGCAGAGCTCCGCCTCGAGGAGATCAAGCAGGCCGTCGCGGCCCCTCACGATGCTAGCGGCGGCGTGTGGCGGGAGCTGATAATTCGGCCAACGGCCATGGTCAGGCGGATCCTCGCATGCGTCATCGGTTTACAGTTCTTCCAGCAAGCGTCGGGCATTGATGCCATCGTGCTGTACAGCCCACTGGTGTTCAAGAAGGTCGGCATGGCGTCGAACACAGCCGTCCTGGGCGCCACCGTCGCCGTCGGCGTCGTCAAGACGTGCTTCATCCTCGTCGCCACGCTCTTCTCCGACCTCCTCGGCCGCCGACCACTCTTACTTGCCAGCACCAGCGGCATGGCCGTGACGCTGAGCTCACTCGCGCTGACTCTCTGCGTCGCGTCACCGTCAAAGGCGAGCGCAGCAGCCTGCATCGTGTCGGTCATGGCGTTCGTCGCGGCGTTCTCCGTCGGGCTGGGGCCGACGACGGCGACCTACACCGCGGAGATCATGCCGCTGCGGCTGCGCGCGCAGGGCGCGAGCCTGGGCATCGCCGTGAACCGGCTGGCATGTGGCGCAGTGACCATGACGTTCATATCTCTCGCCGACGGGATCACCATGCCCGGGTGCTTCTTCCTCTACGCCGGCGTGGCGGCTGTCGCGTGCGTGTTAGTATACGTGTGGCTGCCGGAGACGAGGGGGCGAAGCTTAGAGGACATGGACGTGCTTTTCTCCAAGTGATCGCCATCGTCTTCGTTTGCACCCAAACTTTTTGAGCCAATTTGAGTTTTGATATAGGAGTTATGAACACTACTTTTTTCATAACGGAAAATCTTACATTTCCAGCCAAGAGTTATGAACATTTGAAGAGAACTTGTTCTGATAAAGCCAACTTTTTAGCAACTGATTCAAAAAAAAAAAAATCGAGAGAGCACAAGACTCTGAAGAGTGATGTATTAGCTTATGTTCTTTTTCTATTTCAAATCACACTAGAAGAAATGATATTAAATAATCATTGGACGTATGTTCATTCTAACATAAAACTTAAACAATAATTATGTCATATCTTTATAGATTTTTCAACATTAGTAACACGAAACATGGAAATTATGGAATAAAATAGCACAGTAAAAAGTACGGCGAGATATCTAAATATACCAACAACCTCGGTATTGATTTGGATCATGACATTTAATAAGCTAGTTATAAGCACTTACTTACACATGTGGATGATAGAGAGAATAGATGCTAGTTCTAATACAAGAGCTAGCTGTATATATGCTTTAAAAAAAATATTAAATAGATAAGAGAGAGAAATAAAGATAAACTTATAACTAAACTATTATATTATACATGTTAACTCTAACGCTATTTTTAGATAAGCTTATAGGTAATAGTTAACTCTAAGCGAAAACTTTACAGCTTATCAACAGTATTATATCTAAAGATACGATATGTTGGTATTAAAGAAACTACTCTGTACCTAATCAGCACTACGTAGATTGTCAACTGAACTGATCCTAGGTGTGTTCAGTTGTGCTGTCACCATAGGCAACAGAAGGATCACCTGCATCCTCTCCCTACTCTCCTTCGAAGAGATCTTCAGACATCTACTGTAGTATCGAGCCGTGGCCTCTCTCTAGACAGAGTTTTAACAAGCAGTTGGCTTCCTCTTTCTCAAACTGAGCATGAGAATACTTCAGCTGTAAACAAATGCACCGAAGCATGGAAGAGGTAGACATACAACCATAAATAAGCATGCAGTTATTAAGGGCAAAACTTAGGAGCTCAAATTGGACAGGGAAAAAAATTGGTTTTTGAGGACCAACATGGATATTGTTAGAAGTGAAAGAAACATCAAATGCTTACTGTAGCCAGCATAGACATGGCAGCTCGGCCCATTTAGCCCCTATAGGCCCACCTATCTTTCCCCATAATTTTCTCATATGTTTTTCTATTTGCCCCTATTTTCATCATTTTTCCTATTTTCCCCATATTTTTTCTTCATTTTCCCCTATTTTCACATTTTTGAAGACTTAATTTGGTAGTTCTATGCACTTTTACCAGCATTCTAGCAAGTACAAAAAATAACTACAATTGTGACCTTATCAGTTGTCAGGCATGGACAGATTGAGAAAAAAAGTAAATTTGTAAAATTATTTTGATTACATAAAAGTCATTTTCTAAAATCGTTTCGGTTACTACAGACTTATGATTGCCACACAGCCCACGCATTCAGGAGAACTTCCATCTTAGGTATATTGGTACGAAAATATTAAAAATCCCATTGCAAATATCACGTAGTCTATGTGCAGCAATTTTGCAATATGAAATTCTCGTTTGCTAACTGTGATCTACAAAATCCATGTACTGTTTGACCAGTGTCAGCAATTACGTCAACAACCTGCACCGTAGCATAAAAAACATTAGACATTAATGAATGCGCAATGGAAATCCTCCAACACACACAGAGCAACATGCATATGTGATTGGCCATCCCTTTAGGCTGCATGGCCTCATGCTTGAGCACCAAGTATTTGCTCTAGGTTTCCTGTTTTTCAAACACATTCGAACATGTATACCTTCCACATTGTCCGGCACATTAATCGACCACAAACAACTATTTTTTTAAGACTACTGTAACAAGGTGCTCATCACATTTTAAAACTTGAGTGTAGATAACATCATCCAAATTTATTCCACAGCATATTCTAAAAGTAGATATGTTAATTAAAAACACAAGATTAATGACAACAAAAAAAATCAAAATTCAGCAAGCCGAAATGTGTTAAGAAACCAAAAATCACAAAGCGCTCCAGATCATAGCAAGGTGGATAAACTCACTTAATGGAACCACTTCAGGCTCAAATTAATGAGTTAAGTAAAATCACTTCATAGAACTACTAAAACAAGATGGGTAAGAACTGAGTCATTTATCCCATAAAACCATGTAAGAACACTAAGCAATCTACATCACCCTAGCACAACATAGCATAGTTGATGATTAAGCCACCCATAAAAAATCTTAAATCCAATCGTTTGTCAAGTCGCTTGATGAATTAGTAACATTGTTTGCAATATGAGATGCCAACAGATCATTTCTCAATTCAATATGCATAAATATGAGAGACCAATGTTTAGTTCCTAAACACCGCCCATGGATAATCAGAAAAGTACGTACCCGTGTTTTCCCTCGTACTCGAAGGAGGTGTAACGTTTGCACTGCATCTTCTCGTTGCTGGTGACCATAGCACAAAATAAACTCGCTGCTAGAAACGGACATGGTGTCCTCTCCATGGGCCTCCTCATCCTCGCTCTCCTTGGGCTTGCAGCCCCAGGGCGCAGCGGGTCTGGATCTCCTCCAACCAATCCTCCTCCTTGACGATGAGCAGCGAAGGCAGCAGCACAGCTCCTTCCTAGGTCCCGAGGAGCAGTGGCAGAGGGTGGAAAAAAACACACAAGGTGTGGCTAAGTGTTAAGAGTGAATAGCAGGGAGATTATATTACACAAAGTTGACCAATCAACTACTATCCATATACAGACATGCTTAAAAGAACAGGGAACTGAGAAAGAACTCAAACCAGGAATCACAAAATCACAAAAGTTGGCGTCTTACCCTCTATCCATTTTCAGAAATCACAAATCAGAAATTAAAAATCATAAATCTCACTTGTTCAACTCCAGCCCACATCTCGTTGGCTTGCTATTATGCAAGCATGCCTTTATACGCATCACGGACAAGACTGACGGCTCAGCCTGCTCATCGTCTTATGCAACACTGTGTAAATACAATGTGGATCTGTTGGAGCATATTGCATCTTTCATCCTCTGCTATATTTATTGCTGTTTGTTACGTGTATGGCACAGTTTGTTAGCTTGGAGGCAGGATTATCTCTGACTCATATATAGACATGGATACGTGTATGGCACGGTCTATTTTTACTAAATAATACTCTATTCATTTTAAAAATATAGCAACTAATATTATAAATTTACACAGTTATTATATCTAATTTACTGTTTCTATATTTTAGAACGAAGAAAAATACTATATTATATATTTATTATATATATGTTCACAGCGGAGTTATAAATGCAAAACAATGTTTCTTATGAATGCAAATACAGTGCACAAGAAACATTCTTAAAATGTGGTATCACTATTATTGTTTCTAAAAAATGTCCACATGTCAATACCTAATGATGAACATACACTATAGCTTAATTGCAGTTATATTATAATCCATTAAAAGTATTATTATATTTGCTACTCTTAGATTATTTCTAACAATACAATCCTATTTCTCGTGGTATCATATCTCTTTTTTTTATTTCTAACAAACAAATTAATGACTAATGATGTGGTATCATATCTCTTTTTATTTGGATAAATGTGTGTTAACTTCTAGCCCTGATAGAGATTTGTACATTATTTTTTCTTACTCTATTTTACTACAAAATACTAGATAAATAGGCAAATATACGCTCAACCACATGTTGGTCACCAATAGTAGTTATAGTACATGAAATTGGATTGGCTCAATGGCGATTTTGAAGAGTTTGTCATGGTTTCGTAAAGACAACGACTACATGTAACTTATATGTCACTGTGGAAATAATTTAATGTTTTAAGTAGTTGTTTTTATTTTTAATCAATGCATGATTTGGTAATTTGCAGTCATTCAACCTGTTATGTATGTAATAATTGACTATAATTTTTTGAAGCAAAGACAAAATAAATTTTATTATCTAAAAAATGTTCAACCTCATTTCCAACCAATGCCAAAGCATTCTTCTCTTAAGCCAAGCTGGCATGCTCAAATCAAACTCCATACTCAACTCTCTTCTCTTACAATATGATCGCTAAATTTGTATATTGCTGAAAAGAGGAGTCATCCATCCTCTACTCTCTCTGCATTGTACGCAGCATTGTAGGCAGTGCGCAACTATTGGCTAAAAAATCAGAAAAAAGGGTATGTCATCTCTCCACCATCACCTCTCTTTCGTCAAACTATTCTCGTATAAGGATAGGAGTGAACCAGCGGCCATGTGATGTGATGAGCGTAATGTTCATATTGCTTGTAGACGGGATCACCGTGCCTAGTTACTTCTCCCTCACACCGGTGTGATAGCGGTCGTCTAGGCATTTGGGTATGTACGGTTACCAGAGACGATGTGACATAGCTTGCTCTTTGTGAAGTGACTCGTTCTTTGATGATGTTTTAAGGGAATAATTTGGACCAAAACTCAAATAAAATTTTCCTCTATTTTGAACCAATTTCTCCATTTTATAACCGATGGGTTACTGACGGGTCTCAATTATGGGCCTCACTATATGAGCCATCTTAGGATTTAAATTTAAAATGATTCATGATTTTTTTTAAGAATTTGAAGCGAAAACACAAAACAAACTGAAATCAAAGATATTTCTTCAGGATGAGCCCAAATTCAAACTGGTTTAGGCCGTTTTTCTCGTCTTGCTAATATCAATTTTCTTGTTTTTTACGCACGTTTATCAAACTACTAAACACTGCATTTTTTTAAAAAAATATATAGAAAAGTTGCTTTAAAAAATTATATTAATTTAATCACGCACTAATGGACCATTTTACACGCAGGAAATTTTTTTTACCAACCCCTCCAAAAAGAAGAAGGAGCCTTAACCACGACTAAATCCGTAGGACACGATGAGCACGAGTTCGTGGCGGTTGCGTTGCTCCGTCACCACCGCCTCCAATACCGACGCGGCCTCCTCACCCGAGTGCGGGCCCCACACGTCAGCCTCCTCGCGCTATATAAGCCGACCCCTTCCCCTCGCGCGCTCTCCCCAACTCGCGCCCGCCCGCCGCCTCCGCCTCCGCTCGAGACAGACACGAACCCTAGAAATCGCCGACCCGATTCGCCGCCACCGCCACAGCCACCGCTCACCCGCCGCAGTCGTCGCTCGGATGGCGGAGTATGAGGAGCAGCGCTACGAGGGGAACGGGAACGGCGACTCTTCCGCCGCCGCTGCCGCTGCCGCTTACGCGGAAGCCGAGTACCCTGCGCCGCCCGAGGGGTCCCCGCCCGCTGCCGCCGCCAAGTCCACGGGATTCTCCGACTGCGCCGATGGAGGCCGATCTCAGGTGCGTGCGTGCCCGATCTGGATGGGATGGCCTTTTGGTCCATGTTTTGGGGTGGGGCGATTCGATTTTGGGATTGCTCATGGGCTTGGGTGGGGGAACGAGAGGAAAAAAAAAGGGGATTTCATCTTGTTGCTCATTTAGGGATTGAGGTGGTTTCCGTTTAGTGTTTTGCCACGAATTAAGGAAATGTTAGATTGCTTGTAATTGTTGATTGTTGTGTTCTAATTTAAGTTTGGGTAAATTTGGAGTTGACGATTAATCCCAAAAACATAGAACCAGTTAAATTTTAGGCGATCTTCGAATTAGTTCTATTCTATTGATTTACCTTGATTGAATTTATTCTTCTCCTGTGATGTTAAATATATGATGATATGCTGTGTAACTTTAAGCTGATTATCTCACCCTGGAGAGTTCTTCAGTACTTTTATGGTCACTGTTTACATGCAATTTGTTTTTGATATGGTTAGATTTTTATTGTGTTGTTCATTATGATGGTTGTTTGAGAGAAAACTTTGTTGGTGGTGCGATTATGCTGCTAACCAGCCAGAATTATGTGCTTTTTTTTAAAAAAATTATAAACTCCTTTTCAGCACGAGACACAGCCACACGATGGCAGGTCCTCAAAGTCTAGAGAGAGGGACAGAGAGCGTGAGAAGGACAAGGACAGGGAACGTGACAGAGACCGCGGTAGAGATCGGAGGGACTGTGATCGTGGTGATATGGATAGGGACTGTGATCGTCACAGGGAGCACCGTGATAGAAGTGAAAGAAGGGAGCACCATGACCGTGATCGTTCTGATGATCGTGATCGACACCGGGGCCATGATTCTGAGAGGTACTGGTTCTAAATTTCTGTGTTCTGCAGTGATTTGTTTTGTTCATGCCACTTTTATTGTGGAAATCTGATTTACATTTCATAATGCAGGAGAAGAGACCGTGATAGAGATGGTCACCGCAGGCATCTCTCTAGGTCCCGCTCCCCTTCAAGGGGTCGTGACCGTAGATCTAGGTCTCGCTCCCGCTCTCGTTCAAAGAGGTATGTGATTGAATGCCCTTGTAAAGCTTATTGTATGCATTTAGTTTGGTTCCTGTTGTTGATGGCCCAAGTTTGCCTGTTCTCATTAGCTTATTTTAGTAAACAAAAGTAACACATGCCATCATTTCTTTTCTTACACTGGCACTCTGAGAGCTTGCAATGAACTCAGTTTATTACTTTGCAATTTTGTACAATGGTATATTGATGTCTTTACTAGTTTACTTAATGTAATCCTTTTCTGCACATGGTCTGTTCTTTGTCATATACCTTGTTTGGTGGGTTTAATTCTATTATGCTTATGCAATGTTATGATATTCTACGATTCTTTCGATCTGGTTATTAATTTGACTTGTTAAAACAGCAAGCGTGTCAGTGGATTTGATCAGGGACCACCACAACAAGCCATTTCTACACTTGCTGTTGGTGCAGCCCCAGGTATGTTTGACATCCAGCATAATCTGATGGCTCCATTTTACTCTTTTGAATATATTCTTTACATATTTGGGACTTTGATATGATGCACACCAAGTGGACTTGGTTGCCATACATAAACATGTGCATAGAAAACTGATGCAATTGTCCATTTTCATTATGATTCCATTACTTGCTTTAGCTTTATCATTAAATTGTAACAACCAAGTTTTCAACTAGTTGACATTGTAAAAAAAATGATCTTTTTCTTTCAGCAATGTTAGCACTTAGCGATGGTATAAATTACAGACATCTCTAGTTCCCAGTGAAGTACATTATTCAAAAGTTTTATATTTATTATGCTTGAGGTTCAGGAAAAGACTATTAACTGGTCTCTTTCTGGTATGTAACCAGAAATTGGAACACTGCTGTTTTTTACCAATGGATGCCTTGAGGCATGGTAATTACTGCGTGGTTGATATTTCTTGTAGAAAATTGATTTGATTTTATTATAACTGGTAACTGGAACTAAGTGAAATTCTCTTCTTTTTTTTGGTGTTTGTTTGTTTTGTATGCATATCGGTAGGAAAGCAATCTTGGGCCACTTTGTCCAACTGCTGCAATGGGAGACACTATAGCTTTAATGTACAAGGAGGAAACAATCTGGTTTGATATCCTGTTCGTCTTCCAATAGCAGCTAGTATTACATTATGGTAGTTTAGTTAACTTCAATCCTCATTGAACAACTGCTATCCATTTGTCTACGTCAAATTTTGAAAAACTGGACCTATATTAGATTAAGAGGAGTGGTGGGAGTGTTCCAAATGGTTTTCTTAATGATAATCACCTCTTACATTCGAGCAACAACATTGATAATTTTTCTGATGAATTTTTTGCCTATAAATTTCAGGTCAGCTACTTGTTGCGCCCCCTTCTATGCCTGGGATGCTTCCGAACATGTTCAATTTGACTCAAACCCAGGTGAGTACTATGTTGTTTTTAACTTAGTATATTTGCTAGAGGTCAAACCTGGATGGTCCATGCTTCCATCACCAGGCAATTCAGTCTGTTTTGCTTCTATCTGGTGTTGGCAGAATGAACTACCTGTGAGATATGATACTTCAGTTATTTATTATGACTTTCACTTCTAATTTTCTTTTGTCTTTGCATCAGTTCACTCCGCTTGCTATTCAGCCACAAGCTATGACCCAGCAGGCTACTCGACATGCTAGGCGTGTTTATGTTGGTGGACTTCCTCCAACTGCTAATGAGCATGTAAGAAATTATCCTTTTCTTCACATATAACACTTTACATGGTTTGTATGATTTGTTTTCTTTTCTTTTTTGCAGACTGTTGCTGTATACTTCAACCAAGTTATGGCTGCTATTGGTGGAAATACAGCTGGTCCAGGTGATGCTGTTCTTAATGTCTACATAAACCATGATAAGAAATTTGCATTTGTGGAGATGAGGTCTGTGGAGGAAGCAAGCAATGCAATGGCCTTGGATGGTATATTGTTTGAGGGAGCACCTGTGAAGGTTAGAAGGCCAACAGACTATAATCCTTCCCTAGCAGCTGCATTGGGCCCAAGCCAGCCAAACCCCAACCTCAATCTTGCTGCTGTTGGCTTAACACCAGGCTCAGCTGGAGGTTTAGAAGGTCCCGACCGCATTTTTGTGGGTGGACTCCCCTATTACTTCACAGAAGCTCAAGTCAGGGAGTTGCTTGAATCCTTTGGACCTCTGCGTGGTTTTGATCTTGTAAGGGACAGAGAAACTGGTAATTCGAAGGGCTATGCGTTCTGTGTATACCAGGATCTTAATGTCACGGACATTGCCTGTGCTGCTCTTAATGGTATAAAGATGGGAGACAAGACCCTCACTGTTCGGCGAGCAAACCAAGGAGCTTCTCAACCTAGGGCAGAGCAAGAAAGCATGCTCCTACATGCACAACAACAGGTGCAAATGCAGGTATGTACTCACGTTATTTTACAGAGCAAAAATCGGTTTGGTACAACTTTCCAATTACTAACTTGTTTTTTTGGACAGAAACTCGTGTACCAAGTTGGAGGAGCCCTACCTACAAAGGTGGTATGTCTGACTCAAGTGGTTTCCTCAGATGAACTGAGGGATGATGAGGAGTATGAGGACATTGTGCAGGACATGAGGGAAGAAGGGTGCAGATACGGTAAGCAACAAACTCACACAGACCTTGCTTCTTGTGCCAAACACTTTGATTCGATCTTATCATTGCCTTTTGCCTTTGCTCAGTTACTGAACTAGTTTTCTTTTGTGTGTTTGTCTTTCTGTGTCTTTTTTGTAGTCCCACATAGTGCCATTGCAGAGTATTTTATAGTCCGACCTTTTGCAAAATTTGCAATCGGGCATAACCTACAGAAGACACTTCTAATTTCACTGTGATTTATCAGTTTTGTCATATAACATGATGCTATGGTTTTCTTTGTGTATGTTCTCACTAACACTTGTTCAGGTAACTTGGTGAAAGTTGTGATCCCGCGACCTGATCCCAGTGGTGCTCCTGTTGCTGGAGTTGGGAGGGTGAGTGCTCCTTGCTCTATACCAATTTAGTACAAATATGATCATGTGTTGTTATATTTGAAACTATTCTGATGCACGGAGCGTTGCAGGTGTTTTTGGAATTTGTAGATGTAGAGAGCTCGGCCAGGGCGAAGAACGGGATGCACGGGAGGAAGTTTGCCAACAACCAGGTGGTGGCTGTGTTCTACCCCGAGAACAAGTTTGCTGAAGGGCAATATGACGGATGAACATCAAAATCGTAGCCCTCTTAACTGTAATAAGGCGTATTCTATTTACGTTTGTGTTTTGCAAATTAAATTCAGTTTACCATGTTAGTTTAAGGTTATATATATTAGTAGGCCAGAGATTGGTGCAAGATCATGTGTTGGTGCTTATGCTTTACTTGAAAATAATTGTTGCAAATTGTGCCAACATGTTAATTCTAGTGGAAGAATTTCTTTTTTCTGAATTTGTCATCCAAGGCAGGCCCGGTGAGGCAGCCAAGCAGCTCACCTGGACAACAATTGATTCTTCTACGAGTCTGACGACGGTACTCGATCCATCGTCATACCATGGCGTCTATAGACTTAGCGCATACAGCATATCACATAAAGCATATCACAATTCCTTGTGCCCTCATTCCGCTTTATAGGATTAACTCACGATGAATAAATGAATGACTGTGAAAGTTAAAAATAAAATTTAATATTTTTCTTTAATTATAAAACCTGTATTTTTAGAATCTAGAATCTATGCAGAACAATTTTGTTATTAAGCTATAAATCCGTAACTCATGGAACAAAATTTATAAATAAACTCAATTAAAATCATCTCATAAAAAATAAAAAAATACTAAATAGAATACTAGAAAAACAATAAATTAATCTAAAATTAAATGATAATAAAAAGGTATTAATGATTGCATGTAAAAAGATACAAAATTTACTCAAAACACTCAATTTTCTGTGTTTAAATCTCTAACACAAAAATTCTAAAGCAAAAGATATAAATACCCTTGATATTTTATATCCACTGCTATGCTTATTTAGTCATTGGATTTAAAAGATTGTGCTAGAGTTTGACATATTTTTAAAAAAATCCTACTCGAACATTATTCTACCACCTTCTCACCAATCTGATTATGACATGTATTCCTCTAGATCTCTTGCGCATGTGTGCGTTATGTCTCCTCGTTTGGCCCCACCTATTAGCTACTACAACATCACACAATCTCACCCTATACTCGCTGACATACTGGGCCCACACATCAACCGTACACTCCTGCTACGTGCACGCTCATGCTGTTAGGTCAATTTCCTGCTGTCAACCCATTTCGTTGCTATGCTAAATTCTCGGTCTGCCTATCAAGTTAACTCACTTGCTAGCTTGTATACTTTTGATAGCCCATGCCAGGTTGCTCATACGGTCAACCTACTTCTAGTTGAGTTAAGTCTACACTATGTATTTTTTCTGCTCGTAATTTCAGTTCGTTACTATAGCAAGATCTAAAAATCAATTTCTCAAATTTCATCTAAAATTTCTCCAAATTTTTTCAGTAATTTTTTATTTATTTTTCGCATTTAATAACTACACACATATAAAAAAAATTTCACAACGTGACCTATATCAATACACACATGCTCATCATATATTTTTATAAATAATATTAATATAAACAAATTAAGTAATACTAATTTTAATATAAACTATTTTTACCAATTTAATATAAACCAATTTTCATCATTTTTATTTAATAATATCTCGTTGATAAAAACATTAACAACATGAATATTGAATATTGACATTAATATTTAACTTACCAATTTTAATATAAATTATTTTTTTATCAATTTTAATCTAAAACAATTTTTCATCCTTTTTTATTTAACACCCTTACATCAGAATAAGCAAGCATTAGTATAATCAGGGAAATTGTGAAGAATTGAGAAGACGAGATGCTGCAAAATAGTCGGAAATTGTGAAGAATTGAGAAGACGAGAGGCTGCAAAATAGTCTTAGATGAACTATCTTGTTAACAAATATTCTTAAGAAGCAACAACTGTACAGACTTGAAAAAAGGAAGAAAAGAGCAGGCGTGTAGGTAGGTCGAGTGTTTTCTATTGGTGATGCAGCAACAGATTGCAAACATAGAAGAAAAGAGAAGCAGGACAGTAGGTGCAGTGTTTTCTATTGATGTGAAATGCAACAGATTGCAAACATCATATTTCAATAATTCTGAAGAGTTTTGACAGTTCCTAGAAAAATGAACAACTTTCTTTTTTAGAGGAAATTATACTTTTTCTTAAAAAGATGTATTATGTATACTTTCATTTTTTAATTAGAGGAAATTATATATATTTTTGGAGGTACGAAATATTGGAAAAGACATTGCCAAACAGAGAAGTTCGTGTTCGATTTCAAGGAGGCATGCCAATTCAGTCCATGCAGGCTCTTCATTTATGGTCAGGTAGCCATTGACATGGCAGAGCTACTAGTATCACCAAGAAAACAGAGGAATCATCTAATGTCCTCTCCATCCTACCAAAGTGCCATGTTCATGAGGTTCTTGGTTAAACTGGGCTCGGAAAGGGGATGGAAGTTGACAGCAAGTCTTTAATTTTCTTGTTAGGCTAAACAACCGAGGGTTATTGTCACCCTCCTTGACTATATAAAATTGTGCTGCATGCGCTTATATTCTATTTAAGTAAACAGGATGGGAGTGCCTACTTCATTTCGTCTGCATTCTGAGAGCCATAATCAGCTTAATTCTGCTCACCCAATTCCACTAATTGTTCTTGGTAACAAAACATAACTCCTAAGCACATGAGGGGGTATACGACACGACACAATGATGCTTCAATATGTCTCAGTGTTTAACTATCTGTCTATGAAATATCTATATGCCAGATGGCCATACCATGATGACTTCAATAACGGGACTTAAGATAGACTAAGCACGAAGGGCCTATCACAATTCCTCATGCCACTCATCCCCAACTAGCATCAAGTTTAGTAATATCAGTATAATCGGGAAAATGTTAGGAATGGAGAAGACGAATAGTTTAGATGAACTACTATCTTGTCCACAAATATATAGACTTGAAGAGAGGCAAACAAGACAGAAAAGAGAGAGACACTAATATCTGCCAGTAGGACAGTAGGTGCAATGCTTAGTATTGACATGAAACGCAACGGACTGAAATATGCAAACTTCATTTGCACAAGAATTTTCTTTTAAAGTTTGTTTTTGGTGAGGAAATTATACTTTCTATTGGAGATACAGAATATTGGAAAAGACATTCTATGCGTGCTCATCACCTCTGATCAAGGACACAAGCGTCCATATGAACTAGGCAAAGGGGGGCGCCGCCGGGGCGGACAGACTATTTTCGTTTTCTTGGAAATATATATACGTTGATTTAAGAACTTACTCATAGGATTTGGTTTGGAGTTATAAGAAAATTATGAAACTTTCTTCTGTTTTGAGAAGCTGCACAAGGGTAGCCATTGACATGGCTATTTTGGTTGCTGCCTGGAAAACAAAAGAATCAACCATCTGATATGTCCTCTCCATTCTACGGAAGTGCAGTGTTCATGAGGCATCCTCTCCATTCTACCAAAGTGCCATCTTCATGAAACAGAGGAATCATCTGATATGTGCTCTCCATTCTTCATATATATGTGTGCTCTCCATTCTATTGAATTATCATGTTCATGAGGTTCTTCCTTGCACCAGGCTCAACAGTAGTGTAACTTATCAGAAAGTCTTTAGTTTTTTATTAGGCTAAACAACTGACAGAACAACTCGAAGAAGAAGAACATTTGGATCAGTTTTGGTGAAGCACTGTATTCCTGATGCCGCTCGATCCTACAGTGGCGTGGCTTAGATTAATGCCATGCTGATTGTTTTATGGTAAACTAGGGAATGAGAAGGAAAATAGAAGTCAAGATAGATGGAGATATAGAACCACGAAGAAAGAAATATTTCCCTGAATAGATATGTAGGCAGAAATATATGAACAGGAGAGGACACCGGTAGAAACACGGCAACATGTTAAGGTTACTGGCTGTCTGAGATTTTTCGCTGTCACACATCAATAATGTGTTACAGGCGGAGCCAGGAGTTGGAGCCTAGTTAAACGGGACATGACTTATCAGCCTTCGGCTAATTTAGTAGACCACTACATCTCTAACATGTTATTTAAACGGTTATAAAAAATCTAAAAACTAATAATATAAATTACACAAATTAAATTTAATCTGCGTGTCTAAAAAATGTAAATTTTGTCATGAAAAACGTAAGTACCATTAATATATAACCGAATTTATTTATTTCATTTCTCACTATGTAGATTATCTTTGGATTTAAAATATTGCAAGCTGCTAGAAGCTTATTATATCGATGTTGTATATCAATTGTCTTTTGTTTTTATAACAATCTGCTTGATATTTGAGGAGTGAAAACAAATGAGTACATATATTGTCAAGTTGTAAAGATCTTACTCCTATTTCAAGCTAAGTTTCAGCAGGTTGCCATGCTTGTTCGGCTGTCAAACGACTGGCCTTACATCCACGCCGCACTAAGTAGTACTCACGATCCTGGTTAAGAGCGATTTGATACCGGGAACATGCCAATTCTTCCTTGATGCAGTTTTGCAATCTGACAAACAAGAATCAGATCCGTCGAAAATTAATGTGTTTGGCTAGGATCCAGTAGAATGTTCTATTGCTGGTGCTACTCATTCCCATTGCAATTTTCATGGCATCATGTATCATCCTTTGAGGTCGAACTTGCGAAGAAGAGAAGAGTGCAATAGTCTGCAAGAACCACTGCATCAACAAAACTATGGACTTACAAGAGTAGAAAAGCAAGAAAGGAGATAAGTAATAATGTATGCAAAGGTTAGTAGGTGAGATGTTCAATTACATCAAGTAAATGAGAGTACATGCTAAGTAGGAGCACGCGCTGTACAAAAAAAAAATAACAAGCTGTCGTTTGAAATGATTTCCACCGAGAGTCTCAAGAGGATCTTAATTAATTACAACGATTATGTTTCTACAACCAAACAACCAGTCCAGCCAGTGATCCAAGGTGTTCAATCTCAACAGGGACCTAACTAATAATATATGGAAAGTACGATGATAAAGTCATCACACCCTGCCTTTGCACCCTGCCTTTGCACCATTGTTCGGACAGCGCCAAGGAGAGTAAACTGCAGGAAAATGGCGAACCGTCTCCTGCAGAAATGTGTTTGTGGATACTTAGTCCAAGAATATAAATACCATACCCGTGATAACAAAAATTAATTATTGTAATAATAATAATAAAATAATAGGAAGTAATACCTTTATGTAATCTTTAAAACACAACCTTCAATTAAAAATTAAAAACAGCAGTAACGGAAGTTAGTATAGTAGAACTTTAATCTGTAGGTTAGGGACAAAACCTAACCCTCTCTATCTTCATCCTGAGCTAAAAAAAGGAAAAACAAGAGTAATAGGATGTGTGTATTTTCGTAAAGAAATATTGTGTTTATTTTACAAATCATTTATTTTAAAACACTTTTAAAAATGAGTTTTCTTATAAAATATTTGGAAGGAGGCTTCCGTCTCGATCCACTCGTGAATTGCTTTGCAATAGCTTAAGTGAATGAGTCAAATTTTAGTTTTTATTTATTTTTTTATTTTTCCTCTATTATTTTTTTTAGAAAAAGGTTGCGGCCTACAACAGTGTGGCACATGGTGTAGCTGGTACAGGTGAGTGCGTGCGGTGTGATGCACGAGATCTAGTCATTGGTTGGCTTGGCTTAGCATTTCATTGAGCAGAAGTCGGGCAAGGGTGGCTGGCTTGGTAGGGAAGACAAGCAACCAGGCTGTGGGCCATTCATGGCGTCGATGGGGCGACCATCACCACAGGCCAAGGGGTGTGGTCTAGAAGGGGAAAGGAAAGGATTGATGAGGTTAGGTTGGCGGCGGCGTGGCCCTTGTGGGTGAGAAATGGGCTGAGGCGATAGTTGGGCCACAAGGCTGAGGATGAAGGGGGAATGAAGGCTGAGCCATTGAGGCTGTGGCCTAAAGGAGAGATGAGATGGATGGTGGGCCGGCTTAGAACTACAGTCCACGTGGGAAAAAGTAGAAGGAGAAAAGAAAGAGATGGAGGAGTGAGGTTGGGCCGTGGGAAGGAAAAGAAACGGTTCGATTTTCCTAGTAATTTTTATTTATTTTCTATATTTTATTGAAAATTGTATTGAGAATACTTGAAATGTGATTTGGTATTTGAATTTGAGGTTTGAACTCCTCATTGTTCTAGGAATTCAAGGGAACGTGATAAAGTGAGTATTTAGATGTTTTTAATTAGATTTAATATTTTAGAGATTTAGGTGGCAGAGATTAAGAGAGAGTTTTAAAAATAGGTGTTGCTTTTATTTTGCAAAATACCTCCTTGAAGGATTATAATTTAAAATTATGGTTTGTAAATAACCTTTTAATTTGAATTAAGAATTTGGATGGATAAGAATTTATTTAGAATTTCCAGGAGTCCAGAGGAGGGATAATTCAGCAGGCTTCTGCTATCTGAGCTGAAAATTGAGAAATATATGTATTTGGATAAATTTTTGGAGGGCGAGAAAGGATAGTAAAGGATGGGAAATTGTAAGGAAGTTTAGGAATAAATTTTTGTATTTGACTTCACCAAGATTTGAAGAACTCAAGGAGGGTACACAAACGGACAATCTGCTCATGAAGGACGATTGAACTCATTGCTCTCCATTTTCTGAGTATTTCAAAAGCTACACGACCCAAGAAGTATCAGTTACTATGTTTTTGTTGTAGCCGTTGATTGAATGTTGATACAACACAATGGGGGTGGTGTTGTTCTTTGCAAGGCAGGAGGAGCAAATGTCTTATCCTCCTCATCTGATTGAAGAGGACACCAATATAGCATGGGTCATCAACTCTCATTCAGTTAGCAGCATGTCGTACTTCTTCCCACGATTCCTTTGGTTTTAAAATTTTGTTTCTTAGGCTAAATAGCTGAGGCAATAAGAAAAAGAGGACGCACATCACAATTCCTTTGGTGAAGTGTTGCATTCCTGATGCTGCTCAATCCTAGTCACATGGCTTGGGATTCATGATATGGTAGCTGTTTGTTTTCTTGTAAACTGGGAATGTTATAAAATAACAAAAATGCAATGCCCATGGTGGTGGTTTGGAACGAAGAACAGTGAGACATATATGGCTAGAGAGCAGAGGATACTAGAGAGACAACAACGTGTCAAGGCTGAACCTCATCGACGGAATGCTAGTTGATTTTGAGCCAGGAGACCACTGAAAGCGTTGACATACTTCATTGTTTCATAATGTTAGAAAGGGAATAACAATTGAACAGTACACATAGTATTGACAAACTGGCAGCTCTAGATTTACTAATATGGGCGAACTGAATATGGATAATCTGGATGCATGTTTTATTGTTATCAATTACTATCTAAATGTCCGTACTTTGCTACCAATAAATATGAATTATAGGGTTTTACAACAATTTATTCATATAGATGTCTTTGCATAATAAATTTGTATTTTAGAGATAAGATAGAACAAGAAACTATTTTATAGTTAATAAAAATATATAATAGAGTTGTTAGAACGTCGGATTCACTATCATTATTATTGTCTTTTTTTAGAAGAGTATATATATATATATAGTTAGTTTAAAAATGAACTAACAAACAACACGTAAAAAAAAAAGAAGATAGTATGTGATATCTAGCTTGACGTGACCAACCATGGCCTGGTGCGTGCCTTGTCGCTTTCTTATGGTAAACTGGGAGGATGGAAGAGGGGGGAAAATATGAAGGCATCGAATGCGAGACGCAAAGCTTTCTCGCCGTAATTACGTACACTTAATTCTCCTAATTCAGAATTACTCACTGTTGTTAATTCCTAGACAGCGCTCCTAAGCACATGAGGGGACACGAGGCACGGTAGAAGAATGGTTCAATATGTCACCTTGGTTCAAGTAGCTATGCAATATCTCCATGCCACATTGATACATCACGGAGACTTCAGTAACAGGCCTTCAGACAGACTAAGTACAGAGGGCAGATCACGATTCCTCCTGCCCCTCATCCCCAGTCCCCACTAACATACACTAGGTTAAGCAATATCAGCGTTTAATGGGGACGAAATTGTGAGGAATTAATGGAGAAGATGAGAGGCTAATTGCAATAGGCTATGTGAACTACTATAATGCCAGACTTCAAGAGAGGAAAAGAAGCCAAAAAAAAAGAGACAGAAGTAATAATAGCTGCCAGCAGATGCTAGTAGGTGTATGTAGTGTTAATTTCCTGTTGGCGTGAAATGCAATACCTAAAATTTATTTTTCAATAAATTGAACCAGTTCTGCATATGGCAAATGATCATGCATGGCAATAATCTGGATATATACTTCTGCTGCTCCACGGAAAGGAAGGGAAAACATTGACAGTGCAGATGGCATGTGTAAGCAATCATCGGAGCCAATTAATTGATCAATCACCTGTTGTACGTTTGGAACAACTACATCTTTCCATCATATTGCAAAAAATTGATTTGGTTCAATCTGCAAATTACTAAGTGAAGGACGATCAAGTTAGCTGCTAGCTCTCCATTTCTATGTATTTCAAAGCTAAGATACTAGAAGTAGTAGCTTCTTCCTTTTGTTGTAGCCATCTAATTGTTGAAACCATTAGTTTTCATAAGCTCCACAATTAGTCACAAAACACAAGAGAACACCTTTGCTGAAGAGCATTACGGGATGGACGAAAATCAAAGTCGCTACCCTAATTGTATCTCCTATAAGGTAGGCCAGAGATTGGTGAAGGACCATGCATGTGTTGGATACTCATATATGTCCTTATGCTTTTGATTTGAAAAGAACTTGTTGCAGCAAACTGTGCCAACATGTTATTTCTGGTAGAACATTTTCTGAATTTGTCATCAAGTCAGGCCCGCTAACGCAGTCGTGCAACTTGCCATGACAACACTCGATTATGCTACGGAGTCTGATGACAACACTCGATCCGTCCTCACATCATGGCGACTTCAGTTACACTGGGCTCGGGTGCCAGATGACACTTAGCAGCAAGCCTTTGATTTTTTTTTCTTAGGGTAAACAGCTGAACATCAAAGACGAAAAGGGCATTTAGATCAGTTATTTTGAAGCACTGTATTCCCGACGCCGCTCAATCTTACTGAAACATGGCTTAGAGTATTCATGCCATGCTGTTTGTTTTATGGTAAACTGTGAAATGAGAAGGAAAAAGAAAATGCTAGGTATAATATAGAACCATGTAGGAAGAAATATTTCCCTAAAAGAATGTAGGAATAAATATATGGACACGAGAGGACACCGGTAGAAACGTGACAGTGTGTTAAGGCTACTGGCAGTCTGCGATTCATCGTCACACATTAACAATGCGTAATTGGTGGTGCCAGGAACACTTGGAGCCTAGACAAAGGGACATCACCTACCAGCCTTCAGCTATTTTAGTGATGGAATTCAATTTACTGCTAAGTTGCACTTGCACTCGTCTCTTACATGGTCAAAAAAAACCAATAATATAGATTACTATGTTATATTCCAATCCACAAACATGCAACATTAAATTTAATCTACACATCTCACAAAAAAAAATACAAATTTAGTTACGAACAATTGATAAGCAAATTTGTTTATTTTATTTCTCGCCGCGTGAATTAAATTTATTCCTAAAATTTTGCAATTTCATAACCGAAATTTTCAAGACCATACATGCTTATTGTATAAATGTTAAAAATCATTTATAGATTTTTTATAGCAATTTCGTTGATATTTGAACAGTGGGAAACTAACGAGTGCATATGCAGTCAAGTTGTAAAAATGTATTTCCTATTTTCCCACTAAGTTTTGGCAGCTTGCCATGTTTGGTTGTCAACCTAGGCAGCCACTAAGCTAGAGCAGGACCTGGCTCTAGCAATGTTACCTACAAAAACTGCCCTCCATCAGAACACAAGGCTGGCCATGCGCCTAGGCACTACCTTAGCACAAATAAGAACCAAACATCAGATTTGCCTAGAATTGATGGACGTTTGCTTTGGATCCAGTAGAGTATTATACGGCTGATGCTACTCATTCCCATCACGATGCTGATTGAATCATGTATCTCCACTTCGTCCTTTGAGGTACGTAGGAGGACATATCATTACATCGCCATCCCTAAGATAGTGGACTCGGCACCAGACACCACAAGTTTCTTGGAGATTATATCAGCCCTACGCATGCAGAGTGATCAAACGGTTCTGCAGAACTGTAGATGGCAACTGCATAGATAGTTGCTGAATGTGGGGACATATGGTAGGCATTAACGTCAAAATTTAAAAAGCCTAGCGATAGATTGGAAAAGATGATCGCTTAAGCGCAGAAGTATCCGATTACTATATAAGGAAGAAGCTAATCGGATTGAGACAAGGAAAGACTCGATTCTAAAATAGAAGATTATCTAAGATAAGATCGAGTTTAAGGAGAAGCCGTGTTTACGACAGAGTATTTTATTCTATCTTATATGGATCTAGTTAAAACTTCCTTTGATATATTGTTCTTTATTTTTGTTAGAAAATAACGTCTGATGGTTGTTGTAAATTCATCGGACTCTCGGTATAAATATATAAGGATCTTCAATCCTCATATCAATACAACCTCGACGCATCACCACCCTAGTTTATCTAGATTTTTACCAGCGGGGTCTAGCTCTTGACGCGGAGTTATATCGGTTAAATCCGATCTCCAATTAAGGGATAAGTCCCGCCACTATCTCGATATGTCTCGCTCTGTCTAAGGCTGTATCGGTTAGGTTCGACTTCTTAGGCCGATATGATGTATCGTATCATGTCCGTATAGTATCTATTGGCCTATCAAGCTCTCTCAACCATCGTCGGTCTCATGCTGCATCGGTTAGATTTGACTTACGAGACTATTGACGGTAGAATGAGCTTTAAGCTTATAGGACTTTGTACGACGTATTATCAGAGGGTTAGCCAATGAGTTATCTATACGTTGAGCATCACGCCCAGTGTATCGGCTTCTCGGCCGATACGCGCCAGCCTTCAGGGACTCCCTTTGAGTGCCACGTTAAGCGCATCGGCCTTCCAGCTCATGTGTGTCTGTTTTCAGAGAGACGTCCTCTCATCGGCTTAGTTAGTTGATGAGTTCACTTCACTTTTCCTTCAGCACAACGGATTCGGCGTCCACCGTCCCGTCACCTTTGGCCTCGTTCTCGTACTGTCTCGGTTAGGTCCGATCTTCGAGATTCAGTGCCAGCGACGTCGTCACGGCAGACGACGGGTCTCGTGTTGCCATCTCCGGAGCGGCATCGGCTTGGCAGCCCATGCCTTTTATACAATTTCTCGCCACTTCGCATATGCTTTCATCGACTTTTCAGCCGATGAATAACCGCGACAGGTTCCATCGACTCCCAGGAGGGATCCTATGCGTCTTGCTATTCTCTGAATACACTCCCGTGCCTCCATCAACTCTTCGGCCGATGGATCAGGGCTTTGTGTTCGCTACACCCGGAGGCATCATATCCTTCGTCGACATCCGCCTACGCCTACATCGGCTCTCTAGTCGATGGAAGGGCGCCCTGATTTCTATCGGCGATCAGCCAATAGCAAGAGCCATCCGGACGCGGCCGATGACCAACTCGATCCTATCGGCAGCCAGCCGATAGCTAAGGCTCATATCGGCCCGTCGTACAACTGACCCGTTCGCCTCACCTCCTTATTAATTACAGAGTCAAATTGACTAGCACGTTCACACCCGCACCGTCGCGCTGGAGCCGACCGAACCCCACGGCCCCGACGCTCGTATCTCGAGCCACGGAGAGAAGTCGACCGGTCTGTACTGGAGCTAAACAGACCTCCCAGACGTCGACGTATTTATGTGGATTCCGGCGTGAACAGTAGGTCACACGTGCTCATCCAAAATAAATAGGGGCAAGTTATTGTCATCATTTTCTTTGGATAACCGTCATTGCCGACGTTGGACATACATATCTGATTATTAGTTGTTAATTTCCATATGTTCGATATATTCGGCCCAGAAAGAGGCAAAGGCTTGTTTACTAATGCCTAGTGATAAGATGTGGTTGAGGCAGGAATCACATCTTGCATTGAAATGAGAAACAGCATTAAGGCCGGTCAAGGAAATATTTGTCGACATACTTGATATATATGCATGGATGCCTTTTTATGGAGAGTTCTTCGAATGCTAGTAGTTAATTAACAAGAGTAGCAAAGAAAGGCACACTTCTGTAGTTACCAAGGGATTAATTATGCTTATTAAATCTTGCTTGAAGTATATCCATATATTAACACTAAGCAAAATGTTAATGCTAAAACATCATGATATATGTACTATACGTTTATGAGTTACCAGATCTATAATAGAGGACCAATTACTCTACATGAAACAACTCTACATACATTTCAACGTGTTCTTTCTTCCATACCTCCTACACCTACAGCCACGCATTTAACCCGTGGTAGCGATTTACTTGGTTTTATGACCTTCTGTGTCGGTGCTAGGAATGCTACGAGGGTTGGTTTTGTACCAAGGAAAAAAATGTAAGAAGAGAAATCAGGAGCCAAGGTTTTAAGGAAATTTATCATCTCTAGCCAAATCGTAGTACATTGCCATGTCACATATGGGAAATATATATATTTTTGGTTTTATAACCTGGTCCTCTATATGGACTGGGAAATTTGGATACATGGGCACATGGTTTAATGGGACAGTCGAGCTATCTGGCTTGCTTGCTAACTTTCATTTGTAGCCATCAATCAGTCCCTTGTGATTCAGCCCACAGTTGAGATGCTATGGACCATATAGCACTATGTGTCCACGTGTTAGAAACCAGTTGTTATTTGTGGCTGTTAAATAATAATAATGAAAAATGGTAAAATAATTTATATTAAAATTAGTAAAATTAGTTTATATTAAAATTGATATGATTTAATTAATTTATATTTAAATTATTTATAAGAAATATGGTGAGTGTGTGCGAGTTGACGTAGGTTGTAAAAATTTATGTTGGAGAATGTATTTTTATTTGTGTGCAGAAATTGAATTTAGAAAATAGATGAAAAAATATTGAAAAAATTAGAGAAATTTCAAATGAAAATTAAGAAATTAATTTTCTAAATTAGCTAACTCGATTTACTACAGGCCAAATGAATAGTATATGAAAGCCGAATATAACTAGATTGGCGGAGTAGGTTGGCATGATAGATAAGCCAAAAATCAGCCCACCAGCGTGGGCATATGGCAAGAGTGTGATTGATAGGTGTGCCAAACCTATTAGCGGACGCAGGAGTAGAGAGATGTTGTAGCTGATAGACGGGTCATGCCTGTACGGGCACGTGGAGGTGTTATGACTAATAGGTGTGGCTAGAACGAGCGATGTGTCGCGCGTGGACATGTGCACACGTATAGCCGTAGGAAATCCAGAGATGATGTGGTGCAACAGGATTGGTTTGGATATGTTGGAATAGTGATCGAGCCGAATTCTCTGTAAAAATATGTCGGACTTTGTTGCCCTTAGTATAACGGGTGATACGGCGTAACCTGAACCGTCCGTTTTAAATCTACAGAATGAATTGAACAAGTAAATAAAACTAGCAAAATAGATACTATAACACTAACACTATAATACGAGAGTAACAACAATAACTACTTAGATGCAAAAAAGGAGCTTGAGGGCAATGAGGCTCGATTTGAGCCTAAACCCCATGATCTCACCAGATCTGGTGAGAATGGAGAAGAGGACAAAGGTCTTTGCTTTGTTGCTGCTTGTCTGCTTGAAGATGAACTAGAGGGTGTCTTGCTGCTGTCACTGACGGATAACAAAGACAAAAAGATTGTTGCCACTGCTGATAGGTCAAAGAGAAGAGCGCAAGAACGCAGCAGCTGCAGCTGTTGGTTTGCTTGCCTGAAGACGAACTGGACGACGACAGGATTGACGAGGTCGGCGATGGAGGCGGCGCTGCCGCCATGAGCGGAGACGAGGGGCAGCTACGACGGGCGGCGATGACACGGTGTTAGTGCTGGCCAGATCTGGAGCAGACCAGCTCCGGATGGTGGCGCCCTTCGGATCTTGAGCAGCAACAGTTCGACGGCGGCCGCAGGATGACGAGTCACTGCAACGGCGACAGGCGGTTGGGCGACGGACGACGGGACCACGGAAGGTGAGAAATAGTTAGATGGTAAGCTTGGATGGAAATGTTAAATTGAGTTGAAATATAATTGGTGAAATTGATACGATAAACATAGAGGTAAGATCGGATCTACCTGTAAGGAAAAAAGTCCATGTGTATAATCATTAAGTAGTACAAGATAGTACTAATAATTCGAAATACTTTTAACTGAAGAAGTCCACACATCATAGTGAATCAATTTAAAAGATTTAGAGGTATAAGACATAGAGCAGAAGAAAGATAGACAGTAAAGCTTTATGGTTGCACCGGATGGAAGCGTTGCAATGGAGAGTGGTGACAGCGTCGGAGCTGAGGTGACCAAGACGAAGATGACACAAGTTGGTGAAGATGGCAAGGCTGGTGTGAGGAGTGGATGGCGTAGCGGGGATGGTGTAGAGGTCGCCGTCACTATTGAATCGAACCATCTCGCGCTGGGTTAGGATATCCTTTACAGAGAAACCAGAAACGTTAAATTCAATTTAGCAATTGTTATCTCTGATGAATTGACGGATAGAAAGCAGAGTGTGGACGAGAGAAGGAACTATTAGGACATTATGGAGTGGAAAGTAGGATGTGGGTGTAGACAGGATGGAGTCACCGCGGCATGTGATAGGAAAAGATTGCCTATTGTCGACGGTGACGAAAGGTGAGGAGGAAGGATGGTGAGAGAATAGTATGCCATCCGATGAAGACATGTGGAATGACGCACCAGAGTCCAGCACCTAAGGGTGCTGGGGTTGGAGCGTTATCTGGTTGAGGGCGACGATGAGGTCAGTCTGGTTCCACATGGGAGCTGACTAGGTGGTTGGCGAGGGTGTGATCGGCTGAGGTGGTTGGACGGGAGCGGATGCTAGGTGGGCCTATGGGTGTGTGCCGAGGACCTCGGGTTGCCAGCCGGTGGGGCTGTGTAGCTGGGGTTAGGGTGCCTAGGAGTTGTAGAAAAGCCACGGACCCCTAGGACTGGCGGACGGGGTAGGGACAGGAGCAGGGCATGGTTGTATCGTACCGCTTTAGCTCTTGCCCTTGCCCTTTCCTTTGCTTTTGCCGTTGCCATCGTCGTGGGCTTTGTTGCCATGGCCGAAGCCATGGCTACCAGAGTCACGAGAGGTGATAGCAGCGCACGATAGGCGGTAGCCGATGGGGTTGTTGCAGCCATGATCGGCTGCGGCGAGGAGAGCGGTGTGGGCCACAGTTTTCTCATCATTGGCCATGCAAAGTTCCTTGAGAACTAGTATGTCATGAGCTCGGGCAAACGTGAAAAGAGAGGTAGAGTTGGCAATGTCATCAGCAGTATTGGAGAAGCGAGGATTGAGTCTTCGCAAGAGGGTAAGGATGAGTTGTGAGTCGGCCATAGGGTGGCCAACATCACGAAGAGCGGCGGTCTTGACCTTAAGGCGTTGGCTGCTTATTTGCTTGGATGAGCCGCTCGATGGTCACCCAGAGATCGCTGGCGGTGGGATCAGTGTCGTCCATGGCAAGATCAAGAACGAAGTCATCGATCGAGCTGAGCAGCCAGCTGCGCACGCATCACTCGGTGATGTCCCACTGGGGGTCATCGGGTCGAGGAGGAGTGGAGCCGTCGATATGTGAGCGAAGGCTAAACTTTCTATATAAAGATTTGATGAAGAAAACCCACTTGAAATAATTGGTGTTGAGGTCGAGAGAAATGGAAACGTGAGATTTCACATTGACGGTGACATAGGGTGGGGAGAACATCGGCATAGGGGTACCCGAGATATTGTCGAGAGCGCCGATGGCCGGAAGGGATCTGGCGACTGAAAGAGTGCCGAAACCAAGAGCCGATTAGGTGGTCATGGTCAAATACGGGAGAGGGTGAGAGAGTAGTAGGACATGATAAGCCGATGGGAAGGTGTGACTGTTGAGCCGATGAGGGGAGTCGGGTGTCCGATGTGGATCGATGCGTAGCCGATGAGAGGGTAGGTAGAGTAGATAGGTCACGAGTGCGAGAGGGTAGGTCGGTCATGGGGTCACGGGTGTGAGAGGGTTCGCGTCCGTGAAGTGGGGTTTCGTGTCCATGGACACGTGGACGCAACTGAGTGGGGTAGACCTGAAAAACGGAAGAAGTCGTGGGCGCGAAGAAAAGAAGTTCGTGTATGGGAAACAGGAATTCGCGTCCGTAGACACGTGGACACATCGGAGTGGTACGGACGTGAGGGAAAAAGTTTCGTGTCCGAGAGCAGGTGTGCGTGTCGGAAGAACGAAAACCCAAAGAGTGTTCTAGCCGATGGAGGGCGGACAGGTCCAGCCAATGGAGGGCGAGACCGTAGAGGTGCGCTGACGTAAGAAGAAAGAATGGTGTGCCGAAGCAAGAGAAAATCGAAGGTGGGTCTGGACGAGACGAGGAGATGGATGGAGGCCGCCTTCTTATCACGTAGTGGAAGTGGCGAGTAAGCGGTGGAGAAAGAGAAGACCGTCTACGAAGGAGACAATGAGAATAAGAACTGAGGCGAAAAAAGTAAAGGAAGAATACCAGAGGAGAAGGTCTGCGATGGGGAGGAGGCGTCGGCTCGCTGGCGAGAAGGTTGTTAGCGCGTCAGGAATGTCTGAATCTACTCTGATACTATACAGAAGTGTAGTATACAGTGAGACTAAAACTCTGTTTTCTATAAAAGATGTTGGGTCTATATATATAAGTCTAAAGGTCTAATATGGATGACAACTTGATGTAATAGACGACAGCATACGATGACGATGGCCCTAGCTGCTGTTTGTTGTAAAATGAAAGGTTGACGATGACGACGATGATGGCTCGCTAGTGGTAAGCGGCCACCGGCGTGCCCGTAATGGTAAAATCAGCGGGCAAGGTTTAACTTTACTCTAATATTATGTTACAGAAATGTGAATTTGGGGATTCAACAGTATATATTGAATTAGACCAAGGATATATATTTATATATGGAAAATGACTATTTTGCCCTTATACCTACACCCATAAACTGTTTATGGGTAGAAACATTTCAATTCAATTCAGCATAGCCTTTGTTTTTTAATGTACATGGAGATCTTCTGATAGAAATGTCCATTCGAATGTATTACAGGGAAAACACTCTGCAAACACAGGAAGCAAGCATTATTCTTTTGAAAGGGACTGACTTTCCTACAGCATGTGGAGGTACACAGATTAGGCACAAACATCCAACTCTCTAGTTCTGTAAGAATCCGTTAGCTTCAAGATATGACACTACTTGGTCAGCCATTGATTTAGGTGAAGGGCAGCCCCCAACTTTGCACTGTATCACTATCTGCAAAGAGTAATTCATGGTCACAATAAGAGAAGTTAAAAATCATCCTCACTTTTTTTTTTAAATCATCAGAGTAGTACTGATACTGATGTTTTTATTTTATCGAGTAGCTGATGTTAGTAAAAAATTGTGCTAACCTCACAATCTGAAGGTGTTTCATAAGGATCATCTATTCCTGTGAAGCCTGCATGTGTTATCCTCAGTAAGCATTTCAAGTAACAGTCAGAAAATTAAAATCTGTTTATTTTTACCTTTGATCTTGCCAGCACGAGCAAGCTTGTATAGGCCTTTTGGATCCCTTTCTTCGCATACTTCAAGTGGCACATTCAGGAACACCTGCAGAAACGTACTTAGACTTATCAGATACCAACTGAACAACTTATTAGCTAGATATCAAATAGAGTAAGACAACGTTGTCTCACTTGTTTAGATGGTATATATTGAATTTTCAGCAGACATACCTCAATGAATGAAGAATTGGGCAGTAATTTTCGACAGGCTCTTCGATCACTTATGTAGGGTGATATCAAGCTAGTAATGCAGATCAACCCAGCATTTGCAAACAGCTTCGCCACTTCTCCTACAAAACCAGGCATGAACATTGTAAGAATTTATCGATCACTGAAAACATCTAGTCAAGCAGTTGAGATTTTGGAACCAAACAGACCAACTCGGCGTATATTTTCAGCGCGGTCCTCGGGTTTGAAGCTGAGATCTTTGTTCAAGCCGTGCCTGAGATTGTCGCCATCAAGAACATAGGTTAGATGCCCTCTTGAGTGCAGCTCATGACTTAATGCGCATGCAAGGGTACTTTTTCCTGAAGTTGATTTTAGGGTTTCTACAGATATCAGAGATTCAGAATTTTTAGATATGAACATGAAGATTTGATTAGCTTTCGGGTAGATACCTGAGCCACTTAGGCCAGTGATCCACACAACACAGCCCTTCTGGTTCAGTAACGTTTGCCTCTCAGACTGACTTATTGGGCAGTCATGCCACAGGATGTTTGTTGATTTACCAACAGTTGAGGTCACAAGCTTGTTTATACCTGGTATTTAACATCATAATATTATTGAAATGTTGAAAGATTGTTGAATAGGCTAATGCAGGAATTACGATTCCTTTTAGAACAATCGAATAAATAATAGACAATTCTGAATCAGATTTGGTATGTGGTATTATAACATCACATGATTTCTCATCAGTCAAACTTTAAGAGATGACGAATCCTACGTACACTCTTACTTTCTATCAGAGGGGAGGATTGTAATAATTGATTGTGGTTTTGTGCATCTTAGATGCAGCGGCTGGTTTATCCATTATCTAGGAATCAGAGGGAGAATTGTAAAGCTTGTTGAATAGAAGAAATTTCGTAGAACTTTTTGTGCTGCACTGAAATCTGAAGTTGTCAGCCAACTTTAAGATACGCTGAATCATGTGCAGTTTTGTCAGTGACTTCTTCCTATACTGTTGGAGATGACAGATTCAGAAATCGACACCATGAGTTCAGATATTAAGAGGACGGTGGTGACAATAATAAGTAAGCTGTTTGTCAGACACCAAAATGCTCATGGTTGAGCAAGTATACTAATTAATGGACCATGCGTGACACGTGTCAGAAAATATAACAGAGAATTAAATATGAAGGGATCACAAAAAAAATAGAAAATGATCAGTCTAGCAGTACGGTACAGCATTTATTATGATTTCATTTTCTTCCCAGCTACTTCAGCAAAAGTCGTTCTCAGTGATGCATAAAAAGAGGAAAATCACGAAGAGAAAAGAAATGATACATCCGTATCGTTGTTGTAGACTGGTAAGTAATAGCCGCAAGGAGGTTAGGAATGCTTTGAACAAGTTTTTACAAAAAAAAACAATACAATTACAGGAAATATTTTACTTAATTTTAAATATAGAAATGCCATATTTGCAACCTTATCATTCACTCTATGTTTTTTAAATAGAATATTAAAATAAAATTGTGAGTTTCAAATAATATAAGTTATATGCACGTGGTTTTATGATATGGGATGTCAATATTGTTATATCATGCAAACATATTTTCTCAATAATAATATAGCAAGTGTACAGCACATCATTACTAGCATTTATCTAATAGATATATATGATCCTTAAATTTTAATAATTAAGTTTTGTGTACAAACATTCCCTTTTTTTTTAAATAAAAACGTACTTTTACAGTATATTACGCTGTATTGAATTGAACCTAAGTACGGAAAAATCGAGGTTAATTAGACAGCACAAAACCTAGCTAATGTACTTTTTTGTATGTCAGCAACAAGAAAACTTATTAATCTCTGCACCCAATTATATGAGCTAACGAAATGTGATATTAAACTAATGCATGCAAGAGAAATTAAAGCAAATTAATCACTTGCAAATTGGAACAATCCATTAATATATATAGAGAGAGAGAGCACCTGGCACGGCCGACCCATCGAACACATCGTCCTTCCCGTCGAACGGCGCCGGCGCCGGCACGGCGTCCTCCGACCGGCCAGCCCTCCTATCCCACGCTGCCGCCAACACGACGCTCATTGGCCTCGCCGCGACGAGCTTCGCGCCGGCTCCTCCCCTCGACCTCACACCTCCGGCGAGGCTAGCAATGGCCAGTGCACGGCAGCGCAGCGCGTCACCACCGTCCGCACTGGTGCCGGCGCCGGAGCACGGCCGGGGAAGAGCCTTGGCAAGCATGGCACAATCCGGCCGGAGACCGATCGATGGTGGCTGGTGACCGGCGAAGTGCTATGTGCACAAAGGTCTCCCTTATAAAATTCGCTATGTGCAAAGCTATTTATAGGACGATGAAATGGAGAGGAGATTCTGGTAGCTGTCAATGGAGATCAACAGTTCAACACATGTTAATCACATAAGTGCCCGAATCTTCTCTTGAACCCTTATGCTCGTACGGACTAAACCAAGCACTAAGATCAGTGTAATAATTAGCTCTTTAGTCAATTTGACTGTCAACATTAGACTTGCAATTTTGTACTACCTCCGACTGTCTTTCTAATTGACGTTTAGACATCGATATAGTCTCTAATGCATATAGTATATTATTTTTTGTATTCTGTATATCTAAAAGTTATTAAACATATAACTATATGAAATCATTTTAATATTATGATAAATCAAGTGATAACATTTTCACATAATAAATCCTAATATTTTTTGCATATTTAAGATATTAGTGTTTGATTGCACGAATTCTATGATGTCATCTATTTTGAGTTAGTATGATATTAACTGATGATTTAATTATCTTGGATGTCAAGATTGCATATATACAATTATGTGTATTTGAAGCTGGCAATGGACAGTAAAAGGTGCCACTCTATTCAAATATTAATAGAACTATATATGATGCTACACCACTTTTCTTTGTTTGAAGAGAGAACGCATACTCAGCATCAATTGCTAATAAAGGATTAGTGTGCATTTTTGGAACTTTTAAACAGGGAAATACCATTAAGTGGACAAGAATTGTTCCCATGACTTCATCTTGTCCAGAGCTAACTATATATATTGTGGGCAGATTCAATGAACCTGAATTCCAATCAATATAAGTTGGAGGCTTTTTGTGAGTACCAGTGAATTTTATTTTCTAACAAAAAGGAGTACCATCTGCTTTTGAACAATGTTGTTCACAAGAAAGTGTACATTCCAGTTTTTTGCTGATCTGAACTCTGAACCTATATGGTTCATGCAAAATGTTTTGGCCACAATCTCTCAGAAGGTCTTACCAACGTCTCCGTCCGGTTTACTTAGCAATACCTAACTCTATCTCACATTGATCATGGTTGTCTTGTTAATTATAGTGTCGGATGAGGAGATCTTCTCAGCTACTGTACGATTAATATCATAGATTGATAGACAATTGTCGTGCCCACGGCAGAAATAATGAGAAGAAAGATATATAATTGATGCCACACTCCTATATATACCATGCATGCATCAGATTAATTTAGAAAATTTTCCATCAATATATATGATTTTATTTGATGCATTTTCAGCCTCCTAAATGTTTGGGGGTAGTTGGATCCAACCGTGATCAAGCCCTTCCCGTAGGCACATACTATAAAGGTCCCCATTACAGTTTCCCATTGATTCGATATGTTTTATGTGGCCTAATGCAATATAATGTTAAAATTGATATGATCAGAAGGTCATTTTATATCTACTTGTTTCAGGTAGAAGGAGAAAAGAGGAATGCCGGAATTTACTGTCTAATGGATTGTACCTTTTATCAGTAGGAAATTTCTAAACCTTATATATGCTTAAGTTTTTACATGATGTACACATAGCACGACACAGAAGCCACCGACCGGCGACCCTGGCCCGCACTCGTAAGTGAATGTACATCATATTTTTTATGTTACCCTAGGAATTAAAAGTTGAATTTTCGCTTGGCTCTAGAATAAAAATTTCCTGGCCCAATACTATATTAAGGTGCGTTCAGAAAGAGGGATTGAGAACCCTCTTCTCGTGTGGCACGTAAATAAGTCTGATTAATGCATGATTAATTAAATATTGACTAAATAATTAATAAGTTTTTTTTAAAGTAACTTTACTATAGAATTTTTTTAATAAAATAAGCTATTTAATAGTTTGGGATGCATTGCTATGAAAAATGAGGAGGGGAAGTTTGCAACCTCGGGTGCCAAACGCAGCCTAAAGCACGTTAGGTTAGGCATAATGTCATCGCCACAAAAAGGTTGCGGCAAGAAGGGAACATAGCTTGTGAGGTTAGCAAATTTCTTTCTTGGTGAGCTTACACTCAGCTTGCATAAACTATGTATGCGTCCGGTGCCTGCCAAGTGTTACTCAACTGAGATCTCAAAAATGGTAGACAACTCTATGCATCCGGACAACTCATCCTCGATCAGATAAATTATAGGGCACTAAGCAAAGGACTAATCTTGTGACAACACAATTAATGCACTCTACAATTAGTTACCAAAATCTAATCTTCGAGTTTCCACTGCTTTTACTCTCATCGTCTCTGCTTGTTATCTTATCAATCATAGCCAAAATCTGAATTTTAGAATCTAATTATTGAGTTAATTTTGGGGTATTTTTTCATTGTAATCTATTTTTTAGTGTTGGCTTTTAAACTGCTAATAACACGAATATAAATGTTTACCAATAAATTATTTACGAATGTTTCGTTCATTTTTTAATGGCTTATTAGCCGTAGCTCAAGACGATCAGAGCCTAATATTTAAGTCTTTTGCTCTTTCCAATTAAAAGTAAGAGGTTTTTCTCCTTTAAGCTAAAAGTAAGTATATGTAGACCAAATATTTTTTTTGCTAGAAATCAGTTAAGTACTCATGTAATAGCTGATTATAACGAATGATTGATGCAACTTTGGTAACCTATAATGTAGCAAACGAAATGACAACTCTGAGATCCACTTTGTGTGTAGTGCTACTAGCACTTGTTATGCATGGCCTAATGCTTTTTGGTTTAGGTTAGCTCAGCAATAACAGGCCTTCTTATCCAATTATCCATGAGTAGCTTTTTATTACCGCAGACCAATTATCATCTGACGGCATGATTTCTTAATGGAACAGAGAAAACTATCGCTAGTCCATGATGAAACATAAAAGTTTGTCAAGATAGAATTACTTTGTATCTAGTTGCACTTTAAAAAGTTTTGCTTATTTGTGGTGATTGAACTTCGCAGATTTTAAAGTTTCAGAATTTGTAAAGTCACTTTTCAATGTAGCTAGGAGATATGATTTTGTAATTCAAGAAAGAATGTAAGATTCTCTGCTTGCTAATAGTGTACAGAAAACAACATAGTAATCATACTGAAATATGTAAAAGCTTTAAAAAGGTTGCAAAACTTCTAAAGCAAAGATCCTGATGGTCAGAAGTAAACAAACCACTCAGTTTGGTCTCGCTGTAATTTAGTAGTGTAGATTATTCTCCAGAAGTGTACTTTCAGTTATCAATGCTATTGGATATTTGAATATGCACAAAACTTAAAAAAGAATGCACAGCTTTTACCAACAAAAAAAAGAAGAGTTCTGATGATCAGAATCAAATAAACCATTCATTTTCTCTTTACATCAGGGCCTGGTTATACTTTAGTCTAGTAGTGTGAATTATTTTCCAGAAGTGTACTTTCAATGCTATGGGCTATTTCAATACGCACAGAGGCACCATGATGTAAGATGATGAGATGAGACAAAGAGTAGGCTTATTTTTTGTCTGCAATGGTCAGAAACTGAAAAAACAAATAACCAAAGGAGCCATTGCACAAGAATAGCTAAACGAGTCATTCGTCGCCAAAAAAAACAGAGAAAAAGATCTGAGCTTCAGAGCTCAGAGCAGGCCACAATAAACTCTATTGTTATCAGACATACTTAGATACATTATTTTCATACTAAGTATTGCAGTGGAGCACTTGCTCTATTTTACAAAAAAAAATCTGAAAAATGTATAGTCAAGGTTAACATCTAAGACAAATGCATCATGCAGTAATGAGTTTCACTTAGCAACAACTCATATTCCAGCTCAAGCCCCTCTGAAATGTTGATCAGTTCAGCCAATTCCTTTCAGGAGTCATTCTTGGTTTTCAGCAAGACTATGACTATTGACTGAGACCCATGCTCATACCATCCATGTGTCGTCGTAGCTCAAGAGCTGTTTGGCAAATGAATGGAAGATCAGATAAAAGATCCTTATATGTTTCGAATGCATAATGTGTAGCACCAAGGATTAAGCAGACTTGACTCTTCACCGAATTTTAGATCAGCGAAGTGTGGTATATTTTTGTATTCTGAAAGTGCTAGACCATGCTGTATTTTGAATGTGCTATGAAATATTCTGTATATGTTCCAAGTAGTTGGAGTCATGCAGACCATTTTTCTAGTAACATGTATGATGTATTGTTCTGTTGGTTTTCTTTTACTGTAACATAACTAGTACCTTTATTTGCAGCTGAAAGAACTTGACATACTGAACTGCTTCTTGCAACATAGTGCTGATGTCAACCTGAAAAAAGAAAGACAGATTAAATTATTCAGTGATGCACTCAAAATTATTACATCAATTGTTCTGTTCACTAACTAGTAAGAGAATGACAAAATACTAATCAGCAAAAGCTTACTTTTGTGCCATTGGGAATAAGATGCTGCAGTATTCTCAGTCTCTCGTTAATCCTCCCCTTCTCTGTTAAGATGGTCAGAAACACCGCAGAAAAAGCACTTCAGATTCAAATATCAGAGAAAGAAATAACACAATTAGATCCAAACCTTTGCATAAATGCTTTGTGTATCCTTGGAAGACTGCTTATGGCCTCTCAAATTGCCATTTAGTTTCAACACAATAGATTCATCAGTTGTGGCAACTGAATCCTCTCCAAAGCTACACCCAGAGGAATAGCTAGAATTGACTAGTTCAGAGCTGGTCTTACAGTCAGTAGTGTCTGAATTCAGAGTACTTGATATCTAAGATAAAAATGAAATTTTATTGTTAGAGCAGTAGAAGCACAACATTTAATTTCTCATGCAATGTTGACCTACTGAGCAAGCGATCCGGGTTTTTATCTTAGGCTTATTCTGCTGCTGCTCAAAGTGCTCATCCATGGGGAATATCCTCTTGTTACCAGCCATTGCCTTATTTCTTGGATTGATGGGCTGTTGCTGATGATCAGAACACATATCCATGGCATTGCTAACCATCAAGGGCACACTGCTATAGCCCTCATTATCCATCAGAGGAAGAAACAGGATGCTAGGCATTGTGCTAGCTGTGATACAAGAATTCACACTATTGTCAGGAGAATTTTAGTTGACATCAACAACAGTGCTGCTCCAGAACATGGACTTCAGGTGAGCAATCATCTCAGATTTCTCACTCCTTGCATCAACAGAGCTCCAACCGGCTGCACACTTTGCATTCATTCTATTGATCTGAAAAGAGTTATAATGGGCGATCTCTTGGCAATGTTTTTGTGAGTACTGTGCAGGTAGGAGGCTCACATTTATACTATGTTTCCAGAGAATCATCTGCAGATATAAATTTGACTAAGGTTCCATCATAAACTTATTTTTGTGTAGAATGACAACTAAGAGCTAGTACTTTATATCTCAAGTTCCATAACCCATACCCCTCAGAATCTTCAAATGATGGAAATATAATATTGGGAATCGTTTGCCCATTGAGCAATCTAAAGAGACTATTTGGACTTATGGTTTGAGATGACGAAGAGAGAACAATTAAGAATGTTAATTATATGATAGCATTAAAAAAATCATATAATCCATAATTAAGTCGCAAGATCGACAGCCAATAATTGACATGAAAAACATAACACCACTTATAAGAAAAGATTACGAACTGGCCCGAAATAAGAAATTTGGAATGAAGTGATCGTGGAAGAAAAGTGCTGGAATGTCATAAATAAAATAGGGCACAAGTAATATCAACTTAGTTTGTCAGTCCTGCATTTTCTTTCCTGGTGACTTAAGAGGATATTCAAGCTGCATTTTCTTTCTTGGTGACAGTAATTCAGATTTTGTGCAAGTGTACCACTGCATACTGAATGGAAATGCTATGTGAACAAATAAGGTGAAGCCATGAACAAGATGTCACTTAATTGCTCTTTATTCTGTTGTATACTGGGACAGCTCAAGACGTGCTTAATTTTGTATTAAGCATGCGAGCACACGGCTTCCATGAGCATTAATATTGCATCTGGCATTAATTAGGCCGCACAAACAAATTTGTAGTTAGATTCACAAATCACAACATACATCTTGAATATGTAACATCTAAATGAGCCAAGTTCATCATTGCCTCAACAAAATAGAAGATTACAAGCTAGCTGTACTTCAGACTTCATTCGGGGTAGTATACTGCCACTTGAAAGGATCTTCAGGAATTTAATGACCCAATGCCAATAATTTCATTACCCAAATATAACTGATTTGAATGGAGGCCTAGTACAATATCACATTAACTATATAAAATCCTCAGATCTCCAGGATGCAAAGGACTACACTTTAAAAATATAGTGCAACCAAGAAACTACAATGCAATGCCAACTTGCAAGACAATAAACATGAAATGTGAGAACAGAAAGGTAGGAAGAACACGCAATTGTAGAATAAAGACACATTATTAGAAAAAAAATAAAGGTGTCAATTTAATTGGCCAAATAGCATTCTTATTCAATTCAACTGAACTATGTTCTGTCAGTCCATAGTAACTGGAGAAAAAAAGCTATTCAACAAATGACAACTAATGTAGTCAGGTAACAAATAGAGATATATGCTAATCTACTCTCAAATTCTTATTAAGGTTTCAAATGCAAAGCCCGCATCATTATTATGCACAAAAACATTTTAAGAGAGAAGTCTGTTCTAATGCAACAACATAATAACACAACACAAAAGAACCATGTTTCCATGCAAGAACACATCAGATACCATGCTCTCAAACTCAAAAGGTTCAGCAGTTCTATAGGTCAACAAAATCGTCCTAAAAGTCTCGAGATGTTTATGGTGCGTGGAAGGCAATTTCCAAGAAAGAACACTAATACATCAGAGATCTACAAGCGTACGAAAGCAAGCCGCACTGTGCAACACATCTACCGGATCAACATAAGCACACACGGATTACTCTAGCTTCAAAATTTAGTGTGCGACAGTAAGCAAATAAAGTGCTTCTGGAGTTGCTTGCTGCAAACAATGAGAAGAGACAGCCATCTTATTCCAGGCATACATAACAAGAATTCGCCTCAGGACACTTTGATAGTGTACACGAATAAGTGGTGAAATCACATCATATCTTGCCATCTGTCATGCAAGCTGCACCAAATAATGTTTCTCCTATACTATCCTAGATGATGAAGAGGAGAAAGTGTTAGACCTCTCTTCCTATCGGCTCAACACTCATACCTCAGGACGCCACCTCTCTTCTTGCGCCCACACCCTCCCCTTCGTTTTCCTTCCCATCGGCTTCTCACGCCCTACTACTCTTTCGTCCTCTCCTGCGTCCGATCATTACCACTAAATCGGCTCTTGGTATTGGCACTCTTCTAGTTGCCGGATCCCTTCTAGCCTTCGGCACTCTTGACACTGCCTCAGGCACTTCGATGTTCTCCTGACCCTACGCCGTCGTCAACATGAAATCCCACGGTCCGATTTCTATCGACCTCAACACCAATTATTCTAAATGGGTCTTCTTCTTCAAATCTTTATGTGGCAAGTTTGGTCTTCGCTCCCATATCGACGGCTCCACTCCACCTTGCCCCGATGACCCCTAGTGGGACATCGCCGAGTGCTGCGTGCACAGCTGGCTGCTTAGCTTCGTCGATGACTTCATTCTTGACCTTGCCATGGAAGACACCAATCCCACCGCCCGCAATCTTTGGGTGGCCATCGAGCAACTCTTCCAAGCAAATAAGCAGCCGCGTGCTATCTTTCTCCTAAATGAGTTTTATTCTATGGTACAAGAGGACTCCTCTATCTCCTCGTACTACCAACACCTTAAGGTCAAGGCCGTCGTCCTCTGTGATGTTGGCCACTTTATGGCCGACTCACAACTCGTTCTTGCCCTCTTGCGAGGACTCAACCCTCTTTTCTCCAACACCGCTGATGACATCGCCAACTCCACCCCTCTTCCCATGTTTGTCCGGACTCACGGCATGCTGGTTCTCAAGGAACTTCGCATGGTCAATGATGAGAAGATTGTGGCCTGCACTGCTCTCATCGCTGCAGCCAATCATGGCTGCAACAACCCTATCAGCTGCCGCCCATCGTGCGCTACTACCTCCTCTCGTGGCTCTAGCAGTCATGGCTTCGGCCACGGCAACAAAGCCCGCACTGGTGGCAATGACAAAGACAAAGGGAAGGACGAGGGCAAGAGCTGGAGCGGTCCGATGCAACTACGCCCTACTCCTGTCCCTACCCTGCCGGTTGGTCTAATGGGTCCGTGGCTCTGCTACAACCCCTGGACACCTCAACTCTAGCTACGCAGCCCCATCGGCTGGCAACCCGGGGTCCTCGGTGCACACCCCAGGCCCACCTAGCATCCACCCCTATACAACCGCCTCAGCCGATCACACTCTCGCCAACCACCCAGTCGGCTCACTTGTGGAACCAGGCTGGCCTCATCGCCGCTCTCAACCAGATGATGCTCCAACCCCAGCACCCCTGGGTGCTGGACTCTGGTGCGTCATCCCATATGGCATCATCGAATGGTATACTACTCTTTCGCCATCCTTCCTCCTCACCCTTTGTCACCGTCGGTAATAGACAATCTCTTCCTATTACATGCCGCAGTGACTCCATCCTGCCTACACGCACATCCAACTTTTCACTCCACAATGTCTTAATCGATCCTTCCCTCATCCACAATCTGCTTTTTGTCCGTTAATTCACCAGAGATAACAATTGCTCTATTGAATTTGACGCTTCTGATTTTTCTGTGAAGGATATCCTGACCCGGCGCGAGATGCTTCGATGCAATAGTGGCGACGACCTCTACACTATCCCTGCTGCGCCGTCGACTCCCTACACTAGTCTTGCCATCTCCACCAACTTGTGGCATCTTCGCCTCGATCACCTTAGCCCTGCCGCTATCACCACTCTTCGTCGCAGCGCCTCCATCTAGAGCAACCACCACAGCCCCACTGTCTACCACTCCTATTAACTTGACAAACATGTGTGGCTGCCTTTCTCCTCCTCTACCTCTTGTATCTCTAGACCTTTTGAATTGATTCACTGTGATGTGTGGACTTCTCTAGTTAAAAGTATTTTCGGCAATTAGTACTATCTTGCTCTACTTGATGATTATACACATTACTGTTGGACTTTCTCCCTCACATGTAGGTCCGAGGTTACCTCCCATCTCATCGACTTCACTAATTATATTTCAACTCAATTCAACCTTCCTATCCAAGCCATACAGGTTAACAATGGCATGGAGTTTGTAAACCATACCATCCAAGCCTTCTTACCTCCCGCGGCACCCACCTTCGCCTCTCCTGCCCTTACACCTCCCCCCAAAACGGCAACGCTTCTTCACGCCCATCTACCTGCACCCTACTGGGCTGAAGCACTCAACACTATGACCTATCTGCTAAATCAGCGCCCTTGCTCTTCCATTCGTCACAATGTTTCCTACACTCTTTTATATCGTAAGACACCTGACTACTCTCACTTACGTGTTTTTAGGTGTCTCTGCTACCCCAATCTGACAGCCACTACCCCTCATAAACTTGCACCACACTCCACCGCCTGTATCTTCCTTGGTTATCCCTCTTCCCATAAGGGATACCGCTGTCTTAATCTCTCTATCCGTCGGATCATCATCTCCCGACATGTCATTTTTGATGAGTCCTGATTTCCATTCGGTTTACTCCACCCTAGACCTTCATCTAACGACCTCGACTTCCTTCTCACCCACACTGTACCATCCCGATATTTACCACCAACCACACCTCCACAGCCCACATCAGTCGTTCCTGAGGATCCACTGAATGACTACCCCACTCTTCTCCATTCTGCTGTCATATCAATCAGACCCCCATCGGCTCCGTCATCCTCATCAGCCCGCCAAACTCAATCGGCTCCACAACCTCCATCGGCTCCACAACATTCATCGGCTCGCCACCCTCCATCGGCTCAACCACCTCCATCGGCCTCACACCCTCCATCGGCTCAGGCTGACCTCGTCCAGCCCTTTCTTTGGACCTATAGCCGTCGATCCCGCCCCACTGTCACCCTTACTCCTTCCAACCCCGCCCCACAACCGATATTGCCATCGGACCGTGCGGCCTCCATTGTTTCCACCTCCTCTCATATGATCACCTGATCTCAAACCGGGTCCTTCTGTCTCCCCAATGATATGGGTTCTCTGCAGTCCATTGTGCCGTCTCGTCCATCCCAGCTACTCACTGTTCTGCCTTGGCCGATCCTCAGTGGCATGCGGTTATGGCCAATGAGTACATGGCCCTCATGGACAACGAGACCTAACGCCTCGTACCTTGTCCTCCAGGTGCCAACGTTGTGATCGGCAAGTGGATTTTTAAACACAAGTTTACTCCGATGGATCGCTTGCCCATCACAAGACGTGCTGGGAAGTCCGAGGTTTCTCTCAACGTCCCGGCATAGACTATGACGAGACTTTTAGTCCCATCATCAAGCCCGCTACCCTTCGGGTTGTGCTTACCCTCGCTGCCTCGCGTTCTTGGCCGATTCATCAACTTGACGTGAAGAATGATTTCCTTCACGGTCATCTGACGGAGACCGTCTACTACCAGCAGCCTCTAGGCTTCGTCGACCTATCCCGTCTTGACGACATCTGTCTCCTTTAGCGCTCTCTCTATGGCCTCAAATAGGCCCCTCGGGCTTAGTACCAGTGCTTTGCTGCTTGTCTTCGATAACTTGGTTTTGTGGCCTCCGTCTCCAATACATCCCTTTTCGTACTTCACATCGGGGATGCCACCACCTACCTTCTTCTCTATGTCAATGACATCATCCTTATGGCGTCCTCGCCAACCACCCTAAGCACATTATGGCCCGACTCTACTTGGAGTTTACCATGACCGATCTAGGTCTTCTACACCACTTCGTTGGCATCTCTGTCACGCGCTCTTTCCACGAGTTATTCATCTCCTAGCGCTAGTATGCCATGGATCTTCTCCAGTGTGCAGGCATAGCCGAATGTCACTCCACCGCCACTCCGATCGACATTCATGCTAAGTTATCCGCCATCGACAGCTCTCTCATCACTGACCCCTCCTAGTACCGAAGTCTTGCTAGTGCTCTACAGTACCTAATACTCACACGGCCTGATCTCACTTGTGCGGTTCAGTAAGTGTGTCTTTTCATGCATGCTCCGCGCGAATCTCACCTCGTGCTGCTCAAGTGTATCCTTTGCTATATGAAGGGCACACTGTCTACCGTACTACATCTCAGCTCCAACCCCATCGACTTTCTCACCTTGTATTTTGACGCAGACTGGACGGGTTGCCTCGACTCCCGACGCTCTACATCCGGCTACTGCGTCTTTCTCGGCGACACTCTGGTCTCTTGGTCCTCCAAACGCCAGACTACGGTGTCTCGGTCGAGCGCCGAAGCCAAGTATTGCGCCGTTACTCATGCCGTTGCCAAGTGTTGCTAGATTCGTCGACTTCTATAGGAGCTACATATACCTATCGCCTCCGTGACAGTTGTCTACTGCGATAATGTTAGTGTCGTCTATATAACTGCTAACCTGGTTCACCATCGTCGCACGAAGCATATTGAGATTGATATTTATTTTGTCCATGACAAGATCGTTTTAGGACTCGTTCAGATGCTCCATGTATCGTCGACGTATCAGTTCACCAACATCATAATCAAACGCCTACCCGCGCCTTTATTCACCAGTTTTCGTTCTAATCTCTATGTCCGTGCCCCTCCTGCTACGACTGTGGACGGTGTTAGACCGTTAGACTTGTATATTTATAAACCCGACCCTTATAACATTTTCTGTAGAAAGGATAATATTTTCCTCATGGCTATGTGCATGACAGGATGGCTGCATCTCATTGCTGAAGGGCAACAAAATCTTTGGCAAATGGGATTTCAGCTTCCCATCTTTCGTGATTGATAACACCATAAGGGCACTGCTGATCTGTCATCCTCTACAGTATTATATCCAAATCTTGGATAAAGGTATTGCTACACTCAAAACTAAATTTCACCTAGACTACCAGATTAGTGGCAGAGTCACTGCTTCAATGAGTTGTATGAAAAGGATCTCACAGCTGAGGGCTCTAGCAGTTCTCTTCAAAGAAATACAAATAAAACATGGCGTGCTATACTGATAAAAGTCTAGTTTCTACAAAATTTTAGACTCGGCTGATACGCTGATCTTGAATAATTTGTTTTACAAACTAAATTTTGTTTATGTATTCTATGTAATAATGAGACTAGAGTGATAGAAGTAAATAACACTAAATGTGAATTTAGAATTACATATAGTGCCTAAGAACACTTTTTAATATTTAAAATTAATGCTACAAATAAATAGCTATAGAATTAAAGCAGGCTACTGAACATTTGACAAAAAGGATACTTAAAGAAGTTTTAGAACAACGATTAAAATATAGAACAGAATGTTACTTAAAAAAACATCATGTTTAAAAGCAAATGTCCTAGAATTGCATATGCTATGTTAAATTTATGTTTAAATAAAAATAGATCGAATCCAGAAAAAAAAATACATGATCGACTAAAGATAGCACTAATTAAGAAAGCCATGTCTAAAGAAAACATTGATTGAGAAAGCCCAATTAAAATAGATAGAGATATACCAAAACTAATATAGAATGAGAAAAAAAATTGAAAGAATAAAATATAACTGAATATTTATACTTAATATAAATGTTTAAAAATAGCTATTAACGTGTCTCAACCGTAATTTAAATTCTTGTTGAATTTTAACTCTGCCTACCTCCTAAACTTTGCAATAATACAAAGAAATGAAACTAGCCAGTAAACGAGCAACTACGAACCATCACAGGTACGATGAACACACAAGACCACAAATATAACACAATACTTCAATATTTGATCACAAAGTTCAACAACCATATGGTTCCCATCAAAACTTAAACAAGTTCAATAGCACAGAATTCTGAACAAAGCTAAACTACATAAATTTTGCATTCTACTAAAAAGTCCATTTCTCTCGTTCAGGTGTGGCTCTCAGGCTCTGCAACAAGCCAAAATGGCCTTCAGCGGTACTGCAAAGAGAATACAAGAATATTAGATTGTCTTTTCATTTAATCAATTTCTAGCCTATATAATATGACATCACTAAGTTCAATACCTGGTATTACCACATCTATATGCATATGGGCAATCAAAATAATTCCAAATAGATATATCAGAACAACGATTACAAGAATTACAAGAATATTATATTTATAAGGTTAGCTAAAAAGAAATGAGTTAGATATTGCACATTTAAAGTGACCTTTAGATCAAATGATCTGCACATTAGGAGCACAGTGAGCAAACAATATACCTTGATGAAGCCAATGTCCTTGGCGTTGCTGCGGAAGCACTGCCTGCAGCACATGAGCCCATACTTCCTGATCAACCCATGAGGGTTCCCACAGACTCGGCTGCCAAAAATGAACAAGCTTGCTGTTACTAAAACTATTCAGAGTGAATGTACTATACTACTTTTCAGCCCACAACATCTTTCAAACATAGGTTAACTTGGCAATTTAGCTCACAATATCTTTCTAATCATGCGGTTATTGCGTGACAAGTAGTTTCATTTCGCATTTTCGCTCAAAATGCAGCTGTTCTTGTCTAACAAATTATACAGATGGATTAAATAGTTATACTACAAAGAGTATTTTACAAAATCCTAAAATTCACGGCATCATATACAAACCATAACAACAATAATAAAGAGGTCAATTGCAACTAAATTGGTGGCTGTCAGTTTAACACAACAAGCACTCACTGTCCTATGATGAGGGTCTGACATTAGTTAGGTCGCTGTACTAAATCAGCTCAAATTGCCGAAGTACGAAGAATTGATTGTGAATTCAAAACAAACCCCAAAGGATCCATTTTTTTCTTTAATTACGACAACCAAATCACAATTCCTAATACAGGAACATGCAAATCAACTACTCTTACCACTGCAGATATTATCAACACCTACAACCCTTGTCACCAACTGACAGAATGAACATCTAATCAGCTCATCTGAGCAGAACAAACACCAGCAACAACAGCAGGATAGATAAATCTCCTTACAAGACACATCAAAAACCTATAGATATACCCGCACAATATACGCGCGCACTCAGCATCACCGGTGCTAACGAAGCTACAGGTCCAATCCAACCCAACTAACCACGACGCATCAGATCAACGCCGCCACAGATCCGCGCACCACACTTGTTTCACCAGCAACTAAGCTTCGATCCAATCACGCCGCTAAATGGGACGGGTGATGAGGAGACAAAGAGCTGAGCGTGCACGTACCAGACGCGGGAGCCGGGCCCGTAGTTCTTGGGGTGGGAGTTCCACACGTTGGAGTGGCCCATCGTCGCCGCCGCCCTCGAACTCTCCTTCCTCTTCCTACCTTTTGATGCGTCGGCGAAGAAGGTGGAGAAGGCGGCGGCGCGGGGGGAGGTGATGAGCTTATATCGTGGGGCGAAACCCTAGCTCGCTTGCGCGTCTGATTGGGCCTAATATGGGCCTAGTTTTATAGGCTTTTTGCTCATGAAAGGTATGGGCCTTCATGTTTCGTTTCTTATTGCGCTTAAAAATTAGGAAGCCCATCTACCTGTTAAGACTCAAGCCCATCTTAATCTATTCCTGCCTTTTCTAAGGAAATTAATCAGATAATACCATATTACAATCAGTTAGCACAGTGAGCTCAATAACTAGAACATACTATAATCTAACTTCGAACAAAGTTTGCTAATTCATGTGCTACCCTATATTTGCTCTCTGCTAAGTGCTAACCTTGGTGAACTGTTTTTTTTACAAAGTTTGTTCTAATATATATATACATTGCTGCAAGTACTTTATTCATGAATCATGTTCCCTTTTTTTTCTCAAGCTTCAAAAAGTGCATTAGGAAGTATATTCCATTAATTGGTGGGCAATAGAATCATGCAAGCATGCATGCAACTAGTATGGTGTGCCTATCAAGAACCTGTCGCCACATTGCACGAATGAGAATCTCTTTCGCAACGGATGATCACCACGCACGGCTTAATCTGGTTGACCTGAGTGGAGAATACGATGCCATACATGAATGAATTTTTGCACTTTTGCTTCCTACTCGAAGCCGCAAAACTGAACTTTGTAGTGCAGCAGTTCAGAATTTTTTCTCAATGGTAACATGCCAAACTAACCTTTTCTTCCCTTTTCCTGAGAGTGATGAGCTTCTGATCTAGATGAGATCCGATGCCCACTATAGGATGCCTAGTGCCCACGGATTGTCGGGAACTTGAGGGTTCATAAATCGATCGATGCCGCGGCGAATCTGAGGGTAAGAGCCAAGCTTGAGGCATTTGGAATACTGTAACGAATCTGAAAGTACTGGATGCATATGAATAAGGATCCCAAGTGACAGAAAAAAAAGGAAGAAAGGTATGTCCAAAATGATATATTGGTCGAGGGGCGACCAAAATTGAAACTTTGGTAAGTACAATTGGCCCAACATGGAGCAACTCCAATTGTTACAAACTAGCATGAACTAAATTAATGGGCCCAATTGTCTCTCCTTTGTCAGATTCTTTCAGTTCTAGCAGTTGTATTTGGCTGAGAGGCAGCAGCCTTTGTCTACAAAGATCCTACGTGTTCTCGAAAACAATACATCCAATTGGGCTTGTTAATAGACTTCCCCCTCTAATTAAGATTTATTTATCTGGTAGATGCTCCTACCACTAATGAATTGAGGGAATCCAGAATCTGATGTCATCATCCCTGATCTTTTTTGGTTGTCAACTAAAGTCAGATTCCTTTGTTTGTGTTAGGCAACACGATCGGTCGGCAAGTGTACGTACCTCTCAAGTTCACCTCTGAACATGGTAAAATTTAGACTTGGAAAAGGACAGAGGCCAAGAAAAGTCTTCAGCTGTGAGAGGTCACACTTAATTTGTCCTCCATCACACTTGAAGCCATGAAAAGATCTTCCTTAGCTTTCACTTTAGGTTTAGCTCCCAACCAACTTGAGATGATTGTATCATGCATGTATGTTTCAGCCAATCTTATAGGTTGCAGAAATGAGTAGTTCACCTATCATAAGCATGGTCTTAATTCTTGCCATATGACATAATTTTAGATAATTAATTCTCGCCATTTTACAATGTTACATGGCCTATGTGTGGCAAATATTAATAATCTTGATGCACAACTAAAATATCAGAATCGCCCCTACTTTGCGAAAGAAACTTTATCGGGTTACATTACAAGTTGTTCTTGACATCTATGTTCCGGCAGCATATATATTCAGATGTATACATGCATATTGTTTTGTATGGTTGTGTGCATCTCACACTACATATATGTGGTGAGAATTATTCCTGTCTTATCTGAAAAACATACAGAGTTTCTGTACTTCTGCATTACTTGGTGCCATGACAAGTGGCCGGTTTTGGAATTCACTTTAGTTTTTGCTAGGTTTCCCAGTTGCTAACTTTTGCAGCACCCAGGGAAGAAGATCTCAAGAACAAGTTGAGCAGCTTGAAAAGGACAAACTAGGAAAGAAAAATTCTATGCATCTGCACTACTCTGAATATGCAGAATGTTACTTAGCACGACCCAATCAGTCAATCCATCAATCAATCAATCAATCAATCCAACTAGTGTGCTCCAGAGAGGATAGATACTGAGATGGAACTTGTCCCCTGGCCCTGTTGCATAGTGAGATGATGTAGATGTCTGAAGTTGCTGTGCAGTGCAGTGCAAAGCAAAGCTCACCGTGAGAGTTTGGTGTGAGATATACATGCATGCAATGCTATCTTTTGTTTTGTTCCCTTTGGTGATGGTAATGGCTTTGGTTTGGCTAGTTGACAACTGCCTAACCTTTGTCTGGCTAGTGTCCAGTCTGGGCATCAGCCCATATAAATGGGAGCTTGGAGGTATCTCTTCTTTCCCTGTCACTTGCATGCATTTATGCTCTCTCTCACTCTCGGAGCTCTTGGAGGAAGACGGTGATGTGCTTGCCAAGTGTGCGAACCGTGCGGCGACACTGTGTGCTTGTTGTTTAACGTGGAAGCGTATCATTAATCTTGCTCAAACTACTGTATGTTTGATTGGCTGTCAATTTACAATTTAATTAAGATATAATGGTCCGGGGTAGGTTATACGTTCTATGTAGACTTCAGTTTTGTTGTTAGCATGCATGAGTTGCACGAGGATTGGGGACGAATAATGGTCAGAATTAAATTAAAGTTTGTTGTTTTTTTCTTAATCTTTTTAGTTTAGTGAGCTAGGGTTATGTAAATTCCTTCTTGGACATGCAAAGAAACTTTAATTATTCCGTCGCTTTTAATTATTTTGTTTACGACGTCGTGTCAGGAAGGGTTCAAGTCACGTCGATCGATCGGTATCATGCCGGTGTCGATCCGGAGTATTTGGAGGCCATCATCTTGCTACAAGTGCGTCTCATCTGCCTCCAATCAGACATTGCATTTTTGAGGCCAATAAACTGAAAGGCCAGTAATAAAGCGCGTATCCATGCTGCGTGAGACTAGGGAGCCTCTAGTATCCTGAGATGTGTACCGGAACAAACCCATGTGGAGCGTGGGTGTGGTGTTTGATGTTATTTGAGTGCGTGTGACGTCTGTTCTACTGGGAAAAATTTTGAACGGTGCCCCCTATATGAAAATTTTTGAAGTTGTAGAACGGATTTGGTTTAGATCGGGGTGGTGCATACATGTAAGGGGGTGAGCAATCAGATGGAAAAAGGGATGTTGTAACGAAGCTGATTAGATCTATTTGTAGAGGTGAAGTGCTGCCTACCCGCCCAACCCGAGGCTTGTGAGAGCAAATGGGAGAAAAAAAAACTACTATCCGTATTTAAATTTAAATCTGCTAAAAATATGGCATAGGAGAAGAGTTATATCGTCATTTGTCCATTTATTTCGTATTATTAAATATATAAAAAAATCCATTATAAGTCCGTGATAGAATACGAAAATAATGTAATCTGATCTACAAGACCCGATTTCATCCTGTCTGTGGTATAAAACCTGTTTAGTGACAGTTGAACACATGAAAATGTACCACTAACATGTGGGTCATTTTTTTATGTACACATGCTATCAGCAAATTCTTGAGTAATTGTCATGTAGCTTAATTTTTTTGCATGCGTAGTGTTACGATTTAAGCATCGTCGGATGAGTGATGAGGACGAAGGACCAGCAAGAGATTAGCATATGTATATATATAGGCATGGATCGACAATATGATAGTTGGTGATGATGAAATTAATTTAATAAGCTAGACTGAATCAGACAAATTAGTTGATTAATTTCTCAACGATTCTTCGTAAGTACACTGTACCACTCATGCATGCAATATAATCTTGTTATTCTGCACGCATTTAGCAATCAAATCAATTAGGATGAGCTATATATTTAGGAAGCATATATATACATTATAAGAGATAATTTGCACGGACTTGTTAATTAAAGATGATACTCTCGGTAGGATCGATTGATCAACAAGAATGTCCTATGTGTGTCTGACAGACTGATTGAAATCTTTGTTTGTTTAGGGTTGGAGAAACATGTCCATCAATCCATTATTGATGTATTCGTGTTGGACATGCATGATCGATGTGTCCCTAGCTAAGCTAAGCTAGTGATCTAGCAATACTATATACAATCATATAAACCAATGTGTAAAGTTACCTTTCTATTGTGGCATCATATTAGCTAGGGGTGTCCTCACTAAGATACAATATGATCGGATCCACTTGCTTATTACTTTTAGCTAGCTTGACTACACGCTCTAATTAATATATATATATATATATATATGAAAATGATTATAAAAGATATTTTCTTATCTATTGCATATCATCTAAATAGTTATAAATTTTTTTAAAAAAATATAAGATAGATTAATAGGAGATATATCTCTCTATAAATATACAATTCAAAATATGACTTCTATAAGCTATAAAAAATAAATTAAACTTATACGTTATATTTGTTATTTTTGCTATGATTTATAGATTCTCGTATTAATCTATCTTACTATTTTTTAAATTTTTTATAACATAATATACAATAGATGAGGGGGCATTGACTTCCAGAGTTTAAGAATGCTTGAAAATTATGGGAGACACCTAGGACATATGCATCCTATCTAGAGCATGGCCATATATATATATATATATATATATATATATATGTGAATTGCTAGCTTTTACTCATCAGCTTCAGTTTTTTTAATTGAATTAGTTGGTGGATGCAACTCAATACACATGTACATGTATATACTATTGAAAATTACAGGACAGTGATACTGTTTAGAGCTAGAATCTTGGTCGTGGGCTACATGAAAAACTCCTTGCCATTAGATGAGTTGTTAGCTTCGTTGGCGAGAGCACCTTGTTTGGCGACCGTAGTTACTTATCTTGTCATCAACTCATGTATTGTTCACTGATCTCAAATGGCAGACATGAACTCTCTGATAACAGATGCATATGTGATTTGTGGGATTATGTTATGACACTCGTTAAAGTGTCGTATAAAGTTCCATAGAGTTTTACCATTTTCTGTCTCATAGCGTGCCTCTTATATGTGTCTTAAAAATTTATAATGAATTGCTTGTTGAGATCATCCCAAGACACAATTGAGGTCCTAACGAGTTAGATGTGCCATGACTTTATGGATCCCTTGAGCACAGTGAGTAGATAATTTTCCATTGTATTTTCATCTGCTCCAGCTACACTCACGTTGTTAGAATAAACATGAAGAAATTTCTTAGAATCTGTACTTCCATCATACTTCTCCACTAGGTCAGGTCGGAACTTAGATGTCCATCTCACTTCTCTAAGAGAATAAGTGAACGTTGTGCAACCTCTACCTGGTTAAAAAGAAGAACGACGGTTGTTATATCAAGGATGTCTCTGAGTGTTTGGATGTAATGAAGGTGATGATGAGAAGGAGGACAATGACAAGCCACTAGGTGAGCTGTCGCAATTTGGTTCTCAAGAAGGTCATCGTCGGTCATCACAATCTCGATGCTGATGCGGTGATCAAGAAAATTGTCTATTACACCTGCCACTTTGTCGATCCTCCTCTCCTCGATAATAGTGTGGGGAGCAACCACGGTCTTCATGATATTCTTGGCGATTTTCATGGTCGTCCCTCTGCTCATGGTCTTTTTCGTGTCTTTCCAAGTCATCAAACAAGTAATGATCTTGGCAAGAATGATGCCGAGGCAAAATGTCTTGTCATCAAGGGGAACCACGCGCATTCTTCTAAGTACGATGATTATTTCCATCACCCTAGGGGTCAACAGTTATGTTTTCATCCTTTTGGTCATGTGCATGTAGTGATTTTACACCAACGGATGGAGTTTTTTCAGTTCTTCTCTCATAACTCTAGCAAAAGCAATGCTGAAATTGGTAATAGAAAACTTCATCCTCTCGAACCATTCTACAAATTGTGGGTTAGTAGAGAGATCTACTAAAGGTTGGTCTAACAGAGAATGTGCTGTCACAAGGTGTTGTATAGGAGTGATATTTTTGTTCTTGGAGGAAGTAGATGTAGATGGTGATGCTGACATGAATACCTCCTCCATTCTAAGACCTTGCATCAGCTTCCTAGATCCTAGTGTAGTCTTCTTGATTATCTTGACATCACTGTTGGATATTGAATCTTAGGAAGAGTCCTCGGATCCATATTTCATAAGCCCGTGAAGTACGGAGGGCTACTCTGGATCTAATCCAATAACCCCACTAGATGATCAAAGTCAACATCAGTAATTAGCTAATCTTGCTATGTATCATCAGATTGAATCTAACGGGAGTGAAGCAGATCACTTATTAGTGCAACCTTGTTGTCGGAAGTAGCTTGTTGGAAAACCTTCGTCTTGAATACCTTTCACTTGGACAACGAGTGAGTTGGGGCACCACGAGTGTTTTGTCAAAACCTTCTTGCTTGTACGAGAGTTGACTCTCCCTTGCAAACAATTTTGGTATGCAAATCGGCAGCTTCAGTGGTGTAGTCATTACTAGGATGGTGATGGTTCTAATATGAAGGTAGGAAATTGTTGGCCGAGTTGAATCTCCCGGGCATAATCTTTTGCTGAGGATTTCGCCAGAAGTTTCACTTCTTGAATTGTTCTTCAATGGAAACCTTCGGAACACTAGCTCCCTACCTAATACGCCAATTATCGATGGGTGATATCTGACTAGGGTATTTGTAGTCAAAAGGTTCGGTTGATGCCAATGCATCCATAAGACGGTTGTGACAAGACAACATAGAGAGATTTTTATATATGTTCGGGCACTCAACATGAGTAATAGCCCTACTCATATTTATATGAATTTGGCAAATTGAACCATCCAGAGTACGAGATGGAAGCAATTTACTCTGTCTAACCTATCTAACTAATACATGACGAGATATAATTGGCGGCTGCAATGAGATGGCTTTATAGATCTTGGCTTAATGTGATGTATGTTTAGCTTGATATTGGATGCCCTCCTCCTTTAAGGCTATTATATTTATACCGGTAGATAATCCGTTCTTCAAATAGAACTAGGAGAACTACTTAGTTAATATGACCGAGTAAGTTAATTTATTCTCGGATCAAACTCTGTATCCTTGTTTTATTCGAGATCGGTTTTGTTCCTCGATTGTATATACTTTCATCTTCAGGAATGTCTATCTATATGTACATAGGTATATGATATTTTTGAAGATATTTAGTCTAAATATAGAAGATATACCGTATCTAGAATATTAACACCCTCCCTCTCCTTTTCTCTCTCTTCCTACTCAGATTTGGGCTAACGTGGCATCATTGAAGATAACTCACTAATGGACTTTGTCCATATCCATACATATTCTCATTGTTGATCTATCCAGCCCTCCTTGTTTCCTTTCGTTTGTTTGGGACTGATACATTGGACCAATGATCATAAACACAAGATTGGAAATGCATGCAGCTAGCCCCAATACTATTCAACTTTGCCCCCACCATAGATGGTAGCTGTTGACTTGTGCAGCTGTGCCTCCATTCCCCGTCATTGTGTGCTCTGAAGTCTGTGGGCCTGCACTCTCTCTACATGTGTCTGCACATAGACAGAGATGATAATATGAGTGTGTTCTTACCAACTATTATTCAAGTTGGGTTCACATGTCCAGCTGCAATGGCATCCAGCTAGCTGCATGTTACACACCAAGGCAACAAGATTTCTCACCTTTTTTTTTGAAGCCCACTTGATCCTTCTGTCTAAACTTTTTCATGCATGATACATAATATATATATAGTCCTAAATGTTTTATATACGGAGACTACACTTTATGTGCACGTTTAAGCTTCCTAGCTATCATGTTATGATTTACAAATGTACTACCAGGATATAATTAATTAAATGATTAATATAATCTAATCTAGTAAGCGCATCTAATGATATGATGCCCCCAGGCATATGCATGCATGTACAAATTAGTGATATTAATAGTTTGTGAATAGAGGTTTGGAGAGGTGGGTAGATCTACACGTTTTGTTCTCTTTCGCGCCAAAATAGGGAGAAAAAGACTGGACAATATGGCACCTTGTGCGGTTGCGTATGCGGTGAGACAATCACATATCGCTGAGTTAACTATAAGTTATTATATTTCTAGTTACAAATTGGATGTAACACGCAAGGAAAACATTTGCATTTCATCAGCATTAGTTAGTTAGTGTTAGCAAATTATATAGCATAAGCACATCCGTACCTGAAGCTCAGCACAGAGAGTAGATGCCAATTTTAGACTTGCCTTCACAAATGTCGACCTTGGAGTGGTACATAAATATATCTCTTCATGTAAAAACAAGGCTGAAAGGGCATATCTTAAGATGTATTGGCTGTAGTGGTTGTGCCTTGGGTTACTTGTGTCTAAGGCAAAGTGATACAGATTATAGAATATATATACAAGCTATCATAAGGATATCATAACTTAGGGTGTATATAAAAACACCGTCCATTATTGTTATCAACTTAGTGTCAAAATTTGGCCCCATATTCTCTATGGCTAATCAAATCAAGAAGTAACTACAGAGGCCTAGCACTAGTCCAACCTCGGATGCAATTATATACATATCCTATATACGGTAGGAGTAACCTCCGAAGGGTCATCTATAAGGCTTTGAAGCCCCTGCGACCTTTGAGGAAAAACAAGCAATATCCATGGAGATATCCTATATGCGAGAAGAAATGATATTAGCCACATCTTTTTACTCCAAAAACACTCGGCTCAAAGCCATCTCTTTTAATGTTTGGTCCTGTTGTTACTACATAATTCTGATATATACGTGTGTCCTTTCTTGACTATTTGTCATTGTAGATATCCTTAACTCACTAGTTATTAGACTACTCACAGCCACAAGCAAGTTGGCTATGACTTGACCAAAATGAAACCTCAGTTTTCCCCAAACTAATTAAAACACATTCTTAAGTACATTTAGTACCTTTCTAGAAAATTTCTCTGCATTTTATGCTACGACTTTTCCATCACGTGTCATGGAAAAGCCATCTAGAAGTGAAATTAGGATTAGAAATCCATTGGTGAAATCTTCAGCTGATCAACATTAACGTTCAAGGGAATAACTCGTACGTAAGGGATAGGCTGCTATTTTATATATGTGCTCCTTCGCTTTCGATGATCCAATCAACTTTGGATTTTAGTGCCTTACAATAATTTAGACCCATTAAATCATTTGGTCATTTTGGTTGGAAAATAAGACCGGAGGCAATGTACTTTGATGTCCATTGTTAAATAACGTCAGTTAAATGAGGGCATGAGTTCCATGATGAAAATTGTGAAAATTAAAGTTCTGATAGGACTGATCCCGAATTATCTGACTTTTTTTATTTGGATGATATATGCACTCAACTATAATCAAATTGTGGCAAAAATTCAACGCCGGTAGTATTTCAAGTACAAAAATCACTAGGAAAAATATACTATGAAACAAAACTGCAAGTTAGTCATCATATGGTTATAGAATTAAGAAATTATTCTTTAATGTAAAGTTATTTATATGTGATAGTTGTTAGATAACACTAGTGTTAATTGCTACCTCCGTTTTATATTGTAAATTGTTTTAACCTTTCGTCCTAACTAAAACTTTTTCAACTTTAACCAAGATTATAGAAAAATATAACAATATCTACGATAACAAATAAATAATATACTTCGTAATGAAACTAATTTAATATTGTCGATGTTGATATATTTTTCTATAAAAAATTAAGTTAGACACGGTGTGAAAATGGAGCGAGTACTAAATAAAATAAAAGAAAAATATCATCAAACAGGGGCCATTCCTGTAACATAGGCAGGGTCAGCAAGTTGTGGCTATGAAAAACAGCCAAGGGATGCACTCAACCAACCAAACCAAATCTTTGCTTAACCCAAAGCTAAAGCATATACAATTCTATTCCAGAAAACAGCTAGGAATGAAGGGAAGGGACAAGCAAAGGCATCCAATTAATTAAATGAGATATACATGACAGTGACATGGCTGACATCATGCATGCATGCATGCTTTGGAACTAATCATGCAATGTGTTGGTTCATTTGATATTATTCTGAGTTGTCCAAATCTGTGCAATAAATAATATTAGACCAATTGGTTTGAATTGCCTCACACAAATCTGAGGAAGCTAGAGGGGATCACTACATATATATTGCCAACCACTACATTAACTCTCTGAGTCATGACAATCCAATCACATCCACGAATCTTGAATTGTAATTTGACCAATCATGGAACAATAATCTATACTGTGAATCTAATCTAGTATGAATTATCTGTATATAGAACTAGGTGTCTGCACCATTATATATGATGCATGATATAGGACCTATCATTCAGTAAACATGATCGATCTTATAAACTGCTAGCAGAGATCAGATTTTGCAACTTGGATGAAAAAATTGGTTAAACTACAAAGGAGGGTTTAATTGATCAGTAACCATACACAAATCACTCAAGTTGGAAATAACAACACTTTGTTGATCATCAGATGGAATCTGAATTCTATTTTCAAATTCCAAGCTAGATTAATAAAAAAAATGGTGCATATCTTAGTCTAACTAGATAGAAAGGAACCAAGAGCCCCTTTGACTTAATTACCATTATCTTCTCTTAACTAACATGACTTAGTAACAACCAGTAGATTTTCTCAGGCAATTCACCTTTTCAGGATTGTTAAGTCAAAAAAATTTCATGCAGATTACATAGCAGTAGAAAGTGAAAACTGAAGTTATCCTAGTAAAAGAACGAGAGCTAGCTTCTGCAATAATAAATTAGTTGGAGGAGATGTCCCAATCGTCCGGCAGCTTTAATTTTTCATGTGAAGCTAGCTGATATGTTTGACTTAGGATGACAGTAAGATAAGCAATATGTTTAGGGATCTGGCCAACTGGTAATCATGATAGTGCTAATCCTCAACATATGTGAATACGAGAGATCTAAACACACAAACAAACTGCATGTCTAGTTGTCTGTTGAATGATTCTGGTGAAGTAGTGATGCACGCAAACATTCATAAAACTTGACTCTGCGATGCAACCCCAACAAGCACCTACGCTGACCTATATGTCAAGGACGATGGTTTTAAAGATATAGGATCCTGACCCACATCAGAGACATCAAACTGTCCATATAGATTGGCTACACGTGTAATGTGTACAAAGCATAGAGAAGAACCTGCAAGTGCACGCTTTCCAAATAATATCTACAATAAAGCTGAGCGGCGAAAAAAATACCTAGAATAAAACTTAATTTGCGAACAAGGTACAAAGCCTTAATAATAGGAGCAGGACAGTAAATTTAGTTTTTTTTTCTCGAACTAGAATGCGACTAATAATAAGGTGCATAAGTAACCGAAGATGACATTTTAATGTAGCTGTGTAGAGACACCAGGGGTCACATAAGGATTTTAAGGCAGCAGTTGGGAATATAATAGCTGGGGCTTGTTATCTTTGGCCTATCCTTTTCTTGGCACTACATGCGAGCATCTTTCACACATTAAGGTACATGAGCTCATTGGCCAAAGTGACTTGGATTTGTTTGGCATGCCTACAAAGGGGACCCCACACATGGGCTGTGAAACTCATGACCGGAGAGAATCTTAAATCTCCTCCTCCCTGCCCTCTCTCACTAGATATCATACATACATACATGCCAACCTGTTTGCTTGCTTCTCAGCAAGAAAACCAGAGATCCTGGTGGTGGCCTTGCTTGGGAGGTTACAAAAATCTTGACTTGTTTGGGAGAAGAAGAGAGAGAGAGTGCCTTGCTTTGTTCAGAGGGAAAATTTGGCTTCTGGAATCCTAATTGGAGGTGAACTTAGGGGTCTTGTGATCTTCACTTTGTTTCTTTCATGGGAGATGCCTGACATGCATGCATGTTTCAGAGTTGAAGAGTATGCATGCATATTTCTGTTTGTTTCTTGAGAGTTCTCGGTTTGCATAGCTCTGTCTTTCGCAATGAATTGTTCTTGGGATTTTCAGAAGGCCTAATGGCATGCTTCAGTCTAGAAATGCCTTCTCTTCATTCTTAGCTCTTTTTTTTTTGCTACTTTGTTATTCCAAAAGCTATTTTAGAGTTGTTCTTGGAAGTAAAATGGTTTTCAGAGCCGTCTTTTTTGACATGGAAGTAATTCGTTCAGCTAAACAATTGTTAGATTTAATTAGTTGTACTAAAGAAGTACAAGCTTACTCCAAGTGGGTTAGATAAAGCTCAAATTGCAGCTCTGCTATGCCAGATGTTTCGTACATCATGATACCCCAATGGCTGAATTCAGCATTTTTTAAGTTATGCTTTTCTGTATGTATGCAATTTCAATCGGACAGGCGATTTTTTAAAATTGAAGTTCAGTTTGCAACAAAAATCTTTTTTTTCTTTGCAAAGAGCAACAAGTCAGAAAGTTTTCTTTATGAAACAAGTCACTAGGATAAATAACACAAGTACTGAAATGTTGATCCTCTTGTGTTACCTGCAGCAGCAAGTACATGCAGTACTAGGAGGCAGACAAACATACAATTGAAGGAAACTGATTGCAGCTAGCTTCACTAAGAAATGGAGAGAGAGCAGATGAGGATGGCCATCCTGAAGCAAGAGCAAACATTCAGACAACAGGTAAGTCATGCAACACAACACTCTGGTAAAAAAATCTATGTTCAGAGCTTTGAAGTGTACCAAAACTTCTCACCTATCTCTCTGCTTTTATCTGAACATTTCAGGTTCATGAGATGCACAGACTGTACCATGTTCAGAAACAGCTAATGAAACAGATGCAGATTCCAAAGTTCAATCAAGCTGAATCAATCGCCGCCGCCGCCGAAACCAAACCAAAATTCGAGATCAATTTCGCTGAGAATTCGATCAACCACCAGCAATTCTACAGCTTCAAGAACAGCAGCAAGATCTCTTCTTTACCTGCAGAAGAAGAAGAAAAATGCGACCTCGAGCTGACGCTGGCGACAGGAAGCAGCTGCGGCCGCAGCACGAGGAGGCAGCAGAAGGGCAAGGAGGTGAAATCCTCCAACTCTGACTCCGGCACGGCGGTGTCGTCGACGTCGACGGAGTCCGAGCTGGCCCAGTTCAAGGATCATCAGTTCGACCACGCGGCGGCGACGACGGCGCCGGTGAGGTTCCAGAGCGAGATGAGCAAGAAGAGGGTCGTGGTCGCCGTCGTCGACAACGAGATGAGCCTCCAGCCTCCATGGCTCAACCAGTGCTTGAGCCTGAGGATGTTGTGATGTGGTTGATTGCTGGACTAGCTAGCTACGATTGGATTTCGATCTAGTCGTGTAGATTGCGTCGAGGAAGAAGGAGATCGAGGAGGATCGATGCTGTTACGTGTACATCATAGAGCTAATTTTTTTTCTGCAAGAATTCGTAATGAGATGACCTGGCTGCCTCCCGCGTTCTTTATTTTCTTGATGGCTTCCATGACGCCGGTGCCGTCGTCACCGACTCTGGCGAGCGGCGAACCATCGCGCTTGCTTGCTGCTCTGTCGTCAGCGACGCGTTGCCGGCTTGCCTTCAGCGCGGCACGGACGATAGATCTCTCGACGAGGGGAGAGAGGCAGCATGATTAGGGCGGCGATGGCAGCGTAGTCGCCGGAGCTCGCCGCATAAATAGGTGACTAAATAAGTAAATAGGAACTAGGGCGAGAGTCTAATCGAAAATATAAAAAAGACGACTTAGTCAATCCAATCTGGACCGCCCACAGATAATCGGACGGTTGATTATACCTCGTCTGAGATGGCTAGTTGGCTACCAAATCTGTGTCTGGGCCGCCCTGGTTTTGTATTGACATTTGAAAATTAACTACTCCGAGGGCTGTAGTGAAAAACTGCCGAATCGAAACCGTTGATTAAGATCGGACGGTCAGTGCGTTGATCAGGTGTCGGAGCGCTAGCATTGGTAGCTGTCCTGACGTTTTGACTTGCTCAGAAAAATATATTAATCCGAGGTCTCGTACACAAAAAGAGGACTCCAGCCACGTGTCCCCTCATCTCGGCCGCCAATGTTATATCCAACGGTTGATCCATCTCGCCGCCTCTCACCTCGATGTCGTGGAAGACCGAAGGCCTGACGGCGCCGCCGGCGTCGACCTCACCGCCATCTCCATGGCCACCGCCGGCGCTGCGCGCACCTCCAAATGGAGACGCCAAGCCAGATGCTGAAAATTTTCCTCTGCCTCCTCGTCTCTCCCGGGCTCTGCAATTAAGTTACGGCGGTGCTGCTGCGTGAGACGGCGACCGTATGCCGCCGGTGATCGGTGAAGCCTGGGTGGGAGAGCGGGTTAGTCTCGTAAATCGGATGATATGGGCACGAATAAAATGGCATGCAAATTCGTGATTTCAGATGTAACTATTCATCAATTGGTAGAGTCCAAAACTGTTTAACAAGAATGTTCAGATAGTTCATACTTCAGAATATGATGCATGAATAGGTAACAGAGAAACAAATGAAACCCAAAAATAGTTCAGATCTCATTACTAAAAAAATAGATAAGAAGATATCACCCCCAATTCTCCATTACAACCTGGCTGCTCTTTTGATTGATCAACTGAATGCACTGCATTGTTCCTAAGTATCCTGTTCAAATGTTTAGGATAAGCTCCTGCCCAGTAGCCACCGCATGAAACTGCTCTGACACATAAGGGGTGTAAACAAAAGTCTCATATGTACCATTTGAATTCATATGACTGCAACACTTTGGGCGTGTATGGCCCAAATGCTGAATCCTTGAGCTATCCAAATGATAGGCGAACACTCTAAAATCTTTATCCAAAGAAGACAACCTCCCTGTAAGGGTGAAATCCAAGGACGTCAAAAATTCGTACTCGTCGACTCCCTCGACAGCGCCCTCGATAGAAATAAAATCATCGTTGTCGGAGTCCCACTCAAAACTCACTTCTGATTGTGGCTCTATATTTTTATGATTCAGAATATCAGCTTCTTCTATGATCCAAGGTCGTCGACGAAGCAGTTTCCAAAAGTAATCGAGAGATGATACTTCCCTAGCAAAGGGCATGAGGTCATCTTGGTGTTTCAAGATCCACTCCATTTGTCCGCGTGATTCTCTAAGGATCCAAATCCGTAGTTGAGCGTCACGATCACTTATTCCAAAGCACAACCCATTCTTGGATCTTCCAAGATATGGTTTTGCGTTCCTAGTATTCTTAATGTTAATTTCTGGTGTTTTAATTACTTGGTATGTATCATTCGATAACGAAAACCTGAAACAAAACACAAGTATTTGCAAATAATATATTGTCACACAACTTAACTGGCTATCATTGAATTGTTGAAGCAATATAAGTATAATGCAGAGCAACTTCAATACCTTAACAAAATGCCCAAGAACATTAACCAAAGCTATATGAGTAATAAAAGAAAATCAAAGGTGAAATTTAATAATGTTCTTAAAGTCTACTCCATTTGTCCAAAAGAACTAATTCCTAACTACAAAATTATATATCAACTATATCCAGATTCGTAGCTAGGATTTGGCTTTTTCAGGGACGGGGAGAGTGCATGGAAGGAGTATGTACCTTGCGACGAAAGCGCCCCTGCAGTGGACATAGAGTGCTACATGCTGATACACGGCATAGCGCTGACGCGGCCCTGTCCATACCGTCGGCTCCATGGGATCCAACCGCATCTCCTCCACCGTCCCTGCCGGCTCGCCGTCACGGACAAACGCCCTCTCCTCCCACCGCCCGGTCCTCGACGAGAACACGTCCACCTTCCACGGCGAGGGTGGCCATTCCATCAATCGATACGGGTCATCGATGTCCTTCACCACATCTCCATGGTGGTCACGGCGACTCATCATCGTCTTCTCCGGTGCATTGGGAATCATCAACATCTCGTAATGCGACGTCGACACGGTTGTATCAGGTACATGTAGAAGATCCGGCCGCCGCGTGCTCCGGGGGCTTTTCCCATCGCTGCGTCGCCGGGTTGCAGACGCACAGCCACCGACTGCCATTGCTGAAGAGGAGGAGGCCATTGCAGTGCTCCATGACCGACCATTCGTCTCTGTACCATCGTTGCTCGGGCATGAAGTCGAGGATGCCGTCGATGGCGGGGCACGCCAGCGTCAGGGACCGGTGGGCGAACAGGTGCGTGCGCTCGTAGTCGACGTAGTTGAAGAAGATGCCTCGCACCGGCGCCGGCCGAGCGCCGGTGTAGTAGCCGCGGTGGCACCCGCGTGCCGGCATTGACGATGACGACGACGCGGCTCCATGGCTGCGAGCGGCGGAGGACGGCGCTGGTGGCAACCAGCAGTGCCTCCACGGGTTACATCTCCACCTATGGATGGATGCGGCGAAGGCGCGGCTCAAGCTTGTCAGGTGTAGACGGGTGCGTCGCGATAGGCATGGCGATGTTTTCTTGATTGATTTCGATGTGAAAATAATTAAGCGATCAATATGCTCACGACCGTCCAATTTCACGTGCAGATATACGAAGGTAATACGGTAGATGAAACAGCGAATGCATGGACCATGCAGAGATGAATAATATACATATAAATAAAGGAATTGCTAAATCACATTCGATAAAAATTTAAGAGCATTTTTTTTACATATCCTGATCTTAGGATTTACTTTGTGATTTGTACACTAATGACCCTAGCTCATTCTCCTTCAGCTCTAGAGATCTCAGACCCCAACTAACGGGTTAAGGTTTAGTTTTCGTGGTTAGAGGAGCGTTAGGAGAGGGTAAGGAGAGGGGGAACCGGGCTTAGAGGGAGGATGGGAGGGCTTAGACCCGCGTATCGGCCAATGGCTGCCGTCGCCGTACGGCGTGTACATGTTCTCATCGACGACCGGGCAGTGGGTAGAGAGGGCATTTATTAGGGAAGGTGAGATGGCAACAATGTTGAATGACATGAAACCATGGAACTATGTTAATGCAGTTCCACAGCAAGGGTATAGTGTGTTCTGGCAAGGAGCACTTTAGGTGCATTCTAGAGGTCATTTTGTTACAAGGTTAGCAATTATTCTCTCTTCGTAGAAGAATCATCAACTTTACCTATAAATCTAAATGTGTCTATCTAGATTTATAGTTAAAAGTTTTTTTTTTGTGTAGGGAGGGTGTAATTATCACCAGCCTATGAGGCCATGACTTTCAGTTTCTTGCACCTTATGTTCATATGTAAATATATGCTTTGGTTAAATTGTCAGTGACCACTACACCTACAAAGGTTATACAGTTCAGGTATAATAAAAAAGAAATATTATTAATAAAGTTTTAATAAGTTAGGAGTAATGCAATGGTATAGAAGGTTAAAGAATTCTAAGCAGTAAATTATGTTCAAAACTGTAGATAAGTTTGCTGTGTGTTGCCATCCTTGTTTGTGCTCTTGTTATTCTACGCCATATATGCACTGAATATTTTCAAGTTGTAAGATATCATATGCAATGTGGTAATCCGTTTTTTCTTTCAGGTTTTCAATGTCAAATGACAAGTACCAGGTAATTAAAACACCAATAGTCATTCGGAACAACAAATTTGAAAAACCATATCTAGGCAAATCAAAGATGGGTGTGCCCTTCGGATTTATTCATGATTGGCAGCTATCTGTCTGGACCCTCAAAGAATCAGCTGGACAGATGGAGTAGCCTTAAATTACCATCATGACCTTTCGGCCTTGGATTTTCATGGTGATAAGATTAATGGACCTTGGATTGTACAAGAGGATAAGATGCGTAAAAACGCGGAGACTCTCTCAAACAATGATCGTGTGTTTGGGGACTCTGACAATGATGGTTTTCTTTGCTATTGAAGTTGATGATGAGGGAATTGACTTTCTTGCTATTGAAGCTGATGAATATAAATAGAGCTAGCTCTTCTTGTTTGCTACACATACGTTTTGAGGATGCATTGCCATGGCATCAACAAGAAACTGTGTTATTGTTAGCCATACGTGTAGTAGTATTGAGCGGCATCAGGAATGCACTTACAAGCAACATCTCTGCTTGTACGTAATCATCATTTTTGCCGCACGAATCCAGATTGAGAATCTAATCTAGCTTTCCTTTTTTCTTCATGCGAGAAAACCAACCATCGACTTAGATTGCATCCTCTTTTTAAACAATATATATTTATATACACACACTTTGAATTGTGTCAAGCAATTAATTAATTAAATTACTTGCACATATATCTCATTGTTAGGTCGGGTGCGACTGAGCTTGTTCACTGCAGCAAGTGGAATGATCGCAGCTGGGACAAGCACAATCTCGCGAGCATGATCCTCATGGCATGGTCGGAACGAATCATCTTGGACGTGAATCTGGAGAAGCGGCGCGCGGCGAGAACCGAAGGGCGCACGCACGGCGGAGGGCGGCGGCCAGAGAAGGCGTCGCCGCCGTCGGAGGTGGAAAGTGCCGACCCGGCTTGGCCCCTCCTCCCCAATCTTGTCCTATACAATCCCTCCGGACTGTAATCTACGGCCATGTGATTTCTCCTTCAGAAATAAAGGCCCATGCAATGTGGCTGACAGGTGGCCAACGCTCCTGTCCTCACGCAGCAGCAGCTCATGTACTGATGCAATCCCCTCCACTAAAAAAAGGTCTAAAAAAGGGGCTGACATAGGTGATTGTGTGAATGCGTCGGCTGTGTTTCCTCAGCAATATCAACTTGGACAGGTAGTGGGCAATGAAAGCATTCATGCGAGTGACTTTAGGTCGTGTCCTCGATGGTCTTCGTTAGGAATGGGCGTAGGTTGGAAGTTTTAAACTAGAGGCGACCAATTTAAAAATTAGTTTGTTTAGTTTAAGTAGAGCTAGCCACAGATTATCCATACGCCGATTCGCACCCTTCCCTAATCTTCATATATTGACACGAAGCAAAGCCAGCAGGCAGTCGCAAACAACTTTCACTCGCTTCATCTCGCTAACCCTAATATCAATGCCGTTTGTGGGTTATGCAATCTGTTTGTACATGGGAAACCACAAGAAGACAATGCAACAATTCAATTAATAGTTAGCTAGAATTGAGGGGCATCAGTAATGTATCTAGTACGACAGTCTCCTCGTTGCCTTTGTAAGTGATGCTCTCAAGCCCCATAAACCACCCACCGTCAGGCCTGATGGGCATTAGGAATGCATTTTCCTTCTTTTTTTTTCTTGTAAGTAGTCGGTATGCAGCTTTTTCGTTCTAGCTAGTGACCTCACAGGTAAAATATTTGAAATATATAGCTTAGCATTTTCCATCTATGCAACATTTTAAACTCCTGACGGCTTAAGTACCAGACCTTTGGTGAAGCTTGCGTATGTTGATCAACGAGAATATATATATATTGTGCTCCAGGATCCAAGAACTGTTGTCTTGTACCAAAATGATGCTGCAGTTTATACGGTGAACATAAGAAACAAATCAAATGCTTGAACGCTTGTAATGTAGACAACTACTTGATGATCAGATTACACTCCACCAGTAACATATTCATACCACTGTTCGAAACCATATCCACCAAAATTTCAAAATTAGGCTCGTCGACGTATATCCGATATTTTTCCATCCTAGTTAGAGCTGACATAGTAGCGGTTCGCATGTAACATATGCGAGTTGAGAAAATGGCGAATGATGAGACCCCGCCATCCCTCCATATGATATCTCTATTCACGCATCCATCCTCTAATTCATATCTATCCTTGATCTCCCTGATTCATATCTATCCTTGATCTCCCTGACGCTGTAAGTGTTAGACCCACTGTACACATTCTTATATGGTATCAAAGTCTCCTACACCACATCATGGCCCGACTCTACTCTAAGTTCGCTATGACCGATATTGGTCCCTTTCACCACTTCTTTGACATCTCCGTCATCCATTCTTCTTACGAACTCTTCCTTTCCCAACGCCAGTACGCTATCAGTCTTCTCCAGCGTGCGGGCATGGCTGATTGTCACCCCACGGCCACCCCGGTCGACACTCAAGCCAAACTCTTCGCTGCCGATGGCACACTCATCGCCGATCTCTTTCAGTATCGGAGTCTTGCCGGTGCTCTCCAATACTTCACCCTCACACGACCCGACCTCACCTACGCCGTCCAGCAAGCGTGTCTCTTCATACACGCTCCGCGCGAACCTCACCTTGCGCTGCTCAAGCGCATCCTGCGCTACGTGAAGGGCATACTCTCCAGCGGGCTGCACCTTAGCTCCAGCCCCATCGACTCCTTCACCATGTACTCCGACGTGGACTGAGCAGACTGCCCGGACTCTTGACGCTCTACGTCTAGCTACTGCGTCTTTCTTGGCGACACTCTAGTCTCCTGATCCTTAAAACGTCAAACTATAGTGTCACGGTCCAACGCCAAAGCCAAGTACCGTGCCATCGCTCACGCAATCGCTGAGTGTTGCTGGCTTCACCAGCTTCTCTAAGAGCTCCGTGCACCCCTCTCCTCTGCGATCGTCGTCTACTGCGACAACGTTAGTGCTGTCTACATGACCGCTAACCCGATTCATCATCGACGCACCAAACACATAGAGATCGATATCTATTTTGTCCGTGATAAGATCGCACTAGGATAGGTTCGGATGCTCCATGTATCATCGGCGCACCAGTTTGTCGATTTTATGACTAAATGCCTGTCCACGCCTTTGTTCACCAGTTTTCGGTCCAGCCTTTGCGTCCATTCTCCTCCCGTTGCGACTACGAGGAATGTTAGACTATTGGAGCACTGGGCTATATATATATAGACCCGACTCCCTATATAGAGTTAGAGTCTTAGTCTCACTGTATATATTCTTGTAAGGTAGACAATGGAGGGTCACATGAAGCTAGAGAATGCAACTGTTTAAGTAGCTATAATTGGCAGGCATCAGGAATGCATCTACTACATCATCGCAATTCCTCAGTCAGTAGTCCATATGCAGTTTTTAAAATCAGTTCTAATGACATGACAAGAGTAAAATGTTTGAAATAATTTTGCATTTTCCATCAATATGACATATTGTCAACTGACAAAGAACTTGATTTGAACTTTGTGTAGGATGAAAAAGCGAATGAGGATTAGTTAATACAATAAAATACATGAGGTGAAAATACTCAATTTTTCTTCCTATTGCACTTTCGCTTGAATTCACGTACGTACGTTGCCCATGGATGCAATTTATTTTTTCCTCTCGGTCGTTTGCAGGCGAAATGTACATGTAGTTTCCCTCGCATAAGATGGATGGAATTAAGACGTAGGAACACCTAGCCCGGTTGAAAAAAATGCTCGCCTTTCCCTTGTTTTGGCATTGGCAAGCATGACAGTAGCAATTGTAAGCCCTTGCTGTGAGCCTGTGACAGTTTATGCAGTGCATATGCAGCCTTATGGTCGATCAACTTATCCATCAGTCAAATGGTTGTAGAAACAAATTGCTTTGTTCTTGCTACAAAATCTATTTCTGTCACAAGGTGCTGTAGATAATTATGACAAACTGATCCATATGCTGAACGGACTAAAGATTAATCTAAGTTATTTTCCATGCATGTAACATCTGTGTATTTTAGCTAGCTAGTAATAGTTTATACCTCTCCACAAAAGAACATTCTTAGCAGGCATGGTCTATAGGAAGTATGCATGACATGGATTGATTAAGCTATTACTGATCTCTGCCCTTCAATTTATTTTTGGAGACATTTTCTCCATGTTGGATGGAGAAGAGACACTTAGTTAACTGCAGTTTCTCCAGACACACATATGTACAATGGATGAATGCAACCAAAACTTACTAACATCTATATCAACTATGTCATCAAGACAAGAATGCATGAGAACTTCAATAATGAACCGAGTGGGCTAATCTACCATGTGAGATTGTCCTGATATGTGGGAGTTCTTTCGTACGCATGAAACCTACCAAGGTTGTTGGCTTGTTTTTGTTCTATCCTTCAGGATAAAAACATAAAACATACCGCTTCCTGAGTATTGTTACACACTAAGTGAGATAAAGCAGAGTCGTTTGTACAGTAATTACACACTTAACCTTTTGGTGTCCTATATAGTACTATCCAGAGAAATGACCTACCAAAGGGCAACAATAGAAGTATACACATCAAATCACCACAAATTTTCCTGGCAAAAGAAAAAAAGAATCATCATGAATTTTCAGTCGATAAATAGAGGAGTTCCTCAGTTGTTTAAAGGAAGGACCTGATCGATCCACAGCGTCCTCGAGAGCTGATTCTTGCTGGGATATGGCGGGAACAATGGAATTATGCAAATGTCAGTAGGATTTGGAGACATTGGGAGCATGTACCATGCTTTTACATAGACATGGGCAATGCAGCACAATAGTTACCAACATCAATAGTAGATCACCCTGCTGTTTGTCTCAGTGAGTAGCTGCGCGTACTACTAAATCAGCGGGCATCAAATTACAGTTGCAGCTCGAAAGAGAGAAGATGAAGACCGAGCTGAAGTCAATTTGTGGTCTGTGCCGACTCAGTAGTGCCAAAATAATTCTATATTATTTGCCCAGCTAGCTAACGAGAGCACCAATTTGGCGTTCAGTAGCTAGCTGAAGCCAATTCGTAAGCTAGCTGGGCCAATCCGATCATGACAGACGTTTTTAGCCGATCATGCCCTGTTTGTAGAGAATCGCATGTGTGTGGATCGGATGGTGCAGGGGCCAAGCTACTAGGTGATCATCAGCTCATAGTAGATGACAGGCCAAGTAACGTGTCTTCGATTCTGTAAACAAGGCAAGATATATTTTATTTTAGTGAAGCATGCTCATACGAGAGCTGGGAGGTTACAGTAGAAACATCCCTGTAATCAAGGTCTTATGTGTTCTTGTGTTTCTGAATAGTGGCTAGAGTGTGGCTATCAAGCATCCGCACACACGGATACTATGTAGTGTTCCAAGAGAAACTTTTAATTGACCCTAGGGTATAAGAACACTGTACTAGTAGCTCAGAACACTGATTTTGTAATCGTCTTGCAGAAAAACAGAGCACGGATTAATTACATGTTAGAGTTCCGTAGTCAACGATATCCAACCTATCAACGTTACCTTTTTAAGGACAAAACAACACTTCCAAATGTCATTACAATCCTGGAGTGAGATGAAGTAAACTCAAGTGAATACAGTAATTAATTGCAGCGTTAAAGCTTGTGGTCAGTTACGTAGAACATCATGTGCCAAAGGACAACCAATCATCTAATGATTTGTACATGCCTGAATAACATCATGAATTTTGAGCTTATATATGTAAGACTTTCCTCTCTTCTCTATCAACAAAATGATGAAGATCTTCTTCCCATGTTTATAGGAAAGAAAGAAAAAAAAAGATACATGTAAGGCTTCCCTGGGTTGTTGCAAGAAGTTGATCCATTATCAAGAGCTGAATCCAGCATATGCAAACAGAGTCAAGTGGGATTTGGAGGGATTGGGAACACGTGGAATACCAGAATAGAAGATCAGTTAACTTATGTTCTTCAGATATTAACATCTGTTCGGAGAAATACATAAAGTTAATATCAAATCCTTGTTAACGATGGATTCATTAACCCGTAGTTCTTCATATTGACTACAGAAGACTTAGCCACTTGTACGTGAAATTAGCAGGAATAGAGGATACAAAAGTTCAAGCAAATAAGATTCAATTTTCTGAGGAAAACAAGAAAAAAGTTCATAGAAATACAGCTCAAACAATAAGTTCAATACTACTGTGATGCAGTCTATATCTATACTATACTAATTAGATACTTTTTAAAAGCTTCTACATTAACTAGAAAAATCTAACCATTGGTTTAATAGATTGTGTCCATGTGAGCTTAGATCAGGTGAAGAAATTTTATTTAATATATCTATTCACGACATGACCCAATTCAAGCCCATGCGACCTAGCCACCGTGTCATATATCTAATAATCTGTATCGTCATATATATTCTTATCAAGGCTTTGAGCAGTCGGCAGCAGACAGGAACACGGGAAGCAAAGCAGGACTCAAGCAACGACGGAACATGTACCAAAATTCTAGACGGCGGCCACGATGAGACCACCTCGGTGTATGTCCTTCATCCGAATCGGCGGCGAGCCGGCGAGTCCAAGGATAGCTGGCCAAGGCACATTCGAATACGAAACTTCTATAGCTACGACGCTGTCTTTTTCTCAACCAATTTGATTCAAATTAGATGTCTATGAGGTTTGACGCAACAAAAGGCAAAAATCAGCCACCACGCAACACCTTGGGATCCATCGAGTGGCATGGACAAGGTGGCAGCGGCCAACGCAACAATCTTATGCATGACAGATTTAAAGTTTTCCTTCAAGCATCTAAACATGCATAATTGGGTTCATAATTTAAAAGTTGTTGTTTTGTGAATTAAGGCGATGAGATTGATCGGTCAACACAGGTCCGCAATTACTTTTGACTTGACCGTGTCCAACCTTGGTGAGTAAGTCCATGATTAGAGGCTCAGCAAACATCTCTTTTCATAATAGTCTATTGTAAAACACTATTGCAAAATTTAATTAATTGAAATCAAGTGCAAGACAACAAAATTAGATACAAATTGTCAGATTATATTTTATTAAAAATATAGCTGCCATACGTTTACCTTACTGCTTCAAATTTATTATTAAATTAAATTAAATTCAAAATTCAAAACTAATAGTTAGCACGATGTAAGCAGCTACAATTCCAAAATAACCAACATATTTATCATATGACCACAACTTTAACATTTATAGGATCAATATTAATATCGCGTGCAACGCATGGATTAACGGCTAGCATCGTCTAATCACGATTATATATATTCTGGCATCAATACTAGAATAATTAGGCAAGTTTAATATTCTGAACAGTTGAAACAGTGAGGCCTACTGCCTGACTTCGCTGCATGCAGATTGTACGATGTCACGTTGATGGACCAATCCACGGCCACGGCGCCACCGTCACCCTCGACGAGGCAGACCTCTCTTTCGCCGATGACGGTTTCGTTGTTTTCACCGGCACCGTAGGCACGAAATGCTCCACAGCATGCGTCCACCAGCGACATGCGCCGCCGCCGTCGTCATGGCGCACGCGTCGCCCGGCACACGGCGGCCATGACCAGCGCGCCGTCGAGATCATTGAAACGTCAATACCAGTTTCCTCGTAGATGAGAGGCGAGGAGAGTCAGCTAATGATTCAAACGTGAACATATAATACTTCAGTTCACATTCATCGGATCATTAATACATGAGTTCGTAGGACTGGAGTCATGCATTTCGCCGTTGAGCTCATAGTTCGTAGTACTCTCTTCTTTTCTTTCCAAGATGTTTTAGATTTGTCCATAGTCAAACTGATTCAGCTTTGACTAAATTTATAAAAAACGTAGTGATATCTATAGTTTTATTAAATTTGAATATATTTTTATAGTATATCATACTAATTACAGTGATAGGCAGCACTGATCGGTTCTCCATCGACTGCTCATACATCAACCATGAATAATTTCACAGTTCTTAGGATTGCAAAAAAGAAAAAAAAAGTCATCACCCAATTATATATTTGGGTGAGTTGCTGTACTGGACCACACAACAAACCTTGTCATTCTTCAATCATAGGAGTAAATAAGTAGCCGGAGCATGATTGAACTAGGGCCTTTGTATACATCAGATAGCTAGCTAGCTTTGCAGTAGTGGAGTGCACGGCAGAAAACTATGTTTCCTGATGCCTAGCCACGGATCGTGCCAACAAAAAAACACTCTTCCAGCTGCGAGTAGGACTAGGAGTAACTGGGATCGGCTGCGACGAATCCTTCAGTCCAAATCGGTGCCTGTTTGCATAGACGTTCCTATGCTTGTCCCTGACGAACAAGATTTCTTCAACAAGCAGAAAGGTCTCTCTTCTACTGCAGTGCACCACATAAAAAACGGTGTCAATCCATCAAGGAACGTTCATATGAGTGTCCCTCATGCCCAAGTTTTCAACATCATTCCAGAATGCCTCGCTGTCTCTGACACAGAAGTGAACCACATTTAATAGACCCGCTATGATGTTCATAAGCTTTCCCTTTGTAATCCTCAAGAATATGGCAGGAGCAAGGAAGGACTCGAATTTCCACAGTCCGAGCTTGTTCATGGAGACTACAACACATTCAGGGTTTAAAGTTGCTGAGACTAAGCAAAAAAAGTCTTATACTACTGTCTGTAAATAATAATCTCATTTGATAAGATCATTGGCAATGTCAGGTACTAGATAGGTAACACAGTTAGTAGTATTAGTTGTTGTACTTCTTGTGTCAATGGGCAATACTGATGATGTTTTCGATCATCTAATAGTAGTTTCTATGTGCAAGTAATTTCAATCTGAAAAGCAGTCTGCACTCAGGGTTCATAGGGATAAGTTGAACTCACCTCAATATTTTTTCCATTCCGTCACTGATTAGAATTACTAGCCATCAACTAGTGCATACGCACGGTTATGTCTTTAAAACATATGGAACATTAATACAAATCAGGATGTTACATATTTGATGAAGTCTTTAACAAAAATTTAAGACTGTCAAGGTGAAATAGACCAAAATAGGATATATAGCTGATGAGTTATGCTACTATGCAAGTCCTGAAGGATCTTTTCGCGTGGCTAGCCTATGTTCTGGATTGTATACAACTTGGAGCATAGCATTTGCACATAAATTTTGGTCAAACTTCATGTAGTTTCTCCACTTATTTCTTTTATTATTGCACCAAGAGTATATATTATCTTAAATTCCTAATATATGTGAAAATTTTGAATAGATCATCCTCCTTCGTGCAACTTTTAGTCATTCTTAAAAACTTACATAAATTTTTTGGTTAATTATTTTTTTAAAATTTATTTCCTCGTTAACATGTACACATTTTTATTACTTTACACTATTTTTATACCTGTAGATTTGTTAATTTTAGAAAATATTATATATTGAACGTGCATGAGCCATGCATGGTTTGCCCATCCAATTCGGGCTGTGCCAGCTAGCTCAACTAATTCTAACCTAATGTTTAGTTAGCATGTTATATTTCTAGAGGGATTATTAGCTGCTAACAGCAACGTACAACTTACCCAGCTATCCTGTACATGCATGGATGTTTTCCAGAGGGATTTATATCATCCAACATGCAAACATGTACGTGAGGCATGGTCTTCTAACCAACCTTTGTGCCCAACAGGCAAACTGAGCCTTTTTATTTAGAGACGAGGAGAGCAAACATGTGCATGCACGCATGGAATTCGACTGTGTGCGTGGATGAAACGGATTCATAAACGCGATGTCGGAGGATCCGTATCGTGTGCAGGACTATTTCGCTAAAATACAATTCTTATATTTATCTGCTACGAATGTTGGTTAATCTTGGCCATAGATGAAATTATTAAAGGAATTTTGGTGGCTATGATTTTCTTTTTTTCTCCAATTAACGTTGGAGTTTCTAACAATTTTCGATTAACGTGATATTTTTTTTCTATTTAGTAATAATGTAGAGGCTTATAGAAGAGACTCTAATTACTTATATATATATATATATATATGTATAAAGATGACGAACATGTAATCTACCTCCATGTATAAAAAAAATAATCTTTTAGATCATCATCATGGTACAGCAGAAAATGAAAAACAACGTTGGAAACTTGAGTTATGATTTCTTTGAAAATATTCAAAAAAAATTCTGAGATACAAAGATTCAATCTCAATTTAAACTTGATCCTTTTGAATCATCGGTATCTTATTTTTCCTTAAGGGCTTGGACGCACACAAGCCCTAACTCATTTCGATCCTGCCGCCGCGGCCGCAGCCATGGACGAACAGCTTGCTGCACGCTCCTACCATCTTTAATTAATCGTTGATCAACATTACATGCCTTGAATTTAGGTCTTCCTGCGTTTTCCGCGGTGAACAACCGTCTGCAGGCTGCAGGGATGATGAATCAACATGAGCCATTGACAGGTGAGCAATCAACAGGTGGTTATCATAGGCTCCTATCTTGGTACATCCTTCATAGTCTGGATCGAACACCCGATGTCTTTATAGGCTGGTAATGTCATATCCATATATGACATATTCAACTTCACTCACATAAGAATAGGAAGGTGGAGATCAACTGTATAGCTTATATGTTTAACAAGTTTATATATTGCTCTGACAGTCATACTAAACACATATATACGTCCCAGTAAATTACTGGCCGCATGGCAAAAACTATTGTGCCACAAGGTCGACTATTGTGCTCTGTATTCTCAGGTAGGTGGGTGAATCTGAAATGCAATTAACATATTTTCATTTGGTGTTTTTATAGGACTATTCCCATTAATTTTGCCTTAATCTGTGTAAAATTTCCTGTTGAGAAATCGGGAGGTGAAAAAAAAAAGCATTGCCTGGTGTGGTTCCTTGTGTTATCTTCTCAAGGAGTTAAATTACAAGATCAAAACAGAGTAACTGCTACATAGAAAAAACACCAAAGAGCAGAAAATATTTGTTATTGGAGCGGGGAGCAAGAAACATGTTTTAGAAGTAGTTGCAATGCAGCGTGGCATCTTCGATGCAGGGTAGGAGTGCAGGATTCTGTGGAGTGATGGCTCAGCTAACGTGAAGACTTTTTTTAGGAGAAAAGGCTTAGAACCCGGCTTTACTTTAAAGCTTAAAGATTCTTAGAAGTGCTGGAGACACCAACCAACCATGTGGCATATAACACAAGAAACAATGTCACTACTACCTAACCACAAAAAGCAACAAAAGAAACGACACAGGCGAGGCGAAACTACAGCACTAGGTTACTGACACAAATGATCAGCACCCTCCCACCACAGCCTTAGCAAGAGCAGAGTACCGGAGAAACTTGTATACCGGACAATCAAGATTCATTTTCATGAAGGTCCTGTGAGTGCATCATCACCGTCTCCCATCGTCTTTTTTCTTCCTTGATTTAACCTGGATTTCCTGACGAGAGTAGCACCCTGAAGACAATTTCATGGAGTTCCAGATCTTCGAGAGGCGCAGCAGGATGAAGGCTCTGAAGCCCTTCAGCAGAAACATGGTAGGAGGCGTTAGCCTTCCAATTCCGACAATGGAAGCAATAGTTGGGTAGAAGTCGTGATGCCTTCCATTTCTACGCGCCTTCAATTAGCGAGTAATATCATATCCCATGTGTGCCGTTCATCTTCATGCACATAAGATTTGCAGGTGCTATGTGCTAACTATATAGCTTCTCAATTCAGTGGGTTTATATATACCTCTAACACTGACCATATATATGTCCTGATAAATTACTGTTCTCACATGGCCGAACATGAAGGCAGTACTGGCTTGTTTCTGCCACATGATATATCGATTATGCTCTGTATTCTTGGGTAGGTAGGTGAATCAGAAATGCAATTAAAATATTTATCTTTAATTGGTGTCTTATATGACTATTCCCACTGATTTTGCATTAAATTTCTTAGCATGTCCTGTTGGCAATTGGAGATCTGTGCTGAAAAGGTGAAAAATGGATATTCTGGCTTCCCACGTGTGTTGGATACTTTCGGGTGGCGTCGCGAAGCCGCCGCCGACGTGCGACAGCCTGGGCCGTCGACGGCGAGCACTTCAGGGAGAAGAATCAGTGCTTTGGATTCGGAGGGCTCCAAGATGTGATCAGCTGGATGAAATCTTTGATTCCACTGCAGGAGTTTGCATGCATTCATGGGTAAGAGTCATACTGATCATCAAATTAAACATTCAGCATTGTGTGATCTGTTTTTATCGTCGATTGCAGGATTCGGATGCTAATCACAGTTTTTGTTTGCGTATCATTCACTTACTAGCGTGTTATAACAGGTGTAGGATATATACAGCGTCTTATATAATAGGTGCAGGGATATATAGAAATAGTAGAACTTTTATGGTGTTTGCATTCTAAAATAGATAACAATCTGAAGCTCCTCAATAAAAGGTATTTTGTAAAAGGTATTTAAGTATTGGTATAGGTATTTAGGTAGAAAGGGTAAAGGATAAATTTCTACAAGAGAGAAAGGGGCATAATTGTCCCAAAAAGAAATCAGTACCGTGTCGGTACTGTCCATCTCAGTACGTGGTAAGTTGTGTGGTATCATAGTTGAGAATATTTGCATGGTCTTTTATACATTTATATTTTATTTCGAAGAGCACCGTAAAACTCCTCTTTGAATTATCCATTATGTTATTTGCATGGTTTTTTAAAGATTTATATTTTGTTTTCAAAAATATGATTGGTTAAAATATCACCGAATGTTTGCATCAAATTTAAGAATTACATTTTATCCAAAAAAATAAAGTCTCGGTATGTGTCAATCTTACATATGCACTTCTGCCTAAATGTTAATCGTCTCCTGCTCAAACGCTTGACCATGTCTTTTTTTAGCCCTAATCCGAAGAAATTTATTAACTATGTAAATAACTAATCAACTACTTATATATCTTACCCTATGCATTCCATTGCTTGAGCCTAGTGGACCAGCCGATCTAATCTCCTCTTCAACGCAACCATGCCGGTGCCTCTCCCTCTTTTCGGTGCAATTCAAACCGATAAAGGAGGAGAAGATAGGACATGTGGATCTTCAATTTTTTTCCCATACAGATCGCTACAATAGACTGTATCAATGGTTCCGAAGATTTGCTTTGTTTTCTACCATTAGATACTGATTCCATGGTGGTAATGATTATTATTTTTCTAAAATTTTAATTTTCAAATTTTGCTTAGTTGTGACATTACATCTTGTGTTCATTCTAACAATTTCCAAGGTTAAACTTTCGGTTTCGAAAATTTGACCATGCAAATTAATTTCCTTTCCGTCCAACAAATTCAAATTTCATTTTCAGATCTCGACTGTCTCATGAATTTTTTTCTTTTATATTTAATATCATCTCAGTTCATAGTTTAAATTTCTGAGAGTCAGACTAACTATCATTTCTTATCGAATTTAATCACATACGGACGAAACCGATAAAGTCGGGAATCACTCCTAGCACCCATCTTCTATTAAAGTCAGTAGAAGTAGAATGCTTTTAGCTACAAATTGATATTAGTCTCCAAAATTCAGCTGGTACTAATAGGTAGATCATGACTAAACCTCATTTTATTTAATGATAAAATTTAATACATAGGTTGCATCTACAAACAAACCTCAACCTTGCAATGCCACACCAAGCAAAAGATGATAGCCGAATTAAAACTAGATCTAAACTCACAAGCATAACTTAGATCCTAGATCCAAATCTTAAAAGTCTCCGTACACTGCTTGTTCCTGAAAGAACTCCTCTATTTATCTTTATGCACTTTTAGATAGAGAATAATAATAATAGTAATGGTGATTACATGAGTTACTTAGCAAGTCATATAAATTAATATGGCATATAAGGGTTATCAACAGAGGTTTGGTTTTATTTTGTAATCAAATATGTTATAAATCATCTTTATAAAATTGAAGTGCGTTCTTTAAGTTATCAGAAAGATGCTTACACCTCAATCTATTACGTGAGTTACCTGACAACAACTCACCACATAGTAGCTTTGTAACGACTTGCCACGATTTCGATTAGGGGCATACGTTCCCACACGATATCTTTATTTCTATGCTTTTAATTTCTTTTTCTTTCTTAATAAAAAGATAATTTTATCATATCCAATTCTATTTTCTAGAACAAGTGACACTCCCGATCATACGGTCCCATTTCAGACCACTTAGATCTTTCACTAATCACGTATGCTAGTTTTGTTAACGATTTTTATACTATAACAAAAAAATTTATAAATTTTTTTCAAATACAAGATTATGCTAGAGGGTTTACTTCTCATTCACCCATGACTATAGGCATAATTATTTAAATAGATTATAAACTTTATAAAAGATACATGTTTTACCTATAAAATATGAGCTTACTCCAAACACTCAATGCGCATTAGGAGGTTTACAAAAGGCCTTTATAAAGCATTCTCAAGTTAGCCTGTGCTTTTTGGTTAACAAAGAGTTCAAGGTGTTACACATGTTAGCAGGCATTTGATTAATAGAAAATGTCATCGTTACCATAATTTTATTCCGTACCTTACCTCTCTTTTGATTAGCGGTCTATATTAATCCACCTCTTAATGTCTCTAAATACCTCATGAACACCATAAAATTTCACATAGAAGTAGAGTTGGACTCTTAGTGAGAATCAGAGCACCGTATATGGTTCATTTAGTGCTAACCACTCCTCTCCACTACGAATGGCATTTGTCACGTTTTATGTAACAAGTTCAGACATACATGTTGGAAAAGTTCGAGTCCCCATTGTAAATTGACATAAATTCCCATAGTTATAAATAGCAAAATATGTTATAAATACTATATAGAGCTTAGCTAGTAAGATTATACTAAATGGTTCACTTTTCATCCATCCATAACCGTATGCATGACTGTTTGAATATATTATAACCTTTTATAAAAAGATACATGTTTTAACATAAAATTATTCGAAACAAAGATACGTATGTTAAGAAGAGCTTTATAATAAGTCCTTTTTGAAGTATTCTCGGGATAATTCGTGCTTTATAGCTAACAGAGTTTAGGGTGTTATATATGATACTAGGCATTCGATTAATACAAAATGTCATCAGTTACAATAATTTTATTCTTTACCTTACATCTCTCTTGATTAACGGCCTATAATAATCTATCTCTTAATATCTCTAGATACCTCGTGAACACCGTAAAATTTCTAGATTTGGACTCTTAGCCTCTCTTTGAATCACCATATATGGTTCATTTAGTGCCAACCACTCCTCTCCACTACGAATGTCATTTCTCACGTTTGATCTAACAAGTTCAAACGTACACATTGGAAAAGTTCAAGTCCCCATTGTAAATTGACATACATTCCCATAGTTATAAATAGCAAAAAATGTTATAAATACTAGATAGAGCTTAGCCAGTAAGATTATTTCATAAAAATATGTGTTAGGTGTTTCTAAAATCTTCTATCAATTGATGTTGAATAGAATTGGTCAATTGATCCAACATGCTCTGATCACACCTACTACTATTTCTGAATGATTTTTTAAAATCCATTGAAACCTGGTAATTGACAACCGGTGTTTACTTGCCTACATATATTGGAAGGATTAATTCATTAAACTTAACAATAATTTTTCCTAATTTCGATGATGTAGAAATGCATATAAACTGCACAAAAATGCAACCTACAAATTTATTTAACAAATTCAACCAACACTCAATGTCATATTTAATTATTTATCAACACCACAAATTCAAAAGACTTCACTTTGATTGGGATGGCCTCTTAATTAGCAGATCCAGTCATATATCCAGAGTACTCTCATGTTGTATGTGCTACTTACATATCACAAGAATGTTCCCACACTAGAAATTTAGCCCACATGCTTGGGCCTCCCCTTGCAAGAAAAAAAATGCCAATAACCCGTTATAACCAATACATACTGGTTAGACTTACGGTCACAACGAGACGATGAGTTCTCTTGGTAACAATGGCATGCATCATAGCCTCTTAGTAATACTTCTATGTTTCCACAGTGAACAGCTGCTCAGGGAGATGAGGGATCGAGAAGCTATAGACTAGAGGCTCATTCCCATGGGACCGATGTCTCTCATATCTAAGGCTTTGCCAAGTACTATCTATACACTCATTCATCTTCGACATCAAGAAGAGACAGAATACTATTTGTCTTATCGATTGTATGGTTCTGTAGTCCCCATGCCTTTCATGCCTAAGGCTTTGCCATGTACTATCTATATATGCCATTTATCTTCGACATTAAGAAGGGACTTCGAATGTTATTTGTGATTGCTTATAGCTCTTCACACCGACTATATATAGCTAACGTAAAATTATTGGTCACATGTCCGGATCTCGCGGATAAGTAGTGGCTTCTCTCTCTATTTTTTGCCTCAAGACGATATCTTCTGCTCTGTATTCTCAAGTGGGGGAGAAAGACAGAGAGGAATGCAACATATTTCTATTTGACATCTTCTGGAACTATTCCCATTAATTTGTGGCTTGTCCTTTTAAACCAAGAGTTGAAATAAATATAGCATTATGTGATTTGGTACATTCATCTATGCTCTTGGCAGAAGAGTAAATTATAATGATAACAATTTGAGTAAATTGGTAGCAAGAAGAAAAATAAGACAGCCCATCATAGCCAAACCGAAGAAATTAAATTTCCCCGTGTGTCTAGACACTCAATAAAATTCGGACAGCTTAATTGGCATTGAAAATAAAAAATAAAGGAACTTTATTAACCATGATAAACATCTATGTATGTGTGATCTATGTGAAATATGTTGCAGAAAATTTATCAAATCTACATGTTCTACTCACCCGTACCATTATTTCCGAATGGTTTGTTTGAATCCTTTGAAAATCAGTAATTGACAACCGGTCTATACTTGTCTAACTACATGAAAATACTTAATTCATTAAACATGAAAAATAATCTTCTAATTTCGATGAAGTGGAAATACATACAAACTGCAACCTAAAAGTCATTACTATATAATGCAACCAAACCACTCATTGCCATCTTTAATTAATGAATTATTGATCAACATTACAGGCTTGGAATTCTTGATCGACATTACATGGTTAGAATTCGCTGCTGCAAAGCACAGGTCCGTTCTCTTCCAGCGTACGATCACGGGCGCCATGGATTCTTGGTAATCCTCCTTTATTTCCATAGCGATCAAAATCGCCTGCGGGGATGATGGATCGAGATGAGCCATTGACAGGTTGTTCATCCTCCCTTGGAGCACCATGCATAGCCCCAAACTGACTCCCGATGCTTTTCATGTCTACATACGTGTCTTTAATTTTGCAACAAGTGATATCATATCCCATATGTGACATTCATCTTCGTTCATATAAGACTTGCAACACTACTATATAGCTTCTTAATTCATATATATGTAGCTCTAACACTGACCATATATGTGCCCAGATAAATTACTGGTTGGATGGCCAGAGCACGAAGACAGGAGAGATCGACTATTCTGCGCTGTATTCTCGAGCATGTGGGTGAATCAGAAATACAATTAATTACATTTTTATTGAAAGATTTTACGGTCCTTTAGTTTTTGCGGGGAAGATTTTACGGTCATGATAGGTAACAGGAGGAAAGTGTAAAACAATACTTCAGTACCTGACATATGCTTATTTATCTTTTTCTTCAAAATATAGATCGAATTTGAACTTTGCGTGAGCTTCAAAAAGACGTAAAACTGGTCACTGGCACATGATGGTCCAGGTTGTCTAGCCCAAAAAACAAAAAAAATAATAACAGAAAATTGCGGAGGGTAGTCTCGGGACCGCCCCCTCTGACTAATGAATTTATAGAGTTACAACATATCTGCGGTACTCCTGTTTTAATTTTACTTGCACATAGGATTTATTTTTACGCACACGTAAGCATTATGTTTATACCGTCGGTTGCTTCTCTTGAATTAGCAGGACACTGAATAAGTAGCAGATCTAGAAAATAAAATATAAACTAATGTATTGAATTAATTTCTTAAATAAAAAGTACAAATTAAGCTCTCCTCTATGCTATCTAGGCTATAACTATTGAGAACGATATTACTGCACTGCGTTATGCCCAAGAGGATCATAGTGTCAATTACTTCCTGCTCCTGCCGGGACTGAAGGCACTAGCAATGGACCGACTGTGGTGACCAGAAGTAGCACCTAATCTTTTTCTTCCATCACCTGGAGTCGGATTTGCTCAACTTGAACACACAATTAGTGCGACAAATTTACTAGCAACAGTTAGCAAAGCAGGAACCGACTGTCTATTATATCTGCAAAGCATGCTGAAGAGCACTATGTATAAAATCATCACAGTGCATATTCAGAAATTCGGATCAGCCTCAATCCTGATACCTCCTAAGCCATGCATATGCAGAAGAACAACTTCTGCATGTTCAGTTTCGAGCATGTGTAGCGTAAATCTGCCCGGCTTCATGGTGCTCAACTAAGTCTTTGACTACTGTATTGTACTATGGTTTGATGGCTCCGATTTGAGAGAAATATATATAACATTCCGAATGGTTTAATATATTTGTTTTTGTCTCCTATCCTCACAAATTAATCTGTTATCTCCAATGGGAACTGTACTACGAATTCAGAACACCGGTTAGTAACCCTCTTGCAGAAAAAAAAGAGCACCAATTAATTAACGTTGCTTTCAGTTGTCCATCAGGATAAAAATAGCTTATCCAGATGTCAATAAAAATTGAGTGAGACGAAGTAAACTAGAGTGAATACAATAATTAACTGCACCCTTATAGCTGGCGGTCTGTTAGTTCAATGCAGAAAAATCAACTGACGTCCATACTACTACTTATAAATAGGAGCAACATGAAGTTGCAACTTGCGAGAGAGAAGACAGATTGAGTACAGCAAAAAAAATTTCATACTTTCTGACGGGCTAGCTTAATAGAGAACTAGTTGCTTTCGATCTTTGACTAGGAATAGGAGGCATTAGGATCACCCACTGCACAGTTAGAAAGGGAAAATTATGTTCTTTCATCCACAATAGGCCAATCTGCCTTGTGCAGGAGAAGTCTCTCACTCCAGGGGAATAATGCTGGAAGTATGGCCAGAGTGTACAACCATGTCTGCCCTATGAAATTCATGTTCATGTTGTACAATTCACTTCTCCTTATTATGTTTAGCTGTTGACAAAGGGTAATCACCCCTTTAACGATGAATATTTCATCCGATAATGTCCTTTATGTAGACTGCGTGCGGATGCGGAAGATAAAGATGACATGCTATGAGGTGATTAGTAGCTCATAGATGACAACATGCTAACTGTAGTGTAGCTCTCTTTTAATTCCGTTTACAGAAGGATACAAATGCTGTATTTCTTTAATTTTCTACTTGGTTTCCAGCTCGTGCATGCGTAAGTATAGTACACATTTTCATTGCTTCCTGTGAGTCGGTGACTTCGGTATTCATGACTGTAGTTTAGTTGGGAGGTATAAATGGATATATACCATATTGAATAAATTTTGGCACAAAATGCACAAAAATATTTAGTATAGTACCCATTTGATAACTTTATGCATGTTGCTCTGAACCTGGTTTTTAAGAGCAGGCTCCATGATCTTCTTACACGCTTTTTAGAATAGATCATGGGAAATATCTTCTTTTCCTCGCGAAGATAACATGGAATTTGTGAGTGCCAAATTGTGTCTCAACTCAAGGAGGACTTCCTCGAGTGCCATTTGCCAATGAAGTGTGTGGGTACGTTCATTTCATGGTGCAGTATGCATCGTTGGAAAAGACAACGTTACTTGTGCCCATGTAGCTAACTAGGATTGAGAAGCATCAGTAAGACATCTATAATCTTCACCGAGCTACCGGTAAGTAACATTCTATATGTTACTGTGTCAATGTTGTTTACTAGATTCAGAACATGCATACATAGTTCTGTTCCCTGAACAAATGAAAATTTTCAGTTGAGAAATAATCATAATTTCATGTAACACTACATGGCAGGGTGGACTGTATGTACCTAGCTGCTACCTGAACCAGCTGAATTGAGGATACTAGGTCCTTGATTGCCCAAAGAAAATATGACAGTGGAGGCCAAAAGATAAAAACAGTAGCACAAAAAATTCTTCAATCACCTCTGTATTAGAATGTGCTAACCAGAATGAGCACATGATCAACTAATTCAATTGATCAAAGCAAGGAGGATTAGCAGGAGGTTACTGTAATTAAGGTCTTTTGTAATTTTGTGCGCCATTTGTCAATGTATGCTTCTGAATAGTGGCTGGAGTGTGGCTGCCCAGCATGCAACCATACACACGGTCCTGTGTAATTTTCCGTTGGTTTTTCTATTTCTTCTTAGTGCAAATGACACGCGGATCTATTTTATGTTCCAAGATAGTTTTAATGGACCCCAGGGCATAAAACACAGAGAACCGATTAATTAGTTGTTAAGAGGAGTGTAGTCAGCAACATCCAACCTACTTATTTGTCATTCAGGAGGCATCGCTTTCAAATGTCATTACAAACCTGAGCGATACGAAGTAAACTCTCTCAGTACAGTAATTAGTCGCGCCCTTAAAGCTTGTGGTCAGTTACAATGCAGACAAGTGATGTGCCAAATGGCAACCAATCATCTGATCATTTATACATGGACGAATCACACCGTGAATATATTTTCAGCTTATATATGCTAGGCTTTCTTCTCTTCTCTATCATTGAAATGAAACAGGTCTTCTGCCTATGTTTAAAGGAAAAAAAAAGAAGACGTGTTAGTTTATGTTGATATATGGAGCCTGAAACTTGATAGGCTTATACGAACAGTCATGAGATTTGGAGGCCTCGGGAACACTTGCAATACACCAATAGGAGAAGGGTTAGTTTATGTTCTTGAGAGATTAAACTCTGCTTTGATAATCCTTGTCAGCTAAAGCTAAAGATGTCGTCAGTCAGCAGTTGTTCCGGTTTGCATTTTAAAGAAAGGGTACAAAAACATGGCTACAGTGCAGCCCGAAAGTGCTTATTTGTATACCTGAATTTAACATGAATAGTGGAAAGGAAAACTCAGGTTCAATCAAATTATATTAGATTTCAGAGGATAACCCTTATAAATGGAGGTCAAACATTGTACTCAATACTACGAGAATAGCTAGACAAGTTTAGTACTCTCACCATCCTAGAAAGATATTTTATTTTTGTCTCTTTATTTGTTCTACAGAAACTTTATCTTTAAAATAATTATTATATTAGAGATTAAGAAAATAGAGGATTTTGTATTGGTATGTGTGAGATGGGTTAAAAATGAAGTATTTTTAGGAAGAAGATAGTATTCCATACTTTGAAACAGTGGAACTTGGGTTAAAAATGAACTTTGGCAGCAGCGGCAGCACGAAATGCTTCGCAGCACACGTTACCGACGACGAGGATACGCCCATCCAGCCTCACGCCGGGCAACCATCGTCGACGCGCGCCGCCGTGGTCGTCATGACGCAGGGTGAACACGATGGTGGCTGCGCTGCCGACTGTGTGCGTTGCGCCCGAAGACGTATCTCCGGGCCATGACCAGGTCGCCGTCGAGCTCAAAACGATACTTCTCCTCGCCACGGATCTTGATATTGCAAGCCGGCTTGACCGGGCAGTGCTCAACGTCGACGCGTAGGGCGCCGTGGTCGGGCACGGCAATGCGGTGGAGCTCGTGCGACGCGTCGAGCACGTAGAGGCCGCCGTTGTGGAAGGCGATGTCCTCGATGTCGAACTCTACGGTCACGCATATGTCCACGCGGACGGTGGCGCCGTCTGCTTCGGCCGGCACACCGCAACCATCCTCGCTCTGTTGGCGATCGCGGCGACGACGAATGTGGTGGCGCGTGAGTCGGGTGCGGATGACAGGACGACGTTGTGCATGGCGCCGCCGTGCGCCCCGATCGGCAGCGGCACGGGGTCGAGCGAGAACGCGTTGATCAGGAAGGGTGGCGCCGCCACCACCTACGCCGCCGGTGTAGGAGGGGAAGACCGCGGCGGTGACGACGTCGTCGGGGCTGATAACTAAGCCAGGAGTGGAGTGCCACGGCACGGCAGGGTGAGGCTGTGCACGCCACGCGGCGCGCCACAGCCGGCACACGAGAGGGAGGCGTGCGTGGTCGGCGAAGGACGGGAGACGGCGGAGGACCTCGCCGATCAGATCGTCAGGGAGGTCGGACCAACAAGACGAGGAATACATGACGGCGATCACACGCACGACACAAACCGTTCTGCTTCCTAGGATTTGTGGGTTTCATCGATCGCGGCCGATGATTTATTTTATTTTATTTTATTTTTATCTGATGGTTGTTACCGAATTGGACGTGCATGGAAACATATTCTAATATTGCAAAAAACTCAAGGTTTTTTTTGCGACGGAATTCAAGGTTGAATGTTGATCAGACTACGCAACAAAATCAGTCTCTACCGTTCCTGTTCCGCCGAATGCTATTGTTCGTAGTTTTTAGTATCAGTTGTTGTAATTCCTGTAGCAATGGGCAGTTTTGAGTTTTGCATAATATATTAGATTATCTAATATAGCGGCCATGTTTGTTGTGTGTTACAAACTGAAAATCAGTCTGCACTCACATGGTTCGTCTATCTATATATTATCTATTATACTATAAAGATAACTTAAAAAAGAATGCATCATGTGCACTCAAAAGATCTAGAAATTATCATATTAATTAAAAAAAACTTATATCATCATATTATGGTGGGTTTGTATTATAACAGTAGAGATTAAATCTCATATAGAACCATATTAGTTTAGTCACCATGCAACGAAAGGAGTTTGACTTGGGATTCAAATTGTCCATAAACTCCAGCTAGATGGCACAAACGTATAGATGGAAGAGAGAACTAATCTGATTCCGATGTCCTGGTTGGAATTCGTGTAGGCAATCAGAAACATATATTACCAGAATTAATAGATTTAGCACGCATATGTTTGGCATAAGCATGCTTGCCCACCCGAAAACACAAGCACCATGCACCGGCGCACGCCCAGCTCCCTCCCCTGTTTTGTGGATTCCTCGGCGGCAAGCGCACACAAGCAACGACGCGAGGTGGATGCTTTGCGGGAAAGACCTCAGGCAGCTAGCCGCATCGTTACCGCCAAGCATGTTTGGTCCAACCAGGTATATTATTGATTATTGTGAACACGTTTGCCAATCTTCTAAAAGGCATGATTTAATTTCTCCGAAAGCATTTTTATCAGTTTTAGTTAGAAAATCTTTTTAAATCAACTTTGCAACTTTCTAATATTTAACTCAGCTCAATGTTTTCTTTCGATTCTGACACTGAATAGAATTAAGATGAACATGTCCCTCTCTGCATATTACACCTTTATCAGATTGTCTGGCACTTCTATTGCTTCTGGTTGCATACCAATCCCTTTGATGAATTTAAGGCCTTTGCAGAGTGGATTCAGTTACTTGATGAGCAGATATAGCACAATACAGTTGTTTGCAATTCATTATGCATCAAATATATAGCTAGCTCCCTCGCTTTTTCGTAAAAGATATACAAGACTCACGAGCGCAGTGCTGAAAACTGTGCTTGCCCTGATATATAGCAATAACGGGGCCAAGTTGCCAACAAAATGAATTTCCAAACTAAGTGAGTAGGATTAGAAGTAACGGGGATAGGCTATGACGAAATCTCAAGTCTACATGGGTGTCAAGCTATGGTGTTTTGAATGAAATGGATGTTAAACCGTAGGAATGTGGTGTAAAGTGAGACTAATACCCTAACTCTATATAGGAGGATCGGATATATATATACAGTCCAGTGGTCTAACAACCTCCGTGGTCACAGCAGGAGGAAAACGGATGTAAAGACTGGAGCGAAAACTGGTGAACAAAGACGCGGGTAGGCCTTTAGTCACAATGTCGGTGAGCTGGTGCGTCAACGGTATATGAAGCATCCAAATCTGTCCTAACGTGACCTTGTCACGGACAAAGTGAATATCTATCTCTATATACTTCGTGTGTTGATGATGGACCGGGTTGGCGGTTATATAGACGACACTGACATTGTCACAGTAGACGATGGTCGCAGAGGGGATAGGTGCATGGAGCTCCTGGAGAAGCTGGCGAAGTCAGCAACACTCGACGACGGCATGAGCAACGGCGCGATACTCGGTTTCGGCGCTGGACCGAGATACTGTAGTCTAGCGCTTGGAAGACCAAGAGACTAAAGTGTCACCGAGGAAGACGCAGTAGCCGGATGTGGAGCATCGAGAGTCGGGCCAGCCCGCCTAGTCCGCGTTAGAGTATACAGTGAGAAAGTCGATGAGGCTGGAGCTAAGATGTAAGCCGGTGGAGAGTGTGCCCTTCACGTAGCGAAGAATACGCTTGAGCAGCACGAGGTGAGATTCGTGCGGAGCATGCATGAAGAGACATACTTGCTGGACGGCGTAGGTGAGATCGAGCCTTGTTAGTGTGAGGTACTAGAGGGCACTAGCAAGACTCCGGTACTGGGAGGAATCGGCTATGAGAGAGCCATTGGTTGTGGAGAGCTTGGCGCGAGCGTCGACGAGAGTGGCGATAGGGTGACATTCGGCCATGCCTGCACACTGGAGGAGATTGATGACATACTGACGCTGGGAGAGAAAGAGTCCGTGAGGAGAGCGTGTAATAGAGATGTCAAGGAAGTGATGGAGAGGACCGAAATCGGTCATAGTAAACTCAGAGTGGAGTTGGGCCATGATCTGGTGTAGTATGGACGGCGAGGATGCTATAAGAATAATATCGTTAACGTAGAGGAGAAGATAGGCGGTGGTGTTGCCGATGTGAAGGACGAAGAGGCAGGTATCGAAGACAGGGGCCATAAAACCGATGTGCCAAAGATAAGCAGCAAAACGCTGGTACCAGACCCGAGGAGCCTGTTTGAGGCCGTAGAGGGAGCACCGAAGGAGGCAAACGTCATCGGGACGAGATGGATCGACGAAGCCTAGAGACTGCTGGCAGTAGACCGTTTCCGTAAGATGGCCATAAAGGAAGGCGTTCTTCACATCGAGCTGGTGGATCGACCAAGAGTGCGAGGCAGCGAGAGTGAGAACAACCCAAATGGCAGCGGGTTTGACAACGGGACTGAAGGTCTCGTTGTAGTTAACGCCGGGATATTGGGAGAAACCCCGAACTACCCAGCATGTCTTGTGACGAGTAAGCGGTCCATCAGGAGGACAAGGAATGATGCGCCAAGTCTCGTTATCCATAAAGGCCTTATATTCATCGGCCATGGCCGCGCGCCACTGAGGATCGTTTAATGTTGAACGATGAGTCACCGGGATGGGTGAGATGGTACAATGGACTGCTGAGAGCCCGTAGCGTTTTGTGGGGCGGAGGAACTCAGTTTATGATCGGGTGATCATATGAGAGGTAGAAGGGACAGTAGGGTTCGCAGAAGCCGATGGGAGCGTGAGTGGTGGGGTAGGGAAGGGATGAGGAAGGGTGGTATCGGCTCGGAATCGATGACTGTATATTCGGAAAAAGGGTTGAACGAGGTCGATCTGAGCCGATGAAGGGAGAGGGGCCGATGGAGGTTGATAGGCCGATGGGGTTGGACGGTCCGATGAAGACGGAGCAGTCGATAGAGAGTGACGAGTCAATGGAGGCTAAGGGCCAATAGGTGTGGGCGAGCTGATGGAGTTGATGTGTTCGATGGAAGTGAGACAATATGGTTCTGGTTGCATACCAATCCCTTTGATGAATTTAAGGCCTTTGCAGAGTGGATTCAGTTACTTGATGAGCAGATATAACACAATACAGTTGTTTGCAATTCATTATGCATCAAATATATAGCTAGCTCCCTAGCTTTTTTCGTAAAAGATATGCAAGGCTCACGAACGCAGTGCTGAAAACTGTGCTTGCCCTGATATATAGCAATAATGGTGCCAAGTTGCCAACAAAATGATGACTTTCCAAACTGTGAGTGAGTACGATTAGGAGTAACCGGGATAGGCAATGACGCAACCTCAAGTCTACATGGGTGTCAAGCTGTCTTTTTTTGAATGAAATTGATGTCAAACTATCTAAAAATGTTATTCTGCTTACCCCTAAAGTTCTAATCATGCTGATACGACAGAAGAGGATTGCTGTTACTGCCGTGCGCTGCGTGTAGTAAACTCTGAGCGAGCAACATTCCCTTTGCCATCCGTATGAACATGTCATCGAAGTCTTGAAGTTCTACTGGCTGGGCTGCTTGTTCGCGGCAGCCAAGAAGAAAAAATATCAGAGTTTGGTTTCTAAGGCGCCAAGCATCGAAATCAGAGTTATTTGTACTTTTGCCGATTACTAGTTTACTACTGTTTGTAAAGTAAGATCATTGGCAATGTAATGTGCATGGGAAATATCTTCTTTTTTTATTCATGGAAGGTGAACTGTTTCTCGCGAAGATGACATGGAATTCCTGAATACCAAAATGGTCCTTTACATATGTGCTGCTCAACTCTAGGACACCTTGCGTGGTGCCATTTGCCAATGAGTTGTGTGGATTCACTTCATGGTGCAGCTTGAATCCAAGAGATCACTCTACTTCCGTCCATGTACCTAACTAGGATTGAGAAGCTTCAGTAACACATATACGATCTTCACCGAGCTGCCCGTAAGTAACATTCTATATGTTTTTGATGAAAGTAACATTGTATATGTCAAATCAGGTTTTGTGACAAGGATGAAACCAATCAACATTTTTTTTGTTATTTGGAAATCAGAAACGCAGCTTGTTTTAAAAAAGTACGTCCAAAAGACCCTGTTGAACTAATATACCACACATGTCATTGGATTGCTTCCTGGGCCATTTTGCAGAAGCTGGACGAAGACCAAAGAAGGCTGCTGTGGGGGGTAATCTTCTAAAGCAAGTTGCAGATGAGATTTCCATCTCGCAGTTTGGATGGAGGACAAACTTGAAGAGGCTGGAATAGGACTATTGGGTCCGGATGCCGGGAGTCGTTTTTGATGCTGGTGTTTGCTTGAGCTACGGTGATGTCTCAGTAGAACAATTTACCTACTTCCCCTGTTTCCAGGCCTAGTTTTTGGTTTGTAATGGGAGACTCTAATCTCTGATGGGAAAAGAGATTTTTTTTATTCAAGAGGAACGGTAATTCAAACCCATAAACTCGACACTTCACTCAAATAGACAATTTGCGATACTCAAACCAATTTGGAATTAGCTTCAATATAATTCCTACGTGCTTCATCTAGACTCAGACTGAGTTGGAATTATCCTCCAATCCAGTACCAGAGAGCACAGAATGTTTTTTGAAAAGCTTTCTCCTAATTCCTCTCACCATCAGAGAAACAAGGTGATGCATGGCACATTACATGATCCTGATACTTCCCAAGCCTATCCATGTAACTCCATGTTGGTTGCAAGTCATGAAATCCAACCCGGAGAATGTATGAATACCTCCCAAACATGTGTGAGTAGCCCATAAATCCGTAAACGTGGCGGGCAGAGAGAGTGACTGTTCTTGCGTCTCCTATTTATAATTGACAGATGAAAGAAAGACCTATGTTATGGTGTGAGCTTCAGAGTAACTCAGTATTGTCCTGCAGGCACATGCATGCATGTTGGGCCATCTAGTCTGGGCCCTAAAAACAAAGAAAAAATTGTGGAGAGCCCTACTAGTCCCGGTACACTGCTCTGACTAACAATTTTAGCGAGAACAAGATGAATCAGATTATCAGAATGCATGGCAAACTATACAGTGTTAAACCATGCTTGTTTTCCCATGGGTTTAATGATATCAATTTAATTCCTCACCATATCTATCGTGCTCTTTTATTTTACGTTTACAAGCACATAAGCTTTATTTTTACACTGTCAGTTACTTTTCTCTTGAATTAACAGGATGCTGAATAAATAGCAGACGCCAAAAATAATAATAATCCAATGCATTAGATTGAATTTTTATGAACAAAAATTATAATTTGATTCTCTACTTTCCACTGATCGAGGATAATACCAAGAAGGCGGTGTGCCCAGGAGGAAGACGACGTCGTGATCGCCTGGAATCAGATTTGTTCAACTAGGATGCTCAATTAGTTGGTCAAATTTACCAACAACGGTTGGCATAGCAGTAACCTACAATCTACTCTCTATACAATCTGCATATCATACTGAACAGCACTGAAAACATCACTGTGCATATTCAGAAAATTAGATCAGCCTAAATCCTGAGACCTCCCAATCCTGTACACGCCGATAACATGCACCAGCTTCTGCATGTTTATATAGTTGGGCTTCATCATGGTGCCCAACTAAGTCTTCTCCCCTTGTCTTGTAGTACAATGCTTTCGTGCATCCAATTTGGGAGAAATATAACATGCATGCATGTCGGATGATTCAATATACTTGTTCGTACGTGCGTCCTATATGTCCTCACAAATTAAAGCAGAGAGCGCAGATTGACCTATATTCTCTGCACATCATGTCACTCGTGGAAATTTTAATGGCCGAAGGCAGGCCAGGCTTGATCCATGAATAACGGTCATGGAGCGAAACAATATCGATATGTCGATCATGTTCACTATTCATACCAACTAAACTTCTTGTATCATCATATATCTGGTTTAAAATGGCTCGTCTGAACTGTCTTGATCCATTCGATCACAGCAACGTTGCCGCAGTGGATGCACCGGCTTGATCAGGCCTCAACGAACGGATCGAGGAGAAACGGTCTGTCCATGCATGAACAGCCAATAGCTCATTCATTCAGTGATTTTCTAGATTGCAGGGTGTGAATCTTCCCGGCTTCGTTGTGCCCAACCAAGTCTTCACCAGTTGACTTGTACTGTGATTTCGCACATCCAATTTGAGAGAAATATAACATGCATTGACGGATGGTTCAATATATTTTCTCGTGTGTCCTTTCCTCACAAATTAAAGCCAAGAGCTCAGGTTGACCTACTCTCTGCATATCACTCGTAAAATCCAGCTGAAGCGGTTAAGCACACATAACTGAATTTACAAGATCGATTGGGCCACACTAATAATTTATTTAACATTTTTTGAACTAGTTTTTTTTTCTTGCGTGATTTTTAACAGCTGACGGCGGGCATGCATGATCCATGAATGTCGGTCACACAGCAAAATAATTGAACGACGACGAAAGCTCGACGTAGGATTTCGATCGATCTGTCGATCATGTTCAGTATTCATACCAATGAAAACTTATCGTATGATCATATCTTGTTTCACCTAAAACTCGCTGGCCGCTATCAAAAAACTGTTACTCGTCTCAGTCGTCTCGATCCATAAACATAGCGTCAGAGCAAGACATGCACTTTCAGCAACGTTGCTTATGCAGATATGCACCGGCTTGATCAGGCCTCAACGAACGGATCGATGAGAAACAGTCTGTCCTTCGCTCAGGATTTATCTTTTTTTAGAAGTTCATTTCTTTTCTCAAAATGAAGGAAAGCAAATGTCTTTATTGGTTTACAAAAGAATTAAATTACTAGCTAGTACATAATACTAGCGCCTCGACTGAATTTTTAAAAAGCTAACGACTAATTAACTGGTAAAAGAAAATGATAGATCGGACATAGACACCAGTATCAGGACTGTGGCACGTCGTAGAACAATATTCCTCAGGATAGGAAACATGAGAAAAGCCTTGTGAACACCCCCTTGCTATTGGCACTAGGCTTAGCGGATGTTGTAGGCCAAGTGTCATGAAGACGCTTGCAGGTGTCGTCGTTGCAGTGACAGATCAACCCTAGCTTCTCTAGGGTATGGCTACTGACTACTGGCTTGTCCAGCGCCTTGATGTCGCACCGGACGACGATGGAGTCATCGTCCTGCTTGACGTACTCGTCTGCACTAACGTACCAACTGAAGCCATACCTGTTGTTGTGGCGCGTGTTTTTGAATGTGTACCTCATCTTGTGATGGTTGTAGGGTGCCGGCGTCTCGTTGGTGTGGCACTGGTGTAGCATGGTGAACTGGAACTCGACGGTGACATTCTTTGATCTGTCGACTAGCTCGAGGTAGAGCCAGACGGTGTCACCGCCCGTACTAAACTTGGCACTAGGGTAGAAGAGAATGCGCCAGGTATGGCCAGCCGCCTTGAACTTGGCAGACTTGAGGTGATTGCCATTGCCAAGCAACCTCGCATGTGAGTACCCCTCGATCTTGAGTAGGTGGCACCCCGTCCTCGCTGTCACAGCAATGGTCGATGCAGAAGGAGGAGACGCCATAGCATTGGTTTTGATTGGCATGCTAGTGAGAAATTTCTAATTTCTAAACTTAAAGAGACTAGTGAATGGTTGGCGACTAAAATGTTACAGCGGAATGGGTGAATATGGGAATATTTATAGGAAAAAATGTGGCTCTCGTTGGCAGGTATACATGCATGCATGGCAACTGTGCATCTGCGCATCTAACGCCGTTGTGACTCACGTATCTTCGTGCAGTTGCGAGTTCAATCCGCATTTCTCTGTATGCATGCACTTGTTAGTTAGGACTTTTGATTGGCTCCTACCTCCATGATGTGTGTCACGTGGATTTTGCTGTTCAACTGTTTAACGATTAAGTGTCAAGTCCGATCAGACTAGTAGAGGACTCGCTTTGAATCTTTCTTCAGTATGTAAAATGTTAAGCATTGATCTTAGCCAGAAAATAAACAGAGTTTATTTTAGATGCGGTGACTTTCTCCAACACCTTCTCCCGAAAGACGCAGTTGATTAGTTGAAAACTAACAAGTGATGGGCCGTTAATTTCTGGTTCCTGGTCACAAAGCAAGCAACTAATTTGTGCTGTGGGGCCACCTCTTGCTGCTACTCTGTCAGTGTTTAGAATTTTGCATTGAATCAGTAAACCATGCAAAACATTTTCATTTAATTTGTTTTTTTTTCTTTCCAGATCAGATCAGGTCAAAGATGAGCTGAAAGGAGAGTGGTTGATCGTTGGATCCCAAGAAATTATTTAAGCGTCCTAACAATTGATATTTAAACGAATATAGTATGAACTATTGAAAAGCCAGGTACGGTAGCTGATGTTTTTTCACTAACGCAACATTGAACCAAAATTCCAATAAGCCAATATATTATCATGTATATATACAGTACATACGTATATGCATTTATTCAAGATAATTGTAATGTTCATACCCACATAATACCAAAATTCCAGATAAATTCACGGAATATGTAAACACTAAATGATAAGATAAAATAAACAGAAATACTACAGCACAGCATGCCATTGGAACGGGATCGTTGGTCCAACGGAATCCTGTGCGCTAGTTGTCCTCTAAGATAAATAACAACCATAGTAAGATATATATCTACTTAATCTGATCGGAAGCACCCAAAAAACGCTTCCTTGAGGCTTGGGGCACTTCTCACAACATGGTGGCGCTTGCACAGGTCATCCTGGCATTCGCAGACCATCCTGGCTTCTCTGCGTCAGCCGGCTGGGCTACCGCCGGCGCCAGCACGGCAGTCTTCTTGTCGATGATGGTGATGTCACAGTGGATGACGAGGCTGTCATCGTCCTTGATGTACCATGACGACTTCAAGTTATCGCTTATGATGAAGTCGTGGCGGCAGTGCATCCTCCTCTAGCTAAACGACATCCGGTAGCTCCTCTTGTACGGCAATAAGGACCACCACTAACGGACCATGCTGAAACAGACGATGCCTTAGACAACGCCGTGGAGCTTAACACCCACGAAGATGTAGACAGGCTAGGAGGAACATGCCTTGGTACCGTTGTTGCCGCTGAAGCCAAGGGAACATGGTGGAGAAAGTAGAGCTGCTCCTCGCCGCTTTCGAGGCCGGATCCACCAAAGCCTACCATCGTCAAGGTCGGATCCCCACTGTGCCCCACTATCGTTGAGGCTAGATTTGCCATACACTCCAGTTGTCTAGGTCAGATATGCTACAATCCACCATCATCGAGGTCGGATCCGTCTAGCATTGGCGGTGTTAAGGGTAGAGCTAGAGGGTGTGATGGTCACCGCTAAGGATAAGAAGATAAAGTTGGCAGTCAATGCCTGGAGAGAGGAAGTAAATAATAATAGTCAATATGGAGGATAAGAAAGGTCAGCATAATGAAGAGGAAGAGGAGTCAGTGGTGCTCCGCGTGGAGTAGATGGTTGACGAGAAAGTTAAGGGGAGGAGAAGCCCTGGGCGGTTTTGTTGAGTTAAATCGGTTGTGAACCCTAATATCTCACCACTATTTGAGTGGTATAAAAATTAAATCGATTGAATTAATTAGAAGGCAGATTTATGATTGGCAATGACAATATTTTTAATTCAGTTCTTAAGAGATATAGAGAGGTATATATACCTCAACGGAGATCCCTTGTCAAATTTTGAAAATAAAATTCAAAAACCAAATATTGAAACTTGTTAGGCGAGGACCTACCTAAGGTACCCTGCTCTCCCCATGTTAGCCCCTACTTCATTGGGGCAATCGCAGGGAAGGAGGGAGGGGACAAGAGACAGAAGTCCTTTGCAAGGCAAAGAGCCTTGAAGCAGAAAGGCTAGGAGGCCTCCGCAAGGGCAGGAGGCAGAGCCCCATAGAGGGGTTCCCCTAGGCAATGATGTGCTAATGGACTTTCAATGACCTCATCTAGCAGCCACCTTGCTCCGTACAGCCATGTGGTGGTGGGAGGCCAAGAATCCCGGTCCCGATGGTGTCAATCCTATTTGGGATTCTCGAGCCGTTGGCTGGTGTCATTTTTACCCGTTAGTGTTTATAGTGAGCCATCCCTTTCTACACAATATAATAAAACGTGCCACTGCTTAGACAAAGGGGACTCTCTTTTCTCCTTCCAATTCTCACATGAATCTTTAAGCCCCCAGAACTCAAGTTCTCCACATTCGACACTATTTGCTGCTGGATTTGCCTCCAACAAAACCATAATTTTTTTTTCAAAATTGCATCATGTTAGATCTTTTTGATTTTCTTTTGCCTTGCCAATGCCAAAAATTAAAATAAATATGCAACCAAATACAATTCAAATGCAACTTCAATTAATAATAGTTATTTTTACACAACCTTTCCTTTAAAGGAGAATATTTTTTCACAAGCATGAAAGTTATTTTCTATGACCAGAGTATTTAGTCGGCCCAAAACATTGCTTTCGTAGGTCAGGCCAGCCCATCCCGGACCAGAGCTAGCTAATCATGCCTTTAGCACGTGGCACACGCGGGCGGTCGCCGTGGCGGTGGCCGTCGACGCCGTGACCTGCTGATCATCAGTCGGCGGCGACATGGCTAGCTAGAGAAGGGCAAGCTCGATCGATCTGGACGACGAAGAGATCGACAAGGCGTACGTACGTATACCGGTATACCTATGGACTCACGTACTACGTAGTGCTATATATTTCGTACCGACTTGGAAATTCTAGTCAGATTTGGACATGTAACCCAAAATCTTGGTGCCAGTCGGATTTGTATAGAAAAAACCATGGCGATCGATCGACTGATGGAGTATATTATAGCCGGATTTGTGTGCATAGAAAAGCCAGGCTTGTATGGTTCGTAAAGAGACATGCACGAGAGAAATAACATTACCGGAAGTAATTAAATGTGTCTCGACCTCGGCTAAGTCCGATAGATGGAAAAGACTTCTTATGAGATTGATTTTTTTCTAGGAGGCACTGAGAAATACAAAATTTACGTTTAGAAAATAGAGTTGTTTTACAATGCCCTTTATTAATAAGTAGAACCAATATCGTTTATTTTTTTAATCTAATGAATCATATTTATTTATGCTATCAACTCATAAATTAATATTTGTTTCATGTCCTCCTACTGGCAACAATACTAATAGTGAAATACTACAAATAAAGAGCAATATAAAAAAAACTCAGATAGTATATAGTAAATCTACAAAACATATATAACATATATATAGTAAAAGAAGAGTAGATCCCAACGCATCCGTTTCTGGTGCTAGAGCTTGTGGCCGTGGAGCAGCTCATCCACCTGAGCAAGAACAGCTGGTCGTGCTCAGGCTTCATCGTCCTGTCCTCCACCTCCTCCTCACGCTGCTCCGTCAACAACGTGCGATGCTGGGGCTGGGCGACATGGATGACGAAGACGAGCAAGAGGTGGGCGGGAGGACATGGATGAACAGGAGGCATTGCCCCGATCGCCGACATCTACGTTGCCACGGCTCTAATTGGTGCCACCTGAGAAGCGGACCATGGATCCCATCTGGAAGGTGCGGATGGGATTTCGTGCAATAGCATTTTCGTAAATATGTCATGTAAAATTTTGTGGGTGCGTGACTAAGAATACCTCTATAGAGAAAAAAATGAGCCACTCGATTTTGGAGGATGGAAAGGAACTAGAGTAACTACGGAGAAATTAAAGATGAGAGAGGCCAATAACAGAACTAAGAACGGATGTTTCGAAAAAAAAAACAGAGAAAAAGAGATGATGGTGCAAAAACAGAATTATTTGGAATCCATTCGAAAGAATCAGAATTAGTTATTCGAAGATAGACTAGCAAAACATGATTTAGCCCCGTGAAAGCTCATTAATTAAAGTAGGACTTGAAACGTGCCCTTCTACTATCTATATATATGGACGTGGTTTGCGCCGCCTTTTCCTGTACGGACGTGCCCGATCCAAGCAGCCATGTCAGCCGCCGTGTCGTCGTCACTGTTGACGGTCGCCGCCGCCGCCGACTACCGCGGCTCAGCCTCTTCTCACACCATTGTCGGCAAGGTAGCCAGGGAGGATTACGAACTACGTGTCGAACGCTACTCCAAGACCAGGGCGATGAAAAACGGGAATTACCTGGCGTCCAGCAGCTTGGTCGTCGGAGGCCAGCCATGGCGGATCAAGTATTACCCCAACGGGAACGACGAGTCGTCCAGCGGTCACATATCCATCTTCCTCAGACGCGTCGGCGGCGGCGACGACGGCGACGCCCTGCTTGCTGAGGTACAGATCGATCTGGTCGTCCAACCCAGCGAAGCGGCGGCGGAGCCGCCGTACGGGGTGGGGTTTAGCTACCCCTTTGGCCCGGACTACAGCTTCGGCTACCCGCGCTTCGTCTCGCACGAGATGTTGGAGAGCCCCGCGTATCTCAAGGACGACAGCTTCACCATCCGGTGCAACATCGCCGTGGAGGGGCCGCCGTTCGTCGTCGACGTGCCGCCGTCGACCCTGCTCTGGCACCTCGGCGACCTCCTCGGGGAGACGGAGTGCGCGGACGTGGCGCTCGACGTCGGTGGCGAGACATTCACCGCGCACCGGTACGTGCTCGCCGCCCGTTCGCTCGTCTTCAAGGCGCAGCTCTTCGGCCCCATGAAGGCGGAGAAGGACACCGCCATACGCGTCGAAGACGTGCACGCCGACGTGTTCAGGGCGCTTCTCCACTTCATCTACACCGACGAGCTACCACCGGCCGAGGGTGACGACGATGACGACGTCGATGATGACGGGGAGGCGATAATAGCGCAGCATCTGCTCGTCGCGGCGGACAAGTACGACCTACCGAGGCTGAAGCTGATATGCGAGAACAAGCTGTCGAAGCACCTCGACGTCAGCACGGCGGCGACCACGCTGGCGTTGGCCGAGCAGCACGGCTGCGATGGCCTCAAGGAGGTGATCCTAAAGTTCCTCAAGCTGCCGTCAAACATGGAGGCTGTGAAACGCACCGATGGTTACAAGCATCTGTTGGAAAGCTGCCCTTCTCTTCACCAAGAGCTCACATCAAGGGGCATTCTCCCGGTCGGTACCACAAATAAATAGGGGATTTTTAAGATTATGGTGCTAACCTTCAAATCTTATGCTTAGTAATATGAAATTTATTAGTTTTGTCAGCTGCTAGTATTATACTTACATGTGCAAATTGCTTAGTTTTGCGGCATATGGGGGTCCAAGATGCTTCAGTATACCATAATCTGCCAGACAATAATTAAGTTCGCTGCTGCCATCTGGATCAGAATCATATATAGAGGATTGTATCATTTAGAATCACATCATGCACACAGGATCCGGTTTTGCTATATTCGATGGCCCTTTTTTTTTAGCAAATTGCTTTGAATTTATTTCTGAATAGATTTGTAAGTAACAAAAATTCTATTGAAAGTTAGAAATTTCAATTGAAAGCTATCAAAGAAATTCTACTGCATGTTTGAAAATTATAATTCAGAGTTATCGAAAATTTCAATTTGCAGTGATGAACATTTCTATTGAAAGCTTGAAAATTTCAATTGAAAATCGTTACTATAAATTTCAATAGGATGTTATAAATTTATCTATTGATAGTTTGAACGGTGCATAACTTTACAAATACTTGCAAGACGACCCATTGGAGCTGACCCCATTTATTGAGTCACCAAGAGCAAAAAACCAGACATCGCCTTCCTTCTCAAGAGCCATGCCACCCATCTCGTAAGTAAGATGTACTAAACTGTGTATTCATTGGGCAACTGTGCGCTGAAGGTGTGTGGCACAACTGGTTGGTGCCAAGTGAATTTTCAGATGTACTATATGTATAGAATATGTACAATGACTATGAATCTCCGAGCGTCAAGGGAGTCGGGTCTATATATATACAGCCTAGACCAGTGGTCTGTGTAACACCCCTCGCAGTCACAGCGGGAGGGAAACGGACACAGAGACTGGACCAAAAACTGGTGAACAAAGACGTGGGCAGGCCTTAGGTCATTATATCGGCAAACTGATGTGCCGATGGTACATGGAGCACCCGAACCTGTCCTAATGTAACCTTGTCATGGATAAAATGGATATCGATCTCGATGTGCTTGGTACGTCGGTGATGGACCGGGTTGGCGGTCATGTAGACGGCACTGATATTGTCGCAGTAGACAACGGTCGTGGTGGAGAGGGGTGCACGGAGCTCCTGGAGAAGCTGGCGAAGCCAGCAGCACTCGACGATGGCGCGGTACTCGGCTTCAGCGCTAGAGCAGGACACTGTAGTCTGGTGTTTTGAGGACTAGGATACGAGAATGTCACCGAGGTAAACACAGTAGCCGGACGTAGAGCATCGAGAGTCGGGGCAGCCTGCCCAGTCCGCGTCGGAGTACGCGGTGAGGGAGTCGATGGGGTTGGAGCTGAGATGCAGCCCGCTAGAGAGGGTGCCCTTCACTTAGCGTAGGATGCGCTTGAGCAGCGCGAGGTGAGGTTCGCGCGGAGCATGCATGAAGAGGCACACTTGCTGGACAGCGTACATGAGGTCGGGTTGGATGAGTGTGAGGTATTGGAGAGCCCCGGTAAGACTCCGATAGTGAGAGGGATCGGCAACGAGGGCGCCATCGACGGCGGAGAGTTTGGCTCGAGTGTCGACTGGGGTGGCGGTGGGGTGACAGTCGGCCATGCCCGTACGCTAGAGGAGATCGATGGCGTACTGACGTTGGGAAAGGAAGAGCTCATGGATGGAACGGGTTACGGAGATGCCAAGAAAATGGTGAAAAGGACCAAGATCGATCATGGCGAATTCAGAGTGGAGTCGGGCCATGATCTAGTCGAGGAGAGATGTCGAAGACGCTGTGAGGACAATGTCATCGACATAGAGAAGTAGATAGGCAGTGGTGGAGCCGATATGGAAAGTGAACGGGGAACTATCGGACACAGAGGCCACGAAGCCGATGTGCCGAAGATAGGCAGTAAAGCGCTGGTACCAAGCACGAGGGGCTTGTTTGAGGCCATAGAGAGAGCGTTGAAGGAGACAGACGTCATCGAGCCGAGAAGGGTCAACGAAGCCTGGGGGCTGCTGGCAGTAGACTGTTTCCGTCAGGTGGCCGTGACGAAAGACGTTCTTCACGTCTAGTTGATGGATCGGCCAGGAGCGAGAGGCAGCCAAGGTGAGGACGACTCGGATGGTGGCGGGTTTGACAACGGGACTGAAGGTCTCGTCGTAGTCGACACCGGGTCGTTGGGAGAAACCCCGGACTACCCAGCGAGCCTTGTGACGGGCAAGGGAGCCATCGGCGTGAAATTTGTATTTGAAAATCCACTTACTGGTCACAATGTTGGCGCCGGGAGGTCGGAGAACGAGGCGCTAGGTCTCGTTGTCCATTAGGGGCTTGTACTCGTCAGCCATGGCCGCGCGCCACTGAGGGTCGGCCAGGGCTAAGCGAGAAGTCGCCGGGATGGGCGAGATAGAGCTATGGACAGCGAAGAGACCGTAGCGCAAAGTGGGGCGGAGAGACCCAGTCTGGGGGCGGAGAGACCCATTCTGGGAGCGGGTGACCATGTGAGAGGTGGAAGGAACTGGAGCCGATGGGGGTATGGGAGTAATGGGAAGAACTGGTCGGGTGGCGGCGTCATCGGCTTCGAGTCGGCGACTGTAGACAAGAGGAAAAGGAGGAATTAGATAGGCCTGAGCCAATGAGGTCGGGTGGGCCGAGTATTCCGATCGGTTTGATAGAGATGGATCAGCCGATAGGGTGGGGGGAGCCGATGGAAAGTGAGGAGCCGATGGAAGTGGGGTGTCCGATGGAGAGGGAACGGTATCGGCTGAAGGATAAATATGATCGGTATCGGCCGATGGAGGTGGGTCCGATGGTGGGGACATCGGACCGAGTAGTGGTGGGAAATGTGATGGGTAAATCCTCAGCAGCGGCCGATGAGGGGGCCGATGGAGAGGGCAGTGGAGGAGACCTGGTCGGCACGGTGTTGGTGAGAAGGAAGTCGAGATCACTAGAGCAGAATCTCGGATAGAGGAGACCGAAGGGAAAATATGTCTCATCAAAAATGATGTGATGAGAAACGAGGACCCGTCGGGTGGAAAGATCGAGGCATCGGTATCCCTTATGAGAGGTGGAATAGCCGAGGAGAATACATGCGGTGGAGCGGGGAGCGAGTTTGTGGGAAGCTATGGCGGTGAGATTTGGGTAGCAAAGGCACCCTAAAACATGAAGTTGCCAAAGGTTGGTGGAGAGGGCGAAGCTGGCGTGTGGGGTGGACGGCGCAGCGGGAATGGTGTAGAGGTCTCCGCCACTATTGCAGCGAAGGATCTGTCGCCGGGTTGGGATATCCTTCACAGAGAAACCAAACGCGTCAAATTCAATGGAGCAGTGGTTGTCTCATGTGAATTGGCGAACAGATATAAGATTGTGAATAAGAGAAGGGACGATAAGAACATTGCGTAGGGGGAGGTTAGTGGTGGATGTAGACAGAGGGGAGTCACCGCGGCATTAGACAAGAAGAGAGTGACCATTACCGATGGTGACAAAAGGGGATGAAGAGGGGTGACAGGAGCGAAGTATACCGGCCGATGACGCCATGTGTGAAGACGCCCCAGAGTCTAGCATCCAAGGGTGCTGTGGTTGGAGCGTCATCTAGTTGAGGGCAGCAACGAGGCCAGCCTGGTTCCAGGAGGGAACCGACTGGGTGGTTGGGGTTGGTAGCATCGGCTGAGACGACAAAACGAGAGCCGATGCCAGGTGAGCCTGGGATGGGCGTCGAGAACTCCGGGTTACCAGCCGATGGGGCTGCGTGGTTGGGGCTGGGGCACCCAGGGGTTGTAGCAGAGCCACGGACCCGTGGGACCGGCAGGGTGGGTAGGGACCGAGGTAGGTCGTGGTGGAGTCGAACCCTGCCAGGTCCTGCCTTTGCCTTTGCCCTTGCCTTTCCCGGTACAGGCTGTGTTGCTGTGGCTGGAGCCATGGCCACCAGGACCGCGGGAGGAAGGGGTAGCGCAAGAAGCTCGGCAGCTATTATCGGCTGCGGCAAGAAGAGCGGTGTGGGCCACTGTCTTCTCATCATTGGCCAGATAGAGTTCTTTAAGAACTAGCATGTCATGAGCCCAGGCGAATGATGGAAGAGGTGTGGCGTTTGTGATGTCATCGGCGGTGTTGGAGAAGCGGGGATTGAGGCCTCGCAGAAGGGCGAGGACGAGTTGAGAGTCGGCCACAGGGTGGTCGACGTCCCGGAGAGCAGCAGCCTTGACTTTGAGGTACTGACAGTACGAGGAGACAGAGGAGTCACCTTGTACCATGGAGTGGAACTCGTTGAGGAGGAAGATGGCGCGAGGCTGCTTGTTGGCTAGGAAGATCCGCTCAATGGCCACCTCGAGGTCTCGGGCGGTGGGGTCGGTATCGTCCATGGTGAGGTCGAGGACAGAGTCATCGACCGAGCCGAGCAGCCAACTGCGCACGCAGCACTCGGCGATGTCCCATTGAGGATCATCGGGACGAGGTGGAGCGGAGCCATCAATATGGGACCGGAGGCCGAATTTTCCATAGAGGGGTTTGAAGAAGAAAACCCACTTAGAATCATTGGCGTTAAGGTCAAGGGAGATAGGAACGTGAGATTTCACGTTCACAGCAGCGTATGGAGGGGAGAAGATCGGCGAGGTGGTGCCCGAGGTGTGGTCTGAGGCACCGAGGGCTGGAGCAGATTCGGCGACTAGGAGAGTGCCGGAGCTGAGAGCGGACTCGGTGGCCATGACGGGAGAACGGGAGCAAAGAGCTGATGGGAGAAAGAAGCCGATGGGAGGGGGAAGCCGATGAGAGGACGGATCAACCGATCAAGGATGTGAGAAGCCGATGGGAAGTGGATCGGCGAGCCGATGAGGAGTGATTGGCCGATGGGGAGTAGGCAGCGGAGTAGGTGAGGAGTGGCCAGCCGATGAGGAGTGGTTGGCCGATGGGGAGTAGGCAGCGGAGTAGGTGAGGATAGAGTGGGTGGGCCAGAGAGTGGTTGGGTCACGGACGTGCGAGGATTCACGTCCGTGAAGAGAAGATTTACGTCCGTGGACTCATGGAGGCCAAGGAGTAGGGCGGACGCTAAAAAGGCAGAGAGTGGCCGGACGCGAAGAGAATATGTTCGTGTCCGGGAGGCAAGGATTCGTGTCCGTAGACACGTGGACATGTTGGACTAGCTCGGACGTGAGGGGAGAAGGTTCGCGTCCGAGAGCCGTTGAGTGTGTCGGAAAGGGCGAGAACCGAGGGAGGTTTCCAGCTGATGGAGGACTGAACAAGTCCAGCCGATGGAGACGACGAGTGCGGAGGTGCGCCGGCGTCAGAGAAGGAGAGATGCACGAAACAAGAGGAAGAGCAGAGACGGGTGAGAGGCGGGACGAGGAGGCGGATCGAGACCGTCGCCTGGTCACGCGGAGGTGGGACGGAGAAAAGAAGGTGACTGCGGGAGAGACGGGGAGAAGAAGAAATAGAGACGAGAGAGCGAGGAGAGTACCGGGAAGAGAGTCGGCGACGGAAAGAAGACGTCGACGACGAGAAAGAAAGGGTCGGCTCGTCGGAGAAAGAAGCTAGCGCGCCGAGATGTCTAGACTTGCTCTGATACCATGTAGAATATGTACAGTGACTATAAATCCTCCGCGCGTATAAAGGGGGTCGAGTCTATATACATATAGCGTAGACCAGTGGTCTGTCTAATACACTGCTGCACCGTTGATCATCGGCAACAGGAGTGAGTTGCAAGTTATGACCCATGCCCATGGAGGAGAAGATACAGGACGGCAGGCATCAAGCTTCTAATAAGGGCGGCATCGTTAAAGTTTGCACTATCCATTATCCTGAAACCTCCCAAGCCTCTCATAAGCCTACAATGCATGGAGGAGTGGTCACTTTGCATGCGGTTCGTGCATATGCTCCAACTAAAATTTCTGAACCATTGTCCATCTTTTAGCTATCTTGAAGTTAAGGTGCAAAGTACTCATATATCCTAATTAGTCTGCGTGCAATCATAAGGCGCTCTAGTATAGTTCAGAACTTAATTGGCACATGGTTTCTCTCTATGTCATCAGATCAAATATTTGGAGAGGATTAAAGTGCTCTTATAATTTTACTACTCATTCAAATTCACATCTGAATGTTTTGTATCTAGACATCTAGAGTACAATGTTCACTTAAAATACAGGTTTAGTTAGCATGTAAAAAACTTGAGAATTCACACTGTGTTACTCTCTGGGGAAGATTGTGGAATTACATTTATGTATTCTTGTTAGTGAAATAAAATGAACTGTGACCCTCGAAGTAATGAGTACATTTAACAAAGCATACTGTCTTGTGGAAGAAATGCTGCTTGTCGTCTGCGCAAGATGTTCACAAGAACAAGATGAACGTATCAGAGCAAGTTACTAGACCATTCATGCATAACAGACGCAAAACTCTTATTTGAAAATTGACTTCCATCTTTCACACGCATGAGTGTCATCTAATTTGGGGATTGCAACCAACATACACTACGTCTTAGTCCTATTGTTGTTGTCGCTGAATGGTTACAGGGGAGAGTATCCTTAGTGCATGGAGAGGTAGGAGAAAACCGACTTCCAGCGAAAGGACAACACAAATGTGTCATTCCTATTGGGATACCCACAAGCACAAGTAGTAGTCTACGCGTAATGTCTTCTCGTGTTTCAAATCCAACACGTACAGAGCAGAAAGGAGTCTTTGAGGTGTCTCGTGCAAATCTATGGTAAATCGCTTGATTCATAATGATAGTACCATAAGTCAATTTTGAGTGGAAGTGAAAATTCCGGAGCTGCATTTCTCTCATGAATGATTGGTGTATGTAATCCTAACATCTCCCAAGCCTAAAATCACCCAAGAGTTACATGTGTGCATCTACTTGTCGGGCTCACGGGTTTAGATCTATGTTACGTGTTTCTCCTCATTAGAGCAGGCTGAGCACTATTTTAATCCAATATGTAGGGAGCCAAAATATGCCGTACCATCAAGTACAATAATACAATGCTGTGGTATACTAAACCACGCATCACATGGTCCCTCTAAATAATTAGCATGGAAAATTGGATAGGAGAAGATCCATTTGTACCTTCCACGTTAATTACAGTACACATAGTTGTGAATTAGTCAGAAATATTGTATTGGACTTTGTGGCATGTTAATTGGTTCTAGTATAATTTACCTTCTGTAAGCAGTGACTGCAATTCAAGCAACAGGCTTATACAACATCAATTAATAAAGCATCTTATATACTCATAGTAGTTAATTTCCTGTCATAGACAGTCTGAACACAAGATAGAACAAAAAGTGGATGGTCTTGAACGTGATATTGTCTCTTGTCAGCTTCTCCTAACTAGCAACGTTAATGGAGCCTATAGTCCAAAAGAGGTTTTGTGTGAATGCAAACACAATATAGCATGCTCTGATGAGATCTGCATATCACAATTTTCTCTGTACACTCGAGATATGAGCATCCTAATCTAGTAGACAGCAATGGTTGACAGCCACCAGAAATCAACCAGATCTATTTTGTCCTGAGTAAACATCCTACATGTTAAGTAGTCTTCAACTCTCTCCTAGTTTCTAACGTTTATATTCCCGTTGTCTCTCATGCCTATTGTACTATGTGCATCATATTGGTTATGCTGACTATGTGCAGTTGATATGTCAAGTTGATCTGCTACCATTTCGTTATAATTTGTGTGTGTGTGTATATATATATAGAGCTAAACATTAATGTGAATTAATTTCATGTACTACATACTGACGTTTGTTGCTTGGAAATTTTTGTGGTGGTCTGTACTGGCAGTAAAATCAATCTCAAAAACTTACGTCTCTACTTACTAGCGCAATGTATCTTTATGAAGTTGTCACTGTATTTTGTGAAAAGAAATACAAAAAATCCCCTTGTTGCTTTTAAAGCTGCAAAGCAAAGTTGCAACTAGTTCAGATTCACGAGCATTAGCAACCACAAATTCGTGGGAGAATATAGTATCAACAATTTCTGACTACAAGAGCAGGAACTTCAGGGAAGCAGATTAATGAATTACTTCGTGCATGTCTGAAGTCGATTAATAACTATTTGATGCCAAACAGCCAATTCATTCATACGTTGAGTGATTGGTCTTGAAAGAACTCCGCTTTGATGTCTTAACTAGCTTGTGGGTTCCATCAAGAAACAGTGGAAACAGAGTCTTTTACCAGTGTTTTTATTCTGTAACTAAGTTGATTTACATAATGGGAGAATTGCCTAGAGCTATAGGAGATAGATAGCTGACAAAGTGCGGAAGGAACTACCACAAAACATATCAAGTTTCTGATTTTTGAAAGAAAAACTTTTTGACCTATGTGCCGAGTAAAGATCCACATAACTACTGCACCACTAGATTAAAGAATATTATATAACAGAGATGAAAGCTGATATATATATTGTTGGGGATAAACACTAATTCTAAGGTGTCGTTTTAACTAGTGTAATAGAGGAGTAAAACACCCATAGGACACTGACACTTCCATATAAAGTGTCAAGGGTAATGATATAATTTTCTGTTGAACATGAATAAAAACAGCACCCCAAGGGGCAAGAGGGATATCTATTCATCTATTCTCACTCTGACCTCTACTCTCCTCGTCTCTCTTTCTCTGTACAAGACACTACTAAGGACTCTCTCTCACAAAATGAAAAGGCCTTTGCTGTTGGGATAATTTGTTGTAATATATATGACAAGCGAATTATTATGGTGGACATAACTTAAAGAAAATGAAAGAAGTTTTCCTTGGGACCAACAAGAAGAGTAGAAGACCATTCATAACAGGACAGTAGCACATCAAATTGGTATGACATCTGTTTTATATCATATTTTGTGACAGACTGTTATAGATGTCTCAAAAAGAAAAAAAAAGATATATACAACTCTTATTGCCATCGCCAGAACCAACTCGTGAATATGGGAGTAGAAGAGCACCAACAGCAACGCCACTTCTTGTGGTTGCCATATCCAATTAAAAGCCAGATCTGGGCTTTTCAACCTCAGCAACTCGACCTGCGACTGCGGTTGTGTGGTATCTAGGCTGCGTGGCATGCTTCGTGGTACGAACAAGCTACGGGGAACCTGCCTGCTGAGTATCATCACATTCACCACAACTGGTGTCCAGCTGTTCGAGCAGGAATACTAGCAAGTAATATATTCCCAATACCTCTCAAGCCTACAAGCATCAAGTAGAATGTACTGTAAGATCAAGCATACTAACTTGCCAATGAACACTACCCAGTGATCGATTTTATACCCCCACACAAGAACTGCCAATTTTAGTGCTAGCACTGCATATGCTGAGCTCTTCTGTCCTTCATGTGCAGCATATATAGGACAAATATGGCGGCAGCTATTCTATTATGACAAATGTTAGGATATAAAATTTATTGACCAGTTTCATTTTTACAATTTGTTACACTTTATTAGTAGTCCGGATGCAGTTGTGCGTCATGACCACCTTTTACAGTTTTTAGAAGCAGCTTTCTTACACATCAATGTGTATATGGTTCTCAAGAATGCATTGCTCTACTCTGAATAGAACTCGACCAACATTTGTTTTATAGACATGTATTATACACGCTCTAGAACCAATATTTGGAGACAATTGAGCCGCACACTTCTGATTTTACAACATGAATGTTAAATTCACCTGTGAATGTTTCATATGTAGAGTGCCATGTTCACCTTTTGGATATAGATAACCGGCCACTGCTTCTAAGATGCACCAAGCCACATTAAGTTATTGTAATAGTTCCACGCTGTTTTGAAAAGATAAAATACCCAACGAGTCTGACACGTATTAATTACAGAGAAACACAAAAAATTGGAAAGATAAATATACAATGTTCATTTAAATATTGGTTTAGTGAACATGTAGAAAACATCACAACTTCACAATACGTTATTCTTTGGAAAGGATTATGGAATCACATTTATGTCTTCCTGGAAGAAATTGAATTATGATAATTGAAATAATGAATACATATCTACACGAATACGGTTAAAATTAGGCCATATGTTTGGTCAGAACAAAAATAACATAGAAATGTTCCTCGCCATATGTAGAGTTTGCGGGAGGTGAGGATACCATCAATGTCTTGCACGTATAACTTTTTTGGACGAGCAGCGATGATATTGTGGCCATGCTCATTTCTGTTGTGTCTTCTCTGCTCTGCTCATAGTCTCTCTCTCTGTTACACTTCATTGCTTGTCAAGGAGGTACAGTGATGGTCAATAGATGTGGTAGGTTCATGCATATACCCCCTCTTGTCGGTGCCCCCATTCCTCTTAGGCTTTGGACAGCATGGCCTCTATCGAGCGCCGTAACCTTCACTGCTAGAGACGGCAGATCGGCCTCCACCCATTGTGAGCTCCGGATGGCCTTGTCTCTTTAAAACACTACGACCTTCACCACTAAAGAGGGTGGACCGGCCGCCACCCTTCATGGGCTTCGGATGGACTTGCCTTCATAAGCACCATAGCCTTCACCATCAAAGGTGTGGACTGACCTCTTCCATCCTCTGTGGACTTTAGACAACACTGTCTTCATTGAGCATTACGGCCTTCATCGCTAGAGGGGATGGATTAGCCTCCATTCCCCTTGGGCTTCGAACAATACGGTCTTTGTTGAGTACCGTGGCGTTGGTCTCTAGACGGCGCTGCCTCTATCGACCATTGCAGTCTTCACTGTCCGAGGAGGAGGACTAGCCTCCATCCTCCATAGTACAAGCTGGTCAAACCGTTAAAAAACGAAAACATAGTGCAAGGGTTTTACGTTAATAAGAAAGATTAGCTGTAGCTTTCACGTTAATAAAGATCTAGCGGCTATTTAGATTAGTCATATAATTATCACCGTTGATCTAAAATCAAGTTCCACTTTTAAAGCAATCTAATGTGCTTTCTATTTTAAAGCCCATCTTAAGCCCGTCTAATCCACCGTACCTCATCCTTTCCTACTAATTCGTCGGCGCAAATCTCGATCCGTAAGATCGCACACGCGAGATGGGGCGCTAGCGTGAGACCTAGAGGGTAGAGGCCAGGCTGGAGGCGGCTGATCAATCGGCGACCAAGCTGCGGTAGCTTTTCAGTGTGATGGGAGACCGACAAAGAGCAGAGCAAAGAAGGGTGTAAAACACAGGAAATTAGGTCGATGTTGACAGGGTTGATGGTGCGCATGAGTACTGTGCATGCATGCTGCAGCTGCCGACCTGAGCAGGCAAATTAAAAACGTCGTGGGGGTATTACTGCTGAATTTCCATGCGTAGCTACTACATATATGTAGCGGGAGAAAAGGAGCTGCATGTCACATATGCATGTGCACTAGCCAACGGGCACGACAAGGAGTTCAGCAGTTTAAATTAATATGAACTAGCCATCAAACCGTGCATTTACACGGACAAGCATTTTTCTTACGACGTGTATAGCTTAACGTATATATAGTTTCATATTGTATTCTTCTTCTCAATAATATTTATTTTCAACACGAATTTAAGATATTTCTAAATTGTATTTTTACATAGACTATTTCTCATAATAGTTTTTATTTTTAAACCAAATTTAAAATATTTCTAAATTGTATCCTATATGAACTTTCTTCTCCATAATATTTATTTTTAATCTAAATTTTAGATATTTCTAAATTGTTCCATAATACTTATTTTTTAATTTGTATTTTAGATATTTCTAAATTTTATTTGTATGCAGACTCTTTCTCTTAATACTATTTATTTTTATTCTAAATTTTAAATGTTCCAAAATTGAATTTCTACATGGAGTCTTGCATCAAAATTAATTATTTTTTAAATTTTAGATATTTTTTCTAAATTTTATTTCTATATGTACTCTTAACTCAATATTAGTTATTTTTTATTTTTTAATCCAAATTTTAGATTTTCTCTAAATTTATTTCTACATGAACTCTTATATCAATATTGGTTAGAAATTTTAAACAAAGTTTACATATTACTTACTTTAAAAGAAAATTTTCTTATAATCAGTGACTTTCCAACATGCACGATCAAATTCATTTTGTCATTATATGTTCATTTTCTAAATTGTGAGAGCTATCAATAGGAAAACAACAATATTTTTAACACTGACATATCATCTACTACTAGAATTTGGATCTATTTTGGCAGTTGAAATTGTATTTGGACAAAAGGGTACATTCTTTTATTTTATATAGAAGAAACTTTATTCTATCTAAAATAAAAATAATTTTGTTCATTTATTTCTTATTATATCCAATTTATGGAATTGATTTGATTGGTACCAATTCATTGCAGTAACATGGATTAAGGTACACTTTTTGTTTGATGTTTTTATTATCTACTAATGTCTTCATATAACATTCATATATTTTTGTTTTTCTATCAACAAATATTCCAAGTTGTCGAATTATATAGTTGCAAAATAATCAAGTTACTGGATTCAATAAGGAAATTCCAGTAAAAATGGGAGATAGTATTTTTGATTTGCAATTGAGCAACAAGTAATTTATTTAGTATTTAATTGTCTGAATAATTAATCAATTTCTCAATAATCATAGGGCTATTTAGCCCATTTCCATTCATGCAAATTAGATTTTTATGCCAATATACCTTTTAAAAATATTTGGGCCATATATGATTAAAGTTTTAATTTCCTTTTGTAATTATGAAGATCAGTACAATAAAAACAATTATAGTTCATGTGTTATGGAGACTATTTAACTTTCCAAAATAATTATAAAATTCAAAGTTGATAATATGAAGTTATATCAGAACCCCCCTCCCCCCGCCATGTTTTTATTAAATTAGTTTAATTCGAAATTTCAAAAACAATAATTATTAGGTGTAGTTGACGTGGACTCTCCTTTTAATACAAAACAATGTATCTGAAATTCATTAATAAAAATGAAGCTATACCCATCTTAAACTCTTAAGTCTGTATTTCCTTTTATTAATTTAATAATAAAATCTAGAATTAGTAATTAGTAAGTTGACATAATAACTAATGTATTCAACATATGATTTATTTTTTAACATTTATAATATCAAGAAGAGGTAAATTTAATACTTATAATATCAGAAGTAATAGCCTGTGCAACACAAAAGTTGGCGACTAGTTAAGATTAATTAATTGCACGCTATTCCTCTACATGTCTAGCCATAAGAGCTCAAGATGATTTTGTGTCCTCTGCACTACTAAACATCGCACTGAGCTACTGTAAATTGTATTTGAATTATATTCCTTCAGAAAAGCTAGAATACAGACTCAGTACTACTGTGCTTCTAGCTGGCAACCTCAGGTTCACAGCAGAACCAGCCGATCGATCAACCATTCATGCACAAGAAATGAATTATAGCTAGTACATATATTGGAACTTGTATCATTCACCAGTAACTGAATTGACTGAACTTATTACTCCCATATATTATTTTACACAGTACTCCTACCTGCACAGCCCTGAATGGTGGCCGGCTCTGATCACCTGTTACATTTCTGGTTGCAATCTGTTCGTGGAATTGAAGGAATGGTGAGCAATCAAGCAGACGTGCCACCAAAGCTGACACTGCACCGCCTGGAGTTCTTCAAACGCAAAGCTGTTAAACCTTTCTCACGTGTCCTAAATCAGATACGTAGAACAAGACATGCCAAGACGTGCATGGCATGATCGCTTGTGTAATGAAGCAGGACGCAGGGCACGTAAAAACGGCGAAGGAAGATCTAGGTCGGATGAGCTCTGCAAAAAAAAAAAAAAAAGGATTCTAGGCGATGCAAGCTCGCTGGACGTTTCAAGTCTGCATAGTCCTGACACCTTGCAAACCAATCTATGAGATCTAGCAAAATGTGCTCGTCTTGGTCGTCTATACAACTGCAGATAGGCTATCAATGGCTATAGCAATCGGTGTAAACAAGGAAAATTTTCTTCTGATGAGAACAACTGCTCTTAGCTAGAGCATGAGTTTTGAGTATGTTTCTATAAGTTTTCTATAGCCCCGCCACATATATCTGAGGTGAAACTAGTACGTTAATATTATAGCTCTCGAGTTCAATGTGACACTAAGTGTGCCATAAATCAGAAATCAAATGGCACATCTCGAGCTCTCTAGTATTAGTATGTAGAGTGACTTTACGATCCGTATGAGACAATACTAAGGGTTAACATATTTTCTATTGCCATCTCAAGTACGATAAGATGTCAACAGATATTACCAGGTGGGACACTCAACTACAATATTCTAGGTTCACCACTGACCGCATCATTTAACAATCCTAGGCTTGTTGATATACAATGTCTAGCGACGATTGGGCGTGAGGTTGAATTGTTTGCAAGAACCCGACCTCACAGTGTCCTTTTTGACCCTCTTCTCGGTGAGAGGATGATTTTGCTTGATAGAAGGAAAGTGATGATTGGCAGCCCAAGCTTGCTATATTGTAATCGGTGTATTCCTAATGCCTCCAACGCCTATTGCATCCCGAGTTACTCTCTACTAGATGCGATTTTTTTGCTCTTTCGCCGCCATGTATGCATGCGTGACCTGCAACGAGATATATGAATGACAATGTATCATCACCGGAAGTTAAGCTTTCAGCTCTAGCATGCATGAATATTGGTGGGTCTACATCTTCAACTAGACTGAACACAAGAAAATATACGTCTACCGAAAGTAGACATGTACATACAACATTTTATCATAATTGAAAGTCTTCTACCATCTGTTATGCACTTATTCAATGCTAGTAGTATTTCCGCTGTTTTCTACATGGGCATATACCTTGCATGTTGATGTCGTTCAAATTGGTTTACTCCAACACCCGGTAATCAATAGGTCGAACTGCCGAATTATTAGATTCTGAAGTCCAGAAATGAAAAGCAGTATTACCTAGAGAACTATCTTTTTTTAAAGATAAATGAGAATCCTTCCCTTTGCTCCAACAAAAGCTACAACCAATTATGACAATATTTATAGCAAGATAAAATTTGAAAACATGACAATAATAACACGATAAATGGTAATAACAACTTGATAGAGAACATTTATTTACTAATCTATCATATCTTATTGATAGATCTCCACCCATAGTTTAAAAAAATATCATCATTGTTTCTAAACTCTCGGATGTGAGCTTGTAAAATCATGTAGTGGTTTTTATATTGTGACAGAAAATTGAAAAAGGAATTCTGATCCTTGATGGAAATATGGATCGGAAAGTTTGTGGTTGCTAGCGTGAGTATGTGCGATTGACGTGAATCAGATTGTGATATTTATATTTAAAACAATTTTTTTTGTCTATTTTTATACATGTAACGGAGATCAATCATAATCAATGGTGAGGACCGAAACTACTCTTAGCGAGGAGCATATGTCTGTGCAGTCATGGTGTAAGTAATACTTAAAGGTTAATCTTGATCAATAACGAATTGGAATTAGAATCAAGGAGAAGTTTAGATTTGGAGTGATAAGGATGCTCGGTGATAAAATTGAATACAAGATAGCGTACTGTAGATGGGTACAATATGAAAAGATCTTCGTAATGGGCTTCATCAGGTCAAGTGTGCAAGCACTGTCAATTTGCAAAGAAAATCGAAGAGAAAAGGAAAAAGAAAATCCGAAGGCAGCCCAGTGTGCGCGAAGGCCTAGCACGGTGACTAGTGCGGGAGGAGCGAACGCGGCTTGGCCTAGCGCGGAGTGTTCTAGCGTGGATAGGAATGTGAAGGCGGCTTAGCAGCAAGCGAGCAAGGTAGGCACAGTCCACGCGAGCGCGCACACACGCAAGTGTGTACAGAGGTGCATAGAGGCTGATAGGCGGAGCTCGTAGCTCTTGCAGGAGAGCACACACGCACGTGCTCGGACGGAGGCATAGTGCAGCACGCGATCCGTTTGTAGGGATGCGTGTTGGCTTTTTATTAGCGCAAGCAATATGGAAACAATGACTATGAGATCTTCTACGGTTGTCCATTTGGACTGTGTGTTCATCCGTATGCTAGCTAATACGGCAACCGTTCATTTTAAATCTGATGGTTGAAATTTTTGAAAGGTTATGGTTTCACACGACATTGTCTTAGAGGTAACCAACACTCTCAGCCTGTAAAAGGAGAGACATAGGCAGTAGAAGGTTTTACACCTTTGTGAACTATAAAGCCCACTATTTTCTTAAAAAATTTTATTAGCAGTGTCACTAAATTCCAATTTTATTCTTAAAATCTTAAGTAATCAAACAGGCCGAAGTATTGGGTAACACCAACATCTACAGTGCAGCATGTAGCTAATGTGTTCGATCCAGCTGAATTGGTAGTCGATCGGTGATGCATAATTTTCTGCTAGTTACATGCTTGAGAAGTTCGTGACACATCAATGCTTGCAACGCTTATGATCCTAACAGCTCCCAAGCTTACAATTATAAGCACGAATGGTCTCGAAATACATGTACGCATTCATCATGGATATTAGCATGTCGATTTGGTCTTCTTTTTCACTTATAATTTCTGAAGTTGCTGCTTTATTTGGATTTTATATATATCTGAATGTCATAAGTGAATGGCTGTTTATGTCTGAAGAAAGGGCTAGCTCCCCTTTGCAAACACCGTGACGATCATTGAGACATGAATATATATATGCATCTGGCTTGAGGTGTAAAAAGACATAGCACCAGGGTCTAAGGTTAGTCGAAGTTTTTATCACTAGAAGGAATGGCTATTGAATTTACTCCAGCATGCAATTTAATATAAGTATACAGAAGAAAAGAAGGTTGATCGACTTAGTTTTATTTTAATATTTTGGGTGGAATTGGGCACAGTTGACTTCATCATCAGGTAAAAGAAAATGCCAAATGGGGCTAATGTTGTTCAGCCCACATAAAGATTACTCCTTCCAACCCTACATATATATGAAGATCAGAAGATGGCCAATCAATGTTACAGAAATAACTGAAAATTTACAAATCTATCCAGATAGAGGATATCTACGGTGAATTCCTGGATTTATTCCTTATTACTATTGCACAAACGAAAATTTGAAAATACAAATTCAAAGGAGACATTGACTGTTGAATATACTATTGGATGCCTGGGAAAACTATAGACTGGGAGATATTTAAATTGCATTAAAGAAAAACTATATACACCATGCGGCCAAACAAAGAGAATAATTATTCCAACAGCAATTGAATCCTATGCACCTATGATCGTGCAACCAAAGGAAAAAAAGTCACATACCAGTGGAGATGAATTCACCTTCACTACTTAATTTTTTGGACATAGAAGAGAGACGTTTTCGATCAACACATTCAGAGTCTCAGTAGATAGGTTCATCCTGTCACATTGTATTGTACATTGTCCCGATGCCTCCCAAGACTGCATCCATGCAATAGTACATACTATCTGGTGACCGCAATTCATCCCTATTATATATGCTTTACTACTCACAAGAATACAGGATCTCTCCACCTGTCACAATAACGACTATGTTTATATATATATGGCTCAGCAGTGACCTTGAGGGTACAGGTGAGGAGTAAAATTTGACTTGCCAAGCGCCCTTGGGGTGAAAAAAAAAAGCTCCAACCTCGTGGTGGCATGTGGCCATTCAGAGCTACAATTAATCATTAGGAACTTTAAATGATAATTACACTATTGCTATCGATTATGCGAGATGATTTTGACACCTGTATGCATAATTAATTAAACAGAGTACTTGACACATTAAGTCCTGGAAAAATACTAGGAACATATCCAGAGCTTTTTAGTTGACAGGGGTATCATCTTCAGTGCAGAAAGCAAGTAGCTAACTAGGGTGTTCGATCAACAAAAGAGTTAGGGTGTCTTCGACTACGGTGATGCATAAACTGTTGTTAGTTACATGCTTAATTATGAGAGGTTTGCGACACTGCGTCTCTACCTTGAACGCTTGCGATCCTGACTGCTCCCAAGCTTACAGTTAAGGATTCATGCTACTAATCATTCATGTTGGTTTGGCCTTCGTTTTCACCTCTGAAGTTTCTGCGTTAGTTAGATCTGATGTCTGAATGACATAATTAATAACAACTAGTTGTCTGAATGGAGCTCCAGGCCCGCTATACCCTCCGAAGTTTGCAGTATGCACGGCTAACTGCAAACACCGAGATGAACATATATATATATATGCTGGTTTGGGGTGTAAAAACAGAAGCATATAGTGCGAGGGCCTGACGTTAAATAAATATTTTTTATCAGCAGACGGCAGGCGGGCGATCTTGCCAGGACGAAGAGCCATGCGCAGAAGCGATGTGATCCATGCTGTAGTTTCGCGCTCCAGGGCAGCAGATGCACGCCTCAGGACGCCTTGCCGATGCAGCCTCGCCACTCTTGTGGACGCAGAGCCAGAGGAAAAGAATGCGCATATTATGCTTTCCTGATGCCTCTTAATCCTAGTATTACAATACAAACACGAGGTGCATGTAGAACAGTGGAAGCATGAGTGCCTAGATAATACTGTACGTATTCAGTTAGAGTAGGTGACTAATTAATACTAGATCCGTTTCAAAATATATTAATTGTCTTTATAGAAATTAAAATTTATCTTAAAATAGTTATTGCCTTAAATACTACCTGTCCATCAATTTATGTTCAAATTTCTCTCCATTATACTCTAACCACTCATTCACTCTCTTAACCATACAATATTTAATAAAAGATACTATAGTATTTTCTTCTTAAATCTTAATATATGCAAGTAAGCTAAAGTTACATTTGCTGTACTCATTGGCCCAATAATGGGTAAGTACATTGTGGGTGTCTCCACCGTATACTGCCTAGTGATACATTATAATGGGTGTACATGAACATATTGGACTAGTCGGTGATCCAATATAGCGGGTGTACTCAATAGTCTCATTTCTCTTGTCCTATATCACCCCTTTAAAGTGGTGCTCAGGAAATTTAGTATAAATATAGACAATCATTTCCCATAATACATTGGGTGGTTGTGCCTCAACCTCGGCAACTATGAGTCGTAGCAAAAATTGTGTTCTGGGTTCAACATATGTGGCCTCTAAAAGCAATTCATTCCACCCTCCAAACTGACCTGCGCTACCATCAATAAATATCACAATCATTTTATACATCGATTTCTCAGCATGCTTAGCTCTAGTTTGAAGAGGGCGCGACCACCATTTTGGTTAGGCTACCGTTTAGTCCGTCAACCTCATACATGATAATGTTTTCTTGCAACAACATATGATTGAGTTCTGAATTAAATACCGTGGAAGTCTATATATGTCAAATATGCGTGTTGCTTTCAATCGCAAGAGAAACACAATAAGAGTTAATAGGGCGCCAATAAATCCATATCGACATGGGGTGAAGCAATATCCTTAGGCCTACCATGCGAAGAAAGGATTACAATGAACACTAGCTTGCTATTTACTATGTGCATAGTCCTGACACCTCCAAAACCTATGAGCTGAGCTAGCAAATGCCTTGATCACCTATGCAACTCCATATAGGCTCAAACGGCTATTGGAATCAGTTTAGGAATGGAAAAAAATGTCTTCCCATCAGAGAACAACTAATATTAGCTTCGCACTTGATTTTTTGGGCTCTTTTGTATGAGTGATCCAGCTCTGCTATATATGGTGAAACTAGTACCTGAATTTTGGCTCTTCAGTACAGTGGGACATTGTGCTTTAAATCAGCAATGAATCGGCACATTTCGAGCACAAAAATTACTGTATGCTTTAGGGTACGTCTTGATATATACTAGCTATAACCCTCTGTAGTATGCTACACTTCAGTTACAGACACAAGTAAATTACACCTAGCCCTAGTTTGCGATATTACGTAGTACATAGACACAATAACGATGCATGCATGCTTTTAGTTCTAATTTTGTTGCATTGAATTATTTCTCTATAAAGAACGGTTTCTAAGATAATATGTATTGACAAGGCCATTTCATGATTGGGCAAGAGCTCGAAAAGTTCACAACAACGAGTTTGAGAGATCATACGCCGTCTCACCGCACAATCCAACAAGATACTCCTTATTTTTAAATGTAGGACACTTTGACATATTTTGTTTTGTTTCGATGCCAATGAGGAGGCTACCACCATGGTCGGTGACTGCAAGAAGCAACATCACTATATCGATCCACCAATCCTATCCTATTACATATTATAGAACGATGATGTGGACTTGAATTGTTCTTCACGTCTCCAAGGTTATAAGCAGATTCTTGCCAACGTCAAGAATGGCTGGAAAATAATGTTGTTATTATCTTTGCGGCTGATTTAGGAATGAATTAATTGCTCAATTAATAAATTAATGTTGTTATAATTAAATCTTATTTCTTAATTAATAAATTTCACTAATGCATACATAGCTTATTACATGAGACTCCAGAAATGAGGCAACATGCCCAGAAGTAAAAATCAGTAATGTATTAATCTTTGCAGTGAACTCGAGGTCCGGACAGCCAAAGATGAAGAACACGCAGCCATGGAGCCGGGGGCGCCTCTGCACCGTTTGAGAATGTATAGCAAGACGATTTTGATCCGCTCGTCTAGACATATGCTGAGTATTCAGCATGAAGAAAGGAAGTCCAATTGTAAACTGTCCCGACGCCTCCAAAGACTAGTCGATCAGTGGATGTGATTCATCGATATTGCGATCATCTCCCGCACTACCAGACATGATGTATATAAGTGAGAGTACGTGTACCTCCTACAGTGGTTCTCTCCATGCCACAGCAGGGATATGGTGCCATGGATCAGCTAGTTGTAGTGTTATTGTCATAATTTATCGGCCAGCAACAACCAGTTACTACATCTGCGAGCTATATACTACAAATACGATAATGTCATATTGTCATGTAGAAGCATATATATGAGTGCATACATAATACTCCACGTTAAAAAAAAATATAAAACGTGCAGGCACAATTCAAAAAAAATAATATTTATTGAGAACTTCGGACTAATAATTAGATGAGGTCATTAATTTGGCATCATATACACATGTGGTACGGTTGAATACATTTTTCAAAGTACTTTTATGGAATCAATTTCATGAGCAATTGTAAAGCATCCAGCGTTATTTATGATAAGAAAGTAAAAAAATAAATTTTATAAAATGACGATTAAATATACGATGTTGTATGACATATAAAAAGATGATATATTTAATAATTATATGTTATAGAGATACGTACGTTATATTGGATTTGTGGGTTTAGAATAATGATATATGCGATAATCTTAAGGTAACAACATTTAACAAAAGTTTTTTAATACGAGTTGAGATAGTTTAGATATATCCAATAAAAATCTTTAGAGACACATACATAGTAGTAAGACGTAACAAAAATATGAGGAGACAGAGAAATACCGAAATTAACATATGGGGAGGTAATAAAAAAATTGAAATGTTAGAATATTACTAAATTTTTATTCTTAAAGAGTGTATGGAAAATATCTATTTCCATAGCTGAATCTTCATATGCTTCTATTAGGTTTATATAGTCAACTTTAGAACTAAAAGTCTAGTATCCTAGATCGACAGTGTTAGAGGTAGTAAAATTTGTTAAAAAAAATATAGTATCTCCCTGAATATTAAAAAATTCTTAATTTCATAATACCACTGATGATATATATATTAGGAAATAATTTGAAAGGTAAAGTTGAATACTAAGATAGGCATAAAGCTAATAAAACTTTACATTTCTGAACCACTGATGAGTTTCATATTTCTACCTAACGTGCTCCCTATTCTAAGCTCGATCGACGCCTATTTCCCCTTGGAAGCCTCAACCTCCATATCTGCTTCCGCCCGTTAGCTACTGGATTCCGACACGAAACGAGCACTTACATATCCCTTGTGATAACCATCATGCCTGTGAAGTATAGTGGGTTACCAGTTACATGCGTGCTTACCTTGCCTCGTCTTGTTAATCAGCAAAGCATTTGTTCCTGACACTTCCCATTTCTACAATGAACATGTGTGCATGCAAACTGGGTGCATATCATATCGTGCATGCACTTCATCGAAATTAAATTGCAGCCATGAGTCATCTATAGTAGCTGTACGTAGTAGCTAGAAACAGTAGAGATGCATATATTGTGGTTTTTCCTAGAGTAAAAATGTAAAATAGCTTCATTCTCCAGCACATATATAAACTTACGTATAAACATCAGGCAAAGCAATTTTACACAATTGAATACCTCTACCTTCTGCAGTGCACTTCATTCCTTAGCTAGTTGATGACTACTTGTAGAACTTTATTTCCTGATTATCTACGGTATATGCCATGTTAATTAATTTCGTTCAAATCAGGTTATACGTACGAACTAGTAGCATTTGCACTTGGCTTTGGGGAACCGAATATTTCACTCAAAATATTCAAACGAAATTTTACAACATGTATATATGTGCAAATGCAACTTGTTTTTTCCGTGCATAAATGAAAGTAAGAATTTGCTACCTTTATGAACAGCTCCAAGTTTTCTTTAAAAAAACTGATCCATGGCAGAAGTATGCATTAATGTCGTTATTATCTAGGCTGCTAATTTGGAAATGAGTTCCTCATGAAAGAAGATAGAAACAAGTTAATTAATTAGTTACATATTCTGGCAGATTTTTGTGTGATTAATCCGTTTAGTGCATACATATAGGCCTTGCAGTATACTACTAAAGAGGCAGATTTTTTTTTCTTGTCGTGATGAATTCGATTAACGCATACATACATACACATATAGTTTGCACCATAGTACCAAAAAGGAAGAGTCACATACAAAAGCGCAGAATGCAACGTTAAAAACACACGATTGGCTCTCTCCACGGCGAAGCATGAAAATCCTCGCCTTCGATATCGCCTCGCCACTCTTGTGGACGCAACGCCAAAAAAAAGAAGGTCGCGCTATACACTGTCCTGACGACTCCTACTCCTAAGATTACCTGAGTTTCATGCAGTATGCAGTACTCAGTCGATCGATGCGACTCATACATTATGCCTACTACTCACTAACTAGCGCCCATGGATGTACTCCTATATATGTGAGAGTATACTAACATCTTGAAGTCTATTGTGATTCACACATCGTCACAACAGTAATGGTGTTGTGCCTCCGATATATGCCCGTGTGTGTGTGTATATATAGGGTCCTGTTTCAGCGGTCTGGCTGTGTGTCCAAAGATGAAGAAGCTGCTGATGTCATTTTCTATCATCTAAAAAATGCAGATTTGTTTGGGTGATGAACTTCTTGGGAAGCTAGTTACTCACATATAGGTTGCAATCGTATTATATGGGAAACTAGCTAGCTAGCCAGGTATATAAATATATTTCTGGCATGAAATTACTGTAGACGTAACGGACATAAGATCAATAATTCGGTACATTAACTTGATGAAGTTCTCTATCGTCTGCATTGCATTTCAGTGCTGTCTAGTTCATCACTATACTAGAATTTATCATTGAACACTTATTATTATATGACGGTATATACGCCTTACTGTTTGGTTCAGATCAGGTTAACGTACTACAAGCACTATATTTGCACTTCAATTTCAAGTTGCCATTTGGCAGTCTATCAGCTACTTTTTTTTAGGAAGTGGGAATCCCCGCCCCCCAATTTCCATGAAAGGAACACAAAAACACATTACTTACAAGATTGACCCATTCTGTACAGACATACTGGCTAAAAAAACAACTCCACTACCTGTCAGGAGATATAGCCAAACTTGAGGAGGAAACACAGCTACTCTCAAGTTGTCAGCACCAACTAATTAACTCGTCTGCACTTCAATGTTTGCCTTCCACCAAGAATTAATACCTCGTCGCAGATCCAGGACACGTCCCTGGCGTGAATAACCATAGTTCGTCAGCTGCGTGCTCATCTCAACTGTTTGGTTCAGCCGCTCAGGACTCAATGCATTTCATTCTGGCACCTCCCAAGTCTAACGCAACATGCAAAATGGAATGCATGCCCTTTATCGAGAATAAATTCAGGCCATGAGTGGCTGGCAGAAGAAAAGATGCAATATAATGTGTGTTGTTTTCTCTAAACTTAGTTCTTCTCTAAACAAGAACATTGATACGCTCTGTAATTTGACACAATTATTGAAGCCTTCTTCTGTCTGAAGTGCACTTTATTGCTAGCTAGTTGATGACGACTAGTACTAGTAGAGTTTCACGAATAATTGTAGGGCACGTGGTGTTTTAGTTTAAATCAGGTAAATGTAACGCTAGCTAGTACATAATTTATATGTATGTCCTACTAGTATCATAACTTGTTGGAATGGCCAATCTTCGCAGTTCCAACCAGATGACACATGTGCGCCAAATTTCAGAGTGTGAAAAATAAATTGGCGATAACAGACGGAAATTCTCTAATAATTCAAACAACTTACAAGAAGTAAAGACGAACATAGCGCGTGGTGCATCCTGGATTGGACTGGCCGAGTGGGCCAAAAAGTAGAGTACGTCAAGTATATACGTCTAAGACAAAACTACATGGGTCTAATCTTGTCCAATGTTAATTCGGCCCACCTTTTTAGAACCAAAGTTGGCATCCCCTCTGACATGCTTACACAAATTTTATATGTGCGGCTGTCTGTTAGAGTTATGTTAAATATCTACTCTCTCTATAATATAGACCTATTATAACTATATCATGATAAGAAAATAACTGATCGACGATATATCAGTTGAAGATCATTAATAACTTGATACGATGTAACTATGTTGGATTGGAAGGAGCGTCCGTAATTAGTGTCCTAGAGATTACGTGATAGCTAAACCTCGTTAATAATTATTGTATCTTGGTGTCATTATCAAGTTTCAATGTTTTATCTAGTGCTTTCGTGTTTAGCCACTAATAATGATTTCGGGTCTTGTTTTCTAAGGTCTTCATAGGGATGAAATTTACAATGAAATATACAAACGATCAGAAAAAGATCCAAGTTGCATCTTTGTTGAGTAGACTAGTGATGGTGTTTGTGACCGTATGTAATTGAGGCTTAGGAAGCAAATTCAATGGATTTTTATCAATGGTATTCCTTTTTTCTAAAGGAACTCATTGAAAAAATTCCAAAAGGATTAAAATCCTCCAAATTTTCTTTAAAATTTCTTGAATCCGAAGGAGCCCTAAGGCCCTTATCCACTCCAAGGTAGCTGCTTAGAGATATGCTTATAAAAAAACCAGCCATTTTTGTCTTGTTATATGTAGCAGGATAAAGAAGTGCTAATTTAAAACATTGATCTTTGATGAAGCACCGTATTTACGTGATTTAAGCACGTTGAGGAAGATGTTTAATTTGCATTGGAAGATAGGGTTTTTAGGACTTTATATTAGCACTTTGCATTGTCATCTTAAAAAATCATCAGCACCTCAGATTAAGGATGCACAAATAGGATAGCACCCTCTGGAGTACACGGAGGTAATTAACTGGCCATCCATAAGTGTATTCTCTTGTTACTATGATATGAAGAAAATGAAACACAAGGAAGAGAGATACCTCGTGTATCATTCAATAAAATGAATGGACACACACGCGTTCTTATCATGCTCTAGCAATTAACCACTTCTCTGCTCCGGATGCCATTCACACACACTCACCGTACTTATCCTACACGTGAGTGGAATCGGGCCACAGCTCAACTGCTTGCATGAACTGTCTGCCCCTACGCGGACTCCATGCATGTAGAAATTTGATAGGCGGCATGGTGGAAGTAAGAAATCCACATTTGCGGGACGGCAGGCGAAGGAATGGATACCGTCTTCTCCGTCGTCGATCTTCTCGCCACAACAAAGAGCCACCCGCAGCAGCGATGCTTCTCCAGTCTAGTCTCCCTCTCCCAACTGCGAGGCAGCAGAACCAGGGCTCACGCCACCGTGCCGCGGATGAAGCCTCGCCTCTCTTGTGGACGCAGGGTCACATAACAAGACAACATATTTTGCATTGTCCCGACGCCTTCTATTCCAAATACTACTACAGTAGAAGGCTGGTGCATGTGGCCAGTAGAAGGATGTGTGTCCAGAAAATACTGCATTGCTAGCTACCTATATGAACTACTATGCATGGACATGCATATGAAGTAACCCGGTTTGACATGTTTACTTGAAGTAGCCTACTTTGATTTAGTCCTATTTCATGTACTCACTGGTCCAATGGATCAGTATTATGTGGGCCATCTCCACAAAATACTAGGTAGTGGTCCAATATAATAGGTATGGCTACTAGTGTTTCTCTGTACTCTCATATCTTTTAGAGTGGTGCTTTCTAGGTGTGTTGGACTAAATGCAGACATTCACTCCCGTAACTCATCGAGTCAGCAACGACAGGTCCTAGCAAACTCTATGTCGGTGGGCTCAAGGTTCTGGGATTTCGGAATTTTGTCCATCTCGGTAGTGCCCTAAATTTTTGTGCAATTGAATCCCAAAACCGTGCATGGGCACGGCTCAGTGTAACGCCGCTTTATTTTATTTGTTTTTAAAAATATTAATCTTAAAATTTTTATTAGCATTATCGTTAAATCCTGATTTTATTATCGAAACTTAAATCTCCAAAACCATATCAATAAATAATTTATTTTCATAAAAAAAATTAAATTTTGTATTCTAACATCGACAGTCTTGATCAATATTTTCTTTTCTATTTAATATCTTCTTATACGATAGTTTTTTTCCCTCATCTGTACACGTGTGGATCAGACCATCTAATCCACGCATAGATGAATCCGGTAAAGACAGGATTCATTCATTTTCCTCCTTCTCTCTCATCCATTCAACTACAGCACCCTATTTGTTCTTATTCTCTCTTTACTCACTAACCGATAGAAGCTCAGTCTTTGCCTGGCCAACCCATACACTTATCTGTCTGATGTATGCATGTATGCACATATGGATGGTCAGGATAAGCAAGAGCCAAAACAAAGGTTCAACCTTACCAGCTTTCCTTTTTCTCGTATACATTGAAGTAGAGTGGACAACCAGAGATGATAGCGAATGTAGGACAGAGTCCTATCCCGTCACGACGAACACGAAAAGATATCGATAAAGACTTTGCGCAATTCATGATGCCGCACGAAAGTTCATTGTCTCTAGATTTATCATGAAATGCTAGAATGACTACAGGACTCAGCAACCAACCCTATCCTAATGCCATCATCACTCCATTTCCCCTCACCTCTCCCTGATAATCCGAGGAAGAAACTCTAACCACCATTGTTATGGCCTCGAGCTTTATCTGCTCGCCTTCTATTCCCTCTCTTTCTCCCTTTTGCACCGTGCTAGAGACTTGACAAAGGCCGCAAGCCCCACACCAGAAGGGAGGCAGTAGATTGATCTTGGCTGTTTTTTTTTTTGGAAGAGAGGCTAAAGGCTATCTGACCCTTGCTATTGATTCAATTCCTAAAAAAAAAACTTTTGCTCCTTTCTCTCCGAACTAAGATTGGAACTTTTACTGTAAACTCCCAAAAGATTTGCTTAAGAATAAGTTCTAGTTTTAAATCCATTATAATTTTTTCCTCTTCTTCTTTTTTAGTTAGAATAAAAAGAAAAGGAAAACAATTTTGATTCCTCTGCCGAAGTGTACAGCAGGCGTGCAAAACTCTCCCGTTCTCATGCTGTTCTTTCGCCTTCTTGTTGCGGGCGAGGATGCAGTACACGCAGTATATCTGCAACGTTGGCCTTTAAAGTGACAGCTCCAAGAACCATCGCCAACTCCAGTCATTCTATGGCCCTACAAATTAAATCTGAAAATTGTCAGGGTTGATGCATATAATATATCCATCCCTGAAACTATTGAACTGACTAGGAATGCATATGAACTGTACACATAGTTTGTTCGGCATTTCATATAATTAATCCGATGAGTACTGAGAATTGTATACGTATATACCACGGCGTGGGGACTGCCAATGACAGAGTCAGATGCACTCTCGATGCTTCCTCCCAAGCCTACATGATTTCGCAGCATCTCATCATGAAATTAAACTAACACTCGTGCCAGATTTTGGAGAAACCTCTCCATGCCTGGAAAATACTTTAGCACTTGGTCAGTTGGTCATGGTGTTTTATACTTGCCAGACAAATGTACAAACGAAGCATTTACAGCTCCTTCGGCAATATATGCAGCATTTGCTTCAATCTGGCCGTCAGTATCTATACTTGATTGTAGAGATTTGTACCTCAAGAACTGTTCATTGATGAGAAATTACGTGGCACACATGGCTCATCTTCACTCCTTTCTCACAGCTGTTAAAGTTTAAAGTTTAACAGCTCCAGCTACTCTTGGTACTTGATTCATCAGCTAGTTCTCAACACAGCAATGATAATCAGAACAGCATGAGCGAAGCATTGCTCAATCTCACGTAGTTTCAAACCTGAGATAACATTGAGTATAAGCAGTGACTTTTTTACAGCTTAGGACTTTCATCGCACCGGCTTTTGTAAGAAAGCAGAAACAAAAGAAAAGAAAGCTAAAAAACGCAATGGAAACAGCTGGGGATACCAGCTCACCGTCGTAACAAAGCAAAAACCATATACATCAACTCTAAAGCCAAACACGTAGCCCCTTCAGCCCAGGAGCATTTGCGCCTAGTAGTATGACTAGCAGAAACAGCAACGCTAAACTAGTGAAGTCAAACTCTTGAAGATCATCAGAAAGGTTCTCCGGCGATTTCAAATTTTGCGAGCCTGTTGATTACATGCAGCGAGCTCACACACCATGCCGGCCTGAGGAGTGTCTTTACTGCGGCGCATGTTCTAGATGCTTCCCAAGTCTAAGTATGTGATAATTGGGTTCATATTCAGTCTAACTAGCTCATGCCATGTCTCAGAATATCTAAGAAAATTAAACCTTCCGAATTTGAAGCATGGCTTCATCTATACTTTATTTTTTGAAAAAAACAAAATGGTTTCATCTATACTTGGATGAGTAAAACTGAAATGTCTGCGTACGCACTTGTGGACTACCTTATCTCCAATTAGTCTATATATTGACCTGGATGCAGTTTCTCACATTGATTTGCCGTGGCAGTACATTTAGATGATTGCTTTCTCACCATTTTAGCTAGAGCAAAGGTAAAATATTGACGTGGAGTCAATCTAGCTACTCAAACTCTCTGTTTGTACCTATCCATTCAATACCATGCATGTCAATAGAGATATTTTACGGTATTCCACCTTGCCACCAAGGAGATAAGAGTGCTTTTCAATCCCAGCCGTTGGTTGACCAAAGTTAGTTTTGGCTTAACAAAATAGGTGCTAGCATGGAAACTCTTATTAATTAGTAAAGCATTGAATGGGAACAACGTTTGGAACCATAATAATATGCAATCTGCTTAAATGTGGAACCATAATAATATGCAATCTGCTTAAATGTGGAACCATAATAATATGCAATCTGCTTAAATGTGGCATGCTACCCATATGTTTGATCTAAGTCATCACGGTATCTTTAATTTGTGTCATCAACCATACTCGAGAAAAGTTTAATCTATTATATACTTAAAACCTATTAAACATTCGATGATAAACGCTATTAAATTGTCATGTGATATTTCTATAAATGCTCCTAAACTGCCACACAGTAATTTAATAAATTAAAAAGCACGACGCTGCCCGTCCTCGCCTTTGCGCACCGTAGACAAAGACCAGGTTAATTAGGTTAATTAGTGCCTCCACGCGTCAGGCCTGCAGTCATACCAACCAGAAATTATGTCCGGCATGCATGTATGCACGAATGCATCAGCTAACCTCAGTTAATTCCGTAAATTACTTAACAATAACTTATTATATTTATTAGAAAGAGACTACAGTTTCAATCCATCTCACGAGATAGTTTACAAAGACTTATCTCAATTTCAATTACGTTTTTAAACGGTATTCTTTTTCTTTTTCAATTACATTTTAACTTCCTCTTAACTTCATTTTTAATACCATACGACACCCAGATTAGGTACTCTTGTTCAGACCATTTAGTTCTTTCACTCACTATAGACTGATTCTCCTAACAATTCCTAAACCACAATCAATTTTTCATAAAACTTTTATAAATTCAAGGTTACGCTAGAGTAATCATTTTTCATCCACCTATGACCATAGACACGGCTATTAAAATATATTATAACTTTTGCGAAGGATGTACGCTTTATCTATATAACACGAGAGTAAGTATTGATCATATACATATGATGAAGGGAGGTTTGCAATAAAAACTTTTCGAAGTATTCCTAGGATACCTAGTTGCCAACTGACTAGATCCTAGACTAAGCACCAGACAAGTTCTATACTTTTCATAATCAGGGTCTTGTAGGTGCATCCAGATATCATCTCGGTGACTCTATGTCCATTAACTTTCGTGCACATTTAAGATCTACTAATTAATTAAACATGAGTGTTCTATTCCACCTATATGGTCACACTTTAGTATGAGTAGTGAAACTCATTAATAGATTAGTTCTTATATGTCATGTGAAAGTTAAGCCACACATACGTTGACTACCTATGACGGTTATAAAACTATTTTATTTCGCAAAACTCCTCACTATGACTGTCGATATTTTAAACCATTTTTAAAACCTATTTTATCCACAGGTTTTCAGTGATAGAAATATTGTCGATACTCGTGCCTGATGAGCACGAGTACTAATATGGCAACAGGGTGATCATAAACAAATAAAAAGATAAGTCCAACAAGTTGGTTTATGGCCTATTAGATTAATTGGTGAATCGTGGTCAGTATCGTGTACCTAAATATACATAGTTTATAAAAAAATAATTTTAATTTAAAATATAGGATCAATATGATCAGGGTATGACTTGGCTTGGTCTTAGTCCTACACTTCTTTGACAAACTCCTCAACTGGCTACTCCTTGGTATCGACTACTACACGATACCAAACAAAAAACACACACAAAGAAATAAAATTAAAACATAGTATATGTAACTAGTAGTACCATTAGATGATCCTAATTTCAGAAAAAATTTGAGAGTTGAATGGGCTCAATCAGAGCTATGGTTAGAGAGATATAAATTTTAGAAGATTAAATTATTTTTCGGCGTTTGATCAATGGGCTTTTAGAATGAGGATTGTTAGGCTAAGGAAAGGGACCAAGGATTTTTGTCTACGTAAGCCATTCTAGAGCCTGGCCTGGCCGAGGCAAGCATGTTGTGTGGGCATGGTAGACCTATGGTCATTCGACCTGGTTGCCGCATGGCAGCCACGTGGTCGCTAATTGAGGAGAGGAGAATGAAGGGGAAATCGATGGCTAGCAGAGCTTGATGACATCTGGCTGAATAGTAGTGATCCCCAACAAGCCATGGACATCAGAGCATCGAGTGGAGGATGGAGAGGAATGTGGACAGCCTAGATCTAGTCTAAGGGAATGGGAGGTTGCTAGTGACGAGCAGCGGCGAGCTTTAGGGGAAGGTCTGTCATTTGGTCACTACCGTGACCAAATGGGTGGCAAAGTGGCTAGGTTTGGACTCGGTTAGAGGTGGTGTGAAGATAGGAAGAGAGTAAGAGAGGAAAATAGAGGCGCTACCTTATGGGACAATGGAGAGTGGGGTAATGGCTATGGTGTCCCACAGAGGAAGAGAAAAAGGGGAGAGGTGATGGTGGTCAGGGTTTGAGTGAGCTCAAGGAGTGCGGTGGAGGAGAGGGGATCCATGGCCTATTTATAGGCATGGGCCAATGCTAAATGATGGCTTAGAGAGGCGGTGATGTGCCATCCAAGCTCCTTGCTGAGGCGACTAGGTTTCGTGATGCGAGGACGGCAACGCAATGATCATGCCAGCTGAGATGGGAGAGGAGGACATGGGCAACATAGCGACAAAGAAGGGATAGGATGGAGGGATCTCATGAGCTCACTGGAGCCTAGACAGAACGGATGGTATTGTAGTGTGGCGTGAGGCATGTGGTGACACAACATGGCATGTCACCATAATGGTATTGGCCGGAGAAAGAGAAGAGAGGGGGACATAGCTGCTAGTGACATGACATGACGAATGGCAATGGGAGCTGGCATGAGGCAGCAAAGTAGTGTGGTCGAAAGAGCACGTGCCTCGACAAGAGCGGCGATCGTGTTTTGGGACGATAGCCATGCCTATCAGGCCTACATGAGTAGATGAGGATGGCGTGAGGCAGGCGATACGGGAGCAGCATGAGGCGGTAGCTAGCGAATTCTATGGCACATTTGACCGAACACGTCGCAAGCATAGGTACGGCGTCGGACGTAAGGGATGGGTGCGTGTGACTATCCATGGCATGAGCGTGCAACCTATCGGCCAGCGCGTGGTGCTTGCAAGCAAGCAGCAGCAGTGTATGGGAGAAAGCCAAGCGAGAATGGGCCATGTTGAGCTAGGCCGTGTAGAGGGATAGCAAGCTATGTAGGCCGAAAGAGATAAACGACGACCCATATAAACAGTAGTCTTCTTGAGTTATTAAGAATATTTTGAAAAGGAAATAAATGTGAAGGTTTGAATTTGGATTCAAATTTTATATTTAAACTTAGAAAATTTTGAGGAATTTTTAGAGAGAATTCTAGAGTGAATTTCGAGAGGATTTAAGATACATACTTTGTCACTCTCTTCTCAAGAAATAATAAAATACAAATTTCGTAAAAAGAATTATTCAAAAAGATTTTCAGACGAAAAACACGAGCGTTAAAAAAGCTCAGAGAGAGCTATGCTGATATTAGTCAGAAAAATTTGTTAATTGATTAGATGGGTGCCATTATTATAAACGTTGATTGTATTGAGGTCAAGATACAACAGGTTATTGTAAATACCATGAAGTCTTTATTTTTTTTCATAATATAATAATTCAAAATTCAGTATTAATAGATGTGAAGCTCTACACATCTTGGATTTTTAATTTTGTATTTTATAAATTTAATTCTGAATTCAAAATTAATACTTAGTTACGTAGACTCTTTTTAAGTTGTATCCATCTTAGATTTTTTTTATTTCATGTTTTGTTCATTAAAATTAAAATTTAAAATTAATAATTACTAAGTTGTAACCAACAAGCAGTCTTATTTTAATCTAAGCTACTATAATTAAAAAACAACATGTTCTTCATATTATTAAAATTTTAATTGTTAAAATATTAATAGCACATGCTAACGATTCAACTATAGGTAATTGAGGATCAGTGGGCACCACATTGGTGTTTTCAGAGTATAATTCAGAATAAAGTACGTCTCCAGTACACACCCTCAATCAAGTGCCATCACCCAGAACAGCCTCCAATGGCATGCATTCTTTAACTCTCCCCAACATCTGAAAATTTTCAGGGATGATGCACGTATATGTCAGTCTTGATGCTACTGAAATAGGATGCATGATTTAGTCTGCCAACTCATATGGGAAATGTGTTGAGTCATGAGAAGTGTACCGCTGCACGGAGCAAGACATCCTCTATGTCAGATGGACTACCGATGCTTCCCAAGCCTACAACATGATTTCGCTGTCGTCGCTTAAAAAAATCATGATTTCGCTCTCTTGTGCAATTTGCTAGTTGGTCGTGGTGTTCTATTCTTGCCAAACGATCCACCTATCTCCTGCAAAAATATATATGCGCCTTCAATCTCAATCTTCAACCCGACACTTAACTGTAACTTTCTACTATGAGGATGATTCATTCTTGTGAAATTATATTATTGCACATCAGCACATGGCTCATCTACATTCCTTAATTTCTCATAACTATTCAAACAACTCGAGTTACTTCTAGTAATTAATTCATCACCTAGTTCACCACTCAACATGTCCCAAGTAGTCTGATGAAAAACTTATGTACAGTTGACATACTATAGCTATTTACATAATATTGCGAGATCAATCAGTCAATAGTCTTGAATTATTATTAACTCTGTAAATTCAGAAACTTGAAAATTTTAAAACTTGGAATACCAATTTGTTGCCCAGCTATGAAGTTGATTTAGAGATGTCCACAGTTTTGCAGTGCCTGTTACTCTCTGATGTCTGACCAGGTCGCTAATGTTCCCATACTAACTCGCGGGCATACTAGCAACATTGGCCAATCATGCCGGAGTTCAAAAATTCCCGTGAGAACCCTGAGGATGAGCAGTTCACCAAGCAGTACAACTGAATCATCAAGATCTCAAGAAAAAAGAATCATCAGGCTCTCTACACCCTCAAGCCCATGAGTCAGAGACCTAAACCATCAGATAGAACATTGCCTAAGGTGTGGCTAAGGATGTCTTGGCCGCACCATAGGTAAGATTTAGCTAAGAAAGATTATAGTCTTGAGAAATTCTATGGTGAATATTGACGCATCCAAAAATTAACTTTCCCCAAATCCAACACTTGTACATCTCCATTCATTGCGAAAGTATTCCATTGTTGCCAAGAACGAGGCGGGTACATAGAGTGTACCAGCAAGATCGCCCAATCAAGTGCTAGCTCCAAGAGCTGCCTCCAATGGCACGCATGTTTTAACCCTGCACAGCGTCTGGAAATTGTCAGTGTTGATGCATACATATATGGCCATCCTGAAGCCACTGAGCTAGGATGCATATGATTCATTCAATCTGTCCATTTCTACCGAAAATGCGATGAGTCGTGACAACTGTACCACTGCACAAAACAGATGTTGCAGGTATCAGATGCACTCCTGATGCTTCCCAAGCCTACATCTACATGATTTCACTATCTCATGCATGCAATTTGCTAAGACTCATGGCAGATCTTGGACAACCTAAAGGACAAAAAGACCTTATGTACTTGTATTGTTGATCGTGAGGTTTTATCTTGCCAAACGAAGCAACTGGCTCCTGCAACAATATTTGTCCGATATCAATCTTCAATGTCAACACTTAACCGTAATTTTGTACTAGTGTTGAAGGTTAATATTCATGTGAAATTATATTATTGCGCATGCATAGCTCATCTGCACTCTTTAATTTCTCACGGCTGTTTAGACAGCTCGAGCTACTTCTGGTAATTAATCCATCACCCAGTTCACCACTCAACATGTCCCAAGTAGTTTCATGAGAAATTTGTGTACAGGTGACATAGCTATTTGCATAATATTGCGACATCAATCAGGGCAGCTACTCAAGATCGGACAGTCAATATGCAGTGATGTCTTACATTATTAATTCTATAAATTCGGTAGCTTTAGAATTTTAAAACTTGTTATATCAATTCGTTCAGCATGTACCCAATATGCCACGACTCATGCATAACGATCATATTGCAATTTGTACATGTACATAGTCTATAGCTTGGTGGAGCACGCCCTGTCAATTAGCAGGATGTCTGAAAATTATCCCACAATATCCCAAAAATGAGATGTCCACTCCTTCAACGCAGTAACACAAAAACATCAAGCCTTCCCGGAAAAGAATCATCAGGTCTCCGTCAAGCAAGGGAAGCAGAGGCCAGAACCATCAGATACAGCATCGCCTGAGGTGTGGCGTAAGATTTTCTATCCACACCATAGCTAAGATTTTGCAAGGTGACATGAAATGGTTGATAACGAGCCAAATGCATGTATAGGAGTACCGGATACATTCCCTATGCTTTCCAAGCCTATAGCTACATGCACCGAGAGAGATCTCGCATGCAGTTTTCCTAGCTCATTTGATACCTCTCAATCTCTTTATGAAATTCATTCATGGTACTGTCTTCACTGTCGTTTATTATTGAATGGCTTGGGAGTCGGTTTGTGAGCCTTTTACCTTATCTCTGGTCCATATATATTGAAATCTGATATACCTGTACACAAACCTGCAAAACTCTTCTTTCACCTGCCCATATCTTTCAGTACTAAAGACACAAATCTGATATTACTGGACATAAATAAAGGAAAAAGAAAAACTCTGGTTTGACCTGCCCATATCTTTTAGTAAACATACAAATTTGATATTATTGAACATGAATAGAGGAAAAGAACTTGGGCAAACGAAGCCTGATAAGTACATGAAAAATATACTTTTGTAGTTAACACGATGACATATGGTGTCAGGCTGGGCAGTTGAGTTATCAGTAGCAAACGCTAGTTGTGATGAAATGGGTGACATGCTTCTTCTGCATGCATGTTTACAACCAAAAAAGAGATCAACTCGCACCCCCTAAACTACTTGAAGTAGAAACAGCTTCCAAATAGCAGCCATCCAATCCCCAGATCTTGGACTTCTCGGGGACGCAGGGTCCATAAGGTGTCTTGCATCTCCTAGATCACCAGTTCCACCAGGTCGGCTTCTGCAGGCTTCAGCAGGATCTTCCATTGACTAAGAAGACGGTTCGAAACATACGAGGCAGCCAACTCCTCTGTATACGTGTATCTTGGTTCCTATGCCAATGTTTACAGCACCCGTGCAACTCTCCAGTTCTCAAAGTGTTCTTTCTTTCTCCTTGTCGCTAAATTAAGTGCCAGTTCCAAGAACCCTCTCCAACTCCATTCAATCTGTAGCCCTACGAATTAAATCTGAAAATTGTTAGGGTTGATACATAGATCCTGAAGCTACTGAAGAGGCATACGAACTGTACACATATAGTTTGTTCGCATTTCGTATCAGTAATCCAATGATGAGTCCTGAGAATTGTATATACCAATTCACAGTGATTGATAACGACAGCGCGTCACATGCACTCTCGATGCTTCCCAATCCGACATGATTTTGGGCATCTCATCATGAAATTATCTACCACTCGTGCCACATCTTAGAGAAACCTCTCCATGCCTGGAAAAATCTATTGCACTTGGTCAGGGACTCAGGACACGGTGTTTCATTATTCTCGCAAGGCAAATATATATACAAACGAAGCAATTATACTGCTCCACTCCTCCTGCAACAATATATGCAGCATTTGTTTCAATCTGATCGTCAATCTCTACACTTTTGTAGATTTGTACCACGAGTAGGGTTCATTTATGAGAAACTATATGGCCAATTTGCTCATCTTCACTCCTTCGTAGATTTGAGAGATTGCCCGCAGAAGCCAGGAACCTGAAGATCCCATGCATGCACAGCAAAGGTCTTTTCTTTAGCTTTCTCCAGTCCAGTGTAACTGCAACATTGGCCTATCATGTGCCAGACACATCTCCAAGAAACCATTGCCAACTGCATTCCATCTTTAGCCCTACAAATCTGAAAATTGGCAGGTTTAATGCATATATCCATCATGAAGGTACTGAACTACGAGTCATATATAAATTAAAATTAGTGTACATAACCACTTGTTAACACCAAAATTTGATTTAGCAATTAGGTGATGGAAAATATTGACCGGCTCGTGGGGTGAAGCCGATTGAAACTGTAGAAGAGCCGATCAAATGGGTGGTAGATGAATTCGGTTTGTTTGAAGATGAAAAGTTATTCAGATGAAATATAATTTAAAGAGAAGTAACGAGGATAACAGTAAGTCAGATGTTTGTATAGAATGTATTAAGTAGGCTAAGTAAGCTTGAGTAACTTTACAATTGCTTAGAGATTAGTTTCCTTTTATATTGTTAGAAAAATATCGTTCGGTGTTTGCTGTAACTGTGTTGAACTCTGTAATCACAGAGTATAAATATAGACCCCCTGAAAATTTATAAGATATTAATCAATCCATCAATACAATTTTGGTGCATCGCCACCCGAGCTTGTCTAGGTTTTTACCGACGGGGTCTGGTTCTCGACGCGAAGCTGTATTGGTTAAGTTCGATCTTCGATGAAGTAATAAGTCCCGCCACTATTCTAGTATATCTTGCTTTGTCTAAAGCTACATCGGTTAGATTCGACCTTTTAGTAGATCGAGTGTACCACATTACATCCGTACAAGATCTATCGATTTAACAAGCTCTCTCTGTCACCATCAGTCTCATGCTGTATCGGTTAGATTCGACCTACGAGGCTGCCGATACTAGATTTGAACCATAGGCCTGCAAGTCTATGCTTGGCATTTCATCAAAGTGGTTAGCCGATGAGTTATCAATACCTTGAACAACACACCCAGCGTATCGGTTCCTCAGCCGATACACACCCGTCTTCAAAGACTTTCATCGAACGTCACGCCTGATGCATCAGCCTTCTAGACGATGCACGTATATCTTCAGAGAGGTCCTCTCATCGACTCAGCTAGTCGATGGGTTCCCTCCACCCTTCCTTCAGCACGACCAATTTGTTGTCCGGCTTTCTATTGTCGTTGGTCTCAATCTCTTATTATCTCAGTTAGGTATGATCTTCGAGATCGGTGCTAGTGGCGTCACCACGGTGGACGACAGGTCTCGTGCTATGAGAGGATCAAGCACTGCTCCTTGTTCATCGTCCACCATATCCGGAGCGGCATTAGTTTTGTAACCGGTTTGTCTTTCATATGTTTACTTAACCAGTTTGTCTTTTATATGTTTACTTGTAGCCCGATCAGGCGTACTGCAACACATCCGCACGAGCCTCACCGGCGCATCAAGCTCTCTCCTCCGTCAACGGTCTCGTGCTACATCGGTTAGGTTCGACCTATGAGATCGGCGACTATGGTTCGAGCCGGCGCCCTGGCAGATATTCGCACGGTGTCTCATCAGAGTAGGTAGTCGATTAGTTATCCTCACCGTAGGCCTCGCATCCATCTCGCGTATCATCTAACGATCGATCCGCTAAAGATCGATCTGGACACATCGGACGCTTTTTAGTACTGTCTCGATTCGGTCCGATCTTCCAAGGCTCGCATCTAACGTGGCCGATGTCGAGATCTAGCGGGTCTCATTTCTCATCGGCTCGAGCGGCCGATGGGTTTAGGTGTAGGCCTGCATCAAACATTCAGCACTTAGGTAGCTGATGACCTCGCATTTTCCTCCCTCATCGTTACGTTCAGTCTAGGTCTCCATCATCTCCACGACGTTAGTCTCCGGTCTCATACTATCTCGATTCAGTCCGATCTATTGAGGCTAGTCCTAACGACGCCGTTACCACAATCGCTGGCCCACGTGGCTTCGCGGGAGATCGTGCCTTGCTTCGCGCTTCAAATGCCATAGAGCGTCATCGGCTCTTTGGCCGATAGGTCCTCTAGTATATTTTACGTGTCTATCTCTCACATCTCCATCAGTTGTTCAGCCGATACTCGAGCGATGCCTTCCTTACCAGCACCCAGTCAATAGGGAGAGTCAGATAGGCCCATCACCTGACCAGCTCAGGAGTCTCATCCTCTCTCCTTATCAATTACAGAGTCAAATTGACTAGCACACTCTCTCGAACGTCGAAGTTTAAGGACCTATACTGGAACTAAGCATAACTCGTAGGGCTTTATGTGACCGAGCCGTTGTCTCTCTCCGATCGGACCTCTGTTTGGCCCGGTCGAACTCTCTCCCATGAGGTTTGGCGGCAAGCAACATTGCACGGTGATTGATAATGAGTGTTAGATGCACGTGACCAACACCGCCTCATCACCCCTCGCATCGTGTTTGCGTTGGCCCCCACGATGATTCCTCCGGCCTAGCCCCATCGTGTTACGGTGTCTGTTTCGTACGGTATGGAGAGCAGATTTTCGAGGGCATCATAGGTTGTTCTAAAAATACGTATTAATAATAAAAAAATAATTTATGATTTAAATTTTTATATATGGATCCTTAGTTACTTAAAATTAATGTTGAAAAAGAAGCTATAATAATAATAATAAATATAAAATCAATTTTAAAATCCAAAATTTAACAGCGGACATATACGTTATAAGTGGGAAGCCACATGTGCTGTGCACGAACAGGTGGAGTTCGATTTGGAACTGGGGAACAAGACTTCTTCTTGGTGCATCTTGAACTGAACGCTTGCGTACACCACAGGTTCAGAACTGGCCGGCGTTGCTGCATGCGTTTATCCGACAAAGAATCAAGATCAGGGCCGGAGTTTTATTTATAGGCCCATCATTGGATTGTTTCTCTTTGTCGGCCCCAAACAAAATCCAGATCGTTTTCTTAAAAGGCCACAAAAAAATTGGGGCCAAAACGGGTCGGAATTTTATTCTTCAAACCCCCTTGCGACGGTTTTTTTTTTCTTTGCAGGCTCGATGAAAAACAAAATCAATGCCAAGGGGGTCGGAGCTTGGGTTGAGATATCTTTTTATTTTTGTAATAATAGGCCCAAAAAAATTCAGATTTAGATTTTTAATAAATAGCTGAACTCCTGAACATACAAGGACCGGAAATGAACCTGTGGATTCTAGGAATTCAGATTGTTTTAGTGAAAAGTAGCCGAGAGGGCAGATTCTAGGAAATGATGTCGAGGACGTTGCTGGAGATGGAGCAGTAGAAGTCAGTCATCACTACAAAGTCATACTGTGCCCAAATTGCGGCATCAGGCACAGCGTCGGCTGGCAGCATCTCGAGGATGTGCAGGAAGAAGTCCAAATTTTCCTAGGAAGACGACGAGGAAGAAGGTTCTTCACTTAGTGTAGTTAGTGTTCTTCATGTAGAGGGTAGTCGGAACATGGGTCTTGATTCTAGCGACACTGAGTGCCGCTACCATCGGAGGTGGTGGTGCGCAGGCTTGTATCGTGGCGCCGGCAGCAGGCTCACCTTGCGGTGGAGGCATAGCTCCAGCAGCGCCTGCCGTGGCTGCCGCCGGATCCTAGAGGTTCTCCATGGCTGGTGGGAGCTGAGAGAGGAGATCGGGATGTCAATCCCGCTCTGATACCATACAAATAAGGAAGAATAGATTGTGCAGCTCAGGCACAATGGTGCCGGCCGGACTTGATTAAATATCCGAAGATCAGGGTGATCTCGTTAAAGAATTGGTACAAGGAATGTGATGAGAAAGCTTGCCATCTATACAGCGCAGGTTGCCATCGATAAAAAAAAACTCATACCAAACTATACAAAGATTGCTATCTTTAACAGCCATGATAATCAGAACGGAATGCGTGAAGCATCGATTGATTAATCTCTCAAGTGATTTCAACCTGGAATCACGATGTCTCTCCAAGTTGTGCAGGTGGTATTCATAACCAGCAGCTTGCTCACACATCACGGTAGCCAGAAAGCGATTTTGAGTGACGCGCATGTTCTCGATGCTTCCCAGCCTATAGTATGTGCTTGGGTTCACTCAGTCGATCCACCTAGCATACAGTAGCATGCATATCTGAGAAGAAAAAAAAAGCTTTCAGAGTTTGAAGCACTGAATGTATGTTTGTGCAGTTGTGAACCTTTTAGCTCATCTCCAATCTATGTTGACATGTCGTGACGTGTCAGTACGGTTCGATCCTCTCTGACAAAATGATTTCATTAATTACTTTTGGGTCTCTCTGGTAGTAGTGCTACCAATACTATGATAAATTATTGATCTAAGCTATTAATCAATGAATCAACTCCATTGGACACGTAACAGCGGCCGGGAAAAGAGGTTCTCGTTACAGAGGCTATTTTTCCCTCCTTGGAGGGGAGCTCCAAAAACCGGCGGCTCTCCAGAAAGGTGGCGGCGGGGTCTCCTCGAACGAACCTGATAGTCGCCACCACCTCCTCGCCTTTGTCTTTCGCAGCCGCCTACCACCATGAGAGCACTTCGAGGAGGCACGCCTCTCCTGCAAGTGTGTGTGGAACTCGTCATGGACGACGGCGATGACGGGACGGCCGCCAATGCCGTCATGGAGACGGTTGTGCACACGCTGTTGCTGGGACTCGGTGAGGACGCGCGCCAGCGCACAAGAGCGTCGCCAATGTGATTTCTCCACCCGCCGCCACCTCCATCTCCTCCATGCGCCGATGGCCAGCCGGCAAGCTGCATCGGTGCTCGCCGAGGACAGTCCTCGCATCATGGACTCGTCTCGCGTGGTGAAACAGGGGGTGGGGGTGCTTCCCTTCTCTGTCGTTGGCGATGCTCATGGCCGCCACCGATTATCTGCTGGCAGTGTGGTGTCCTTGATGAATTGGCTTCGATGGATATAGCGCTAGCAAGATCTAGATGGTTGATTATAGCTCAGCTACTCTTTAGCATTTTCTTCTGCTATATTTAATGTCAGTTGCCAATGATGATGTGCACAAAATTCAACCCATAATGAATCGGTCACTAATTTCAGAGATTTTGTTTTCTGGTTTGAGAAAGATAAAGGCTATATATAGTTAGTTGGATTTTTGTCAACCACTATATATAAGTTTAGTGTTACGGCTATGATTTAAGTAGTATTTTTAGTTGTAATTAAACTATGATTTTATAATTTATAATCGTTCGATCTATAATCTTTATAATAATTAGTTATAACTTATTTAAATCAAAAGACAGAATGAATTCCATTATTTAAAAAATAATTTATGTGTTTACTACCAGTAAAAACAAATATAAATTATATAACTAGTAATTGAGGTGGTATTATAAATACAAATGTTAATTCTTTTGTAGGAAAAATAGAAATGTTAATATTGATTCTACAATTAGTAATGACAAGGCTTACATGACTCTTTGGTTAATTGGTTTCTAAGAGCATAAACAGTAGTTTATACGGCTACCGTATATATAATCTTCCCACGTTATATGTAGATATCTCTCACAAGTTTCAACCTGATATCACGTTGAGTGCAAGTAGGATAAATAAGGCAGTCGACTTTGGCATGTCAAGCTCATGCAGCGTGCTCACACACTACAGCTGCGGCCATAACAGTCTTCGCCGTTCTCGATGCTTCCCAAGCCTATACAAATGTACCAATTGGGTTATTCAGCCTACCTCGTGCCATGTCTCAGAATCTCTGTGAAAATTAATCCTTATGAGTTATGGATTTGAAACATGGTTTCGCCTATACTTGCATGAGAACTGAATGTCTGTGTGTATCAGATTGTGCACCTTCTACCCTATCTACAGTCTATATAATGGCCTGAATTGAGTTACTCACATTGATTGCCGTGTTAGTACGGTTTGATCCTCTGGTTAAGTTGTTTCGTTATAGTTTAATACGTGGCAACATGGTTAATTGGTCTTCTCTCGCTTTTGGGTAGAGCAAAGGTAAAATATTGACGTGAAGTAGCTACTCAAACTAAAAATACCAATACACTGAGGTGTTGTCTAGTTTTTCATCTAAAATACCTATAAATTTAGTTATTTCTAGATAATATGGATTGCTACAAGATTTATGAAAAGCTTTCTAAGTCTAACCCTATCTCCCTCCTCAGTCGAGAGCCCAAGCATGACCAGAGCACTGCCACCCAACACATTACTATTGGCGAGGCTGAGTGGTCATATTCTTCATGTCACCTTCCTCGTCCTAGATCCACCTATGTTGCTGCCACCTCCATCTCCACTAGATTAGGTACCCCACCCTATCCCATTTCCTCTGTCTCTGGTGGCTCACACTACCTTATTAACTATCACCTTCCTCTATCTACTAACCACATGGCATTCCTCGTCCTCGCTGCCAACCATGCCAACAGTAGCCTCCATCCTCATGGCTCTAGTGGTACCACTACTGTCTCATTATCTGCTCATCACTACCACCCATCATTGGTGTTCTAACTGCCACTATAATGATAGTGACTTTTCCGTTGAAAACCTCACGACACCCATCCTTCTCGCTATCCACCCATGGTTGCCACCCATCATTAGAGTTCTAACTAACACCATCATCGCTAGTGACTCTTTCATTGGAAACCCCGATTCTCCCTTTCCTCCCTCTACTAGTGACTCTTTCGTTAGAAACCCTGCTTCTCCCTCCCCTCCCTTAGCAAGAGGTTGAAGATAACTGGCTGAATTTGGGAATATCTCAGTCACCTGAAATCTATCATTCCCCATACATTTAACTAAGCTAAAATATATCATACATATTTAGGTTAATTAGATCATGCCATTATAAGTTTGACCATATTGAAATATGCCACTATGATTCAATGAATTAGAACCATGGCACCACGAGAAGTGAAAATTTTAAGCTATATAACCTGTACGTCCGAGATAGTGGTTGACTCATATTTTGACTATATCTAACTACCTTTGAATACCATATTACAACCCGACTAGTCCTTTCTTCTCTCCCTACTTGCACAACCCAAGCTAGGCAAGCAGCGATGGCGTATGCAGTCGGCAGCGGCGACGGTGAAGGCCTGACCCGACCAATCCTTTTCCCTCTCATCGTGCAACCATAGCCAAATCAGTGGCAAGGCAGCAATGGCGACAGCGCCATCGACAATCGGGTTCTAAAGGAGGCAGTCACCAGGGGAGGACACCTGATTCTAGCGATGGAGCTCGTGCGTTACCGTCTGTCTAGTTCAATAGGGGAGATGGAGCCTTTTGAGCTAAGGGAGCTTTCTGAGCTAGGATTAGATTAGGGGAGAGAAGAGAGGACTGGTCGGGCTGTGAACATCTGATCGAGCTGGTTAGCATAGCCAAGGAAGCAAGGGCATTTAGATCCATACATAAATATAAATATAGTATTCAAAGTTAAGCCAGATATAGTTAAAAAAACCAGTCGACCACCGTCTCCGACATAATGGGTTGCATAGCTCAAATTTTTAGCTTCTTGCGGTGGCATGATTCTAATTCATAGGATTGTAGTGACATATTTTAGGACAGCCAAATTTATAATAGTATGATCTAATTAGCCTGGAGGAGACTTAAAAAATGGTAATAATAGAACTAGGCAGAGATAGATACCACAGCAAAAGAAATCTGAACCATGCATTTTATAATGAACACAGTGACTTCCGTGAGATTTCCTAACGTTTGTGCTTTTCATCCCAGAAAAACTATTTGAATAAAAAATTATTTATAAAATTTGAATCTTTTTATTTCTTAAAAAGTGTGCCAAAAGTATGGATCTCAAATTCTCTCTAACCCACCCTAGAATCTCTTTCAAAAATTCCTTAAAATTTCAAATCCAAATTTAAACATTGAAATTTTCATTTTCAAAATATTACTAGATATAGGAAAATACTACTGTTCACCTAAGCCGTTGTTCCCTCCTCTCTTCCTCTCTCGGCACGTGTAGCCTCCTTCCTCTCTTGGACAACATAGGATGCTTTTCTCTCCACACAGCTCAACACTACACAAGCCACAGCCTATTTTCTCGTTCTCACGCACTATCCGCTTGCTCGCTACCACCGCATATGCCCGTGCCCGTGCCTTAGCGCACTAGCTGATAGGTCGAGTCATAGGCAGCCACTCGACACGCTATGTCATGGCCATCTCCTACCTCCAGCACCGCTCCATGTGCGTTGAGTGCTCGGTCAATTGCGCCAGCCTCCGCGGTGAGCAATCATGCCTTCTTACCACATTAGCAACACCCATCAACACTCCGCCCATACCCATGTCACACACGCAAACAATACACCGATGTCTTCCAAGGAATTGGCATGTCATGCTTCTCACCGCCAAACCCTGGCGCGATGCCACCGCATTCGGTCCGAGCCCTGACGAGAGAGCGCACTCCCTTCGTTATGTCCCATCCTATCCCAGTCACTGTGTTGCTCGTGTTCTCTCTTCCCACTCGTTTCAGCCAGCACCATCACGGTGTCGCAATGCACTTTGCCACCTCACGCCACACTGCATAGTCACCAGTCACCCACGTGCAACACTATGATGCACTATCTATCTCTATTGTCGCCATGTGCAATCCCACACCTATAAAAGGCTAAGGAGTCTCTCACCTCACCCCATACCATCCTAGCTCTCTTCGAGCTCCCGAACTGCCTAGCCTCTTTTCCCTCCCTCCCTTCTTGTGTCTTCTTCAGCAGCTGTAGCCACTGAACTAAAAATCCGCACCATCAATTGAAGATAGCTCTTTTTTCTTCTGCTCCCTCTCTGACTTACTTCACCCCACCTCTAGTGGAGCCCCAACCATCCACTTACACCACCCATTTGGTCACCGACGGCGACCAAATGTCGCATCCTTGCTAGAGTTTGCCACCACATGTCGCTAGCCACCTTCCGCTCCTCTAACCAAAATCTTAGCCATCCAAATTTCTCCCCCTTCTATACTCAATGCTCAAGTAGCCATCACTCATTGGGATTCGCTATCATTCTGCCAGATGCCGATGAGCTTTGCTAGCCGTTGATCGTGCCTGACAACTTGGTCGCCATGGCCGTTGCCCGTGCCTCGCGAAGGCCTCGCAAGAGAGGTTGTGCACGTGGGCCAACCTAGGATTCTGTGAAGCCCACAGGCCTTCAGCCCTCTTTCCCTACTCAGCCTAAACCATCTCGCCCTACCTGGCCAGCCTAGCAATACCCCGCCTGAGCCCGTTAACCTAGCCGCTAGAGAAATAAAAATCTACTTTACCTCCCTCACCCCGATCCTACCTGTTACTCTCCAAACCTTTTCTTTTCCAAATAATATTTAATTTATTTTCTATAATCTAGAAAATTATTTAATCTTTCAAAATTAATAACGTTTTAACCAAAACTCTCTTTGAGCCCGTTCCACTCTTAAAATTTTTCTCTCTATTATTACTAATAGTTATATATATATATATATATATATAGGGTTTGGATTTTATTTCTTTTGTTTTATTTACATGTTGCTATTTTGTACCGCGTAGTTGTCGACAACAACAAGTTGCCAGTCCAGGGGTTCGTCGAGGGGTTCGTCGAAGAAGGCCAAGACAAAGATCAAGACAAGTCACCTCTTATCATGCTAAACCCATATTTTTAAATTAAAAATTCTTTTATCTGTGAACCATGTACACGATAACGACCACGAATCGCTAGTCGATCCGATAGGCCTTGAACCCACTTTTTGCACATACCCTCCTTGTTTGTTGATGACTCTATACTCTTGTCACCATTTTGTCATATTGGTGCTCTTGCTCAGTAAAGCATAGGTATTGATGACACTGTATCACATAAAATTAGTCGATGAGATAAAATGGGTTTTAAAATGGTTTGAAATAACGACACTTATGGTCGGGAGCTTTGCGAAATAAAATAGTTTTATCAAACTTAGTCATTGGTAGTCACCACCTATGTGACCTGACTTCCGTGTGGCATATAGGACCGATCTCTTAAGGAGTTTCACTAATCATATTAAAGTGTGACCATATAGGTGGAATGGATGCCCCTAGCTAAGTAATTAGTAGACCTGAGATGTGTGCGGAAGTCAAAAGACGTGGAGTTGCCAAAGTGATATCTAGGATATGCCTGTGGGACCCTAAGTATAGTAAGCCTAGGACTTGCCTGGTACTTAGTCTAGGACCTATTCAGTCGATAGCTGACTATCCTAGGAATACTTTCAAAAAGCCTTATCGTGAACTCCCCTCACCGTGCATATCTAATCAATACATACTGGATGTTTGGAGTAAACTCACATCGTGTGAATAAAGCGTGCACCTTTTGTAAATGTTATAATCTGTTTGAACAGCCATGACCACGATCATAGATGAATAAGAAGTGATCCTTCTATCGTAGTATTTTATTTAGAAAAGTTTTGTAAAAAAATTATTGTGATATGAAAATTATTACTAGAACCAGTCTATGTGGCTAGTGGAAGAACTGAGTGATCTGCTGTATGATCTAGAGTGTCATTTGGCACTAAAATAGAGTTGCATAAGATAATGTTAAGTTGTAATTTAAAATGGAAAATAAATTGAAAGCACTGAAGGTACCATCTAGGATCATACGCTCATCTTTTCGAGAACACACTTAGTGCAAAATAAAACTAAATTGCTCTTAATAACCCTTACATGCTATATTAATCTCTATGACTTACTGAGTACGTCGTGTACTTACCCTTACTATTATTATTCTCTATCTAGAAAGGCAGCATGATAAAGACCACGATGAAGATCCAACCTTAGAGAAATTTCTTTAGGAGCAAGCGGCGTATGAACACTTTTAGGTTTCAATTTAGGACTCAAACCATGCTTATGGTTTTATGTCTTGCTTCTGTTATTGTCTTTTGGTTGGTGTAGTATTACAAGCCCGAAGCCTATAACTTATTATCAATATATAAATATAAAGTTTTGTGATTTTTTTCTACTATCGTCTTTTGTTGGTGTAGTGTTACAAGCTCGAGGCATATCCTTATATAAATATAAGGTTTGGTGATGATCAGCTATGTCTTATTTATCTGTCAAATTCTTATGATAATCACGGCTACAATTTATTATCAAGGTTTAGTGATGATTCACCTATCTTACCACGGCTATAATTTATTTAATAATGATTCACCTATATATTTATTGTTTTAAGTTAAAAAGTATATAAGTATGAGCGATATATTTATTAGTTAACCAGCGAGGGGCATCATAACTAAGCAGGCATATTTTGCAGAATTAATAAGGAATTAATCATCACTAATTAAAATGATCTACTAGGCTAGCTGCTGCTTCATGACTAGTTCCAGCAAAACCGAAGGGCAGGTTTCTTTGAGATGCGCGAAACCCTCAGTGGCCATGGCCGCCTTGAGATTACCCGGAGAAGCCAGAAACTCAATGCAAGCATCCTTGGCACGCGGCAATGGTGCTGCTCCGCCAGCGCCAGCGTGACGGCCACGTTGCCCATGCCGATGTGCTTGCGCAGCTTGTCCTCGGATCAGCTCCAATCTTGTACATGTCCGCCGCGGCGAGCAGCCGTCGCGCCATGGCGGCTTCTTCCTCCCTGTGATCTTTTTGCTTCTTAGTGTCGGGCAGCGTGTCGGTGTAGATGAAGTGGAGCAGGGCCTTGAAAGCTTCGGTGTCCATGGCGGCGAGGCGCAGCGTCGCCGGCGATGACTTACCGTCCGGTAAGATGGAGAGCTCAGCCTTGAGGACGGGTGACCTCGCTGCGAGCACCCACCGGTGCGCGTGGAACGTCTCGCCGACGCCATCGCTGTCGCCGAGCTGGATGGCCATGTCGGCGCCTTCCTTGCTCCAGAGTAGCTCGGCGAGGTGCCAGTGCAGGTCGAACGGACGCACGACGGCGGCTGCGGCGGCCGGAGCGAGAACCGCCTGATGGTCCAGATCCACGGTGAGCACGTGCTCGTCCATGACGGTGAGGTCACACCGGACGGTAAAGCAGTCGTCCTTGAATAGATGCTCCGACCTCTCGAGCTCCTCCCTCTTCATTAGACTCTTCTCGCCGTACATGTATCTTGAAGTCGACCACCTCGTGGTGTCGGTGCAGGAGGACACCGGATTGCCGGCGTGATCAAGCAAGTTGAACCGGGCATTGCCGGAGACTCTCCGATCATAGCCGGCGGCGACGAGGACGAAGACGAAGATGGAGTCGGCGAAGTCGTCGTCATAGCCGTTGGGGTAGTATTTCATGATCCACTTACGGCCGCCGACGTCGAACTTTCTCGAGGTCATGGACTTACCGGTGCCAAGGATGCTCTTGGTGTTGGTGTACCCGTCGATCTTGAGCAGGTGGACCCAGTCGCCGGCCGCGAGACGATGGCGGCAGTACGGCCCGGCAGCCGCCACAGCGGATGGCGGCGGAGAGAGGCGAGGAGTACGACATGATAAGAGAGCAGAGCAGATCGATCGGCCGATGATGCTGTTGGCTGATTTTTATGTGCAAAGCAGAGATTTTTATGGTTCTTGGAATGTTTTTGTTATAGTTATCGATTCGACTCAAATATTAGAACTTTTTTTTACCAGAAAGATTATGATGGTATCCTGGAATTCAAGATTACGGCTTGGGTTCCAACAAATTTACTGATACAGTGATATGATCACTAATAGAGAAATGTTTAATATTTTTAGTCTATCGATATTATCTTTAGCATCGGTTGATTATACAAACATCCATGTGATATAAAGGTGACCTCTTTATGATTTAACAATCGGTACTATACGTTTCTTTAATATATTGTTTTTTTATATTTTTTTATTGATATACTGATTTATATATACATATATAAATATATATTATAAATAAATAAATACATATAAATATATTTATATATATATTAATTATAATAAATTCAATAATTTGTTTTAATAGTCGTTATAAAAAATATATTTTTTGTCCCAATAATAGTTAAAAAAAATTTCAAGTACTATAAAATTTAGAAAAAAGTACGAAAAATAACTTTAAAAAACCAGAAAAATCGTAAAAATAATATCTAGGAAAATTAAGATAATTAATTTTACAAACACTAAAATTATGAAAAGTAATTTTAAAAACTGAAAAAGTATGAGAAATAATATTAAAATAGTAAAAATATGATAAATAATTTAAGAAATTAGAAAAACTTGAGTAAAATCATTGGCTAAGACGTATGGCTCGTGTGAGTATCTAATCTTGTTAAGGTCAATTGTTGTCATACCACACTCATCAATCATTACGCCTTTACCAATCATCCTCATTTATTGGCACCGAAACATATAGACCTTTAAAGGAAACAACTATGTCATTAATATGTGGTAGTTATGAGACTTTAGATTTTCTCTCTTTCATATTTATTATTTCATTTATATTTCTTTTCTTTCATAAATTTCTTTAGCTCCTTTTCACTTTTCATAGTCTTTATGTACATCACGTAGCATCTGACCAAGATCATTTGCACTGTCATCTTCTACAACCACTTCTTCCACCTCACCTAGTGTAGTATCTATAAAGCCATCGTATTGAGCTAAGTAGGGAATGTTATTATTTCTTCTTCATCGTTCTCCATTGCAATCTCTCTCTCCGTGCTTTATCCAATAATTATAGTTAGGTATGAATTCTAAGTTGTTTACACCAAAATTTGGTAAGTATCACGAATAGGATTAGATAGCCGATCGACTTATAGGAAGAGTCCGATTACAGGAAATGAGTCAATCGGTCGGTTTAATTAAAGATAGAAGATTATTCAAATGGGATCGAATCTGGGAAGAAGTCGTGAAAGTTACAACATGATATTTTATCTGTATAGAAAATATCTTACATATGTTTAGTTTTGTTAACTTACTTAGAAATATTTTTCTTTTATGT